>JAMWET010004244.1:157500-182387 GCA_024036415.1 Prochilodus magdalenae | reverse complement strand
CCCCCTCTTTTTCTCGTCCCCCGTCTTTCACACACTCTCTTACACACTCTCTCACACACTCTCTCCCTCTCCCTCTTTCTTTCTCTCCCACTCTTTCACACACACTCTGCATTAAGGATAACCTTCTTCACCATCAAAGTCCATCACTTCACAGACATTTGGGAGCACATGCCACGTATCAGTCAGAAAGTGATCTGCTGAGGCTCATCAGGCTGGAAAAGTTCTAAAACCATTTCGGACAAACGTTACTGATCCACTGCCCGGCAGGATTTGGCCCGCCTGAGACATGAAACCCAGATCGACATCTCAGGACCTGCAGGCTTCTACACTGGCCGACGACAATGCCCATCACTCTAACACTGAACGAAGACCGTAGGTATGGAATGATGGCATGGAGGAAGCCACTGCTCTCCCGGAAGAACACCTCTGCCTGTCTAAAGACCACCTGGATGGGCCAGAAGACCACCACAAGTTCAACAAAGAACGACATCCCAACTATGAAACCTGGCGGTGGCAGTATCACCGTTTCCGGGACAGGGGAGCGTCCCATCTTCTGGGTGGGTCCCGCACAAACACACCGACTCTACAAACAGCAGGGGGTCCACAAAGAACGGAGAAGCGGGAGTCAAGCTGGAACGCCCTAATGCTCAAAGAGGCCGCTCCAGACACTGAAAGTGGAGGTTCCCATTCTCTGGCCAGAAAGGCGAATGCAATGCCCGATCACTCTGGACCCTTTTCCTGTTACTCGTTTTGTTATGGTGTGTGGTGTTGGTGGGCTTATCGGATCATATTTTGCCTTTATGTAGAAATTCAGCAAATCATTTTGGGAGCGAGCGGCAGGATCCTACGCTTCCTCTCCGGTTCTGTTTACTGAGCCTCTCCCCTTCCACTTCCACAGCCCTGTCAAAGTTCTTCATCCTCTTCTCATCCCTCTCTCTACAAAAGAAAGCTTTCGCTTCAAAGCGACAAAGAACAGAAAGCCGCGTCCCAGCAGAGCCGTCGTTCATGAAAGAGAATTGAGAGAGCGCTCCCTCTCTTCTCCCTCTTTTTTGTCTCTCCTGTTTGTCGGAAAAGCATTAAAAGCGCACGGCTCCTCACAAAGGAGCCCGAATCCCGGCACAGCGCGGGTTGCCTTCATTAGATGCTGCTGGAGAGTTTCCAGTGACACTGCCTCTTACTAGGCTCCTTCAGGTGGGGCAGATAGCAGAGGACACTCTGGAGAGCAGCAAACAGCAGTAACACCAACCAATCAGCACTCAGTAGCAGCAATGCTAACCAATCAGGACTCAATAGCAGCAATGCTAACCAATCAGGACTCAGTAGCAGCAATGCTAACCAATCAGCACTCAGTAGCAGTAATGCCAACCAATCAGCACTCAGTAGCAGTAACGCCAACCAATCAGCACTCAGTAGCAGCAATGCTAACCAATCAGCCCTCAGTAGCAGTAAAGCCAACCAATCAGCTCTCAGTAGCAGTAAAGCCAACCAATCAGCTCTCAGTAGCAACAATGCTAACCAATCAGGACTCAGTAGCAGCAATGCTAACCAATCAGCTTTCAGTAGCAGTAAAGCCAACCAATTAGCCCTCAGTAGCAGCAATGCTAACCAATCAGGACTCAGTAGCAGCAATGCTAACCAATCAGCACTCAGTAGCAGCAATGCTAATAAATCAACTCTCAGTAGCAGTAAAGCCAACCAATCAGCTCTCAGTAGCAGCAATGCTAACCAATCAACTCTCAGTAGTAGCAATGCTAACCCATCAGCACTCAGTAGCAGCAATGCTAATTAATCAACTCTCAGTAGCAGCAATGCCAACCAATCAGCTCTCAGTAGCAGCAATGCTAATCAATCAACTCTCAGTAGTAGCAATGCTAACCCATCAGCACTCAGTAGCAGCAATGCTAATTAATCAACTCTCAGTAGCAGCAATGCCAACCAATCAGCTCTCAGTAGCAGCAATGCTAATCAATCAACTCTCAGTAGTAGCAATGCTAACCCATCAGCACTCAGTAGCAGCAATGCCAACCAATCAGCTCTCAGTAGCAGCAATGCTAACCAATCAGCACTCAGTAGCAGCAATGCTAACCAATCAGCCCTCAGTAGCTATGAAGCCATGATCCCTATGGACTTGGTTTGGTTCCTGGTTTAAGTTCAGGGATGTAAGGCAGTGCAGGAGGCACCAGCGGGTTTTTCCATTCCTGGCAAACTTTGACAATTCCCAAAAACAAAAACCTGAATGGAAAAGCCTGGAATTCCATAAAACACACAAGGGTACCGCTAGGACGAGGTGGACAAGCTCTAATTCTGCTACAGTCCATTCCAGCCCACTGATGGTGTGTGCACCTTCACACGCAACTGTGAACCTCAAAACATCTGAACTCATGCAACCCTACAGTTGTATCTCTCCAGGAAACCGAAAGTTTGGCGTTTGGCAACATCTGGCTTTGTGTTACTCACCACGGGACTCTCCATGATGCCCTTCAGGAAGATGAGGTCCAAGTCGTTGGCCGTGGTGGAGCTGGTGCTGTCGCTCAGGGTGTCCAGCACGCTGTGCATCGCTGAAGACGGACACAGAAAACAGGAAGAAAGGCCGATTACACCGCAGGAAGACTGAAGACTACACTTGGATTGACACATCACAGTGAGAACTCTATTCAGCGCACGCCCAAACCAATTTAGCCGCTCCGGTACGGACACGCAAGCGTATCATAGTAGCCCGTGGTGCAGAGCAGCCCCCGTACCGCATACAGATCAGGCCATGAGGTCCAAAAGGTTTCTCCGTATTTAACTGGAAGTGTCTGCGGTCGGGTTCGGGGCTGACGTGCCTCAGGCGGCGCCGCTGGACACGGTCCGGAGCGGCCAGGCTCCGGCTTTAGTTTACGGCTCTGCCTGTAATTACTGCCACTCAGGAGCCTCACTCCTTTCCCACAAACCGAGGAGGAAGTCCGGCTGAAGATTCAGGCTAATCCAGCTAAAGTGGAGCCAAATGGCCCATTAGCGTCTTAGCAGAAACCGGACGTTCGGAAATGCTAACGAGGCGGTAGACGTGGTGATGGCACCAAACTGCTGGACACTGGAGGACAAGACAAACGACCCTGATCACATTCCGTGAGAAATTCAATCAACAGCTCCACAGTGCAACTACACACACGGCGACCGTTACCATGACTGTCCTCAACACCACGTCACCGTCACCAAACACTGCAGTGGTGTCGTACCAGACTGTCATGGAGGGACCCAGAATGGCAGCGGGTCATCTTCAGTGACGAGTCCCGCTTTAGTCTTGGTGGAGAAGCCCAACGAACCCGTGTGTGGAGGCACCGTGGTCAGCACCAACATGGACGGTTTGTGGTCACACGTCCAGAAGACCTGGTGTCCCTCCACCTCCATCCCTACCGCACCATCTGCAGGAACTGTGTGAGGATGTTCAAGCTGCATGGGATGGAGTATCACAGGACTCCATTAGGAACCTCTACAGCTCCATACCGAGACGTCTGGCGTGTTGGGTTAGCAAACACGGCGGCCCGACGCCATACTGAGAGACAGACTTCTGTATGTGTAGCTCAATAAATATTGATCATATCAGTCTAAATTCATCATCAGTTATTGAACCTGGTCACCTTTATCTTCCTTCCCAACACCACCGCACCCCCACACCTCCATCTGGGTGCAGCTGTTCTCCTGATGAAGCGTGTCTTATGAAAGTCAAGTTGCACTGAAATTGTGTTGCATGAAACTCATAACCAGCAACGCTGCACGAACGTTCCCCCGTGTGATGCCAGCCCCCCACTCTCTCCTTCCCTCCCTAATGCTGAGTGCGTGACTGGAAGGTGGAAGCCTCCGGAAAAGGCTGCTGCCCAGCTTAGAGCTCCTGCATAATTCTCTCTAATCAACCGCCGACTCGTCCAGGCCTTCCTTTCGTCTTCCTCCGTTTCACTTCCTACCCCGAACACCAGTCTTCCCTGGGGTCTCTGAGTTCTGTAGACCTGGCAGTGGCTGAGTTAAGAGGTGAAGGTGTTTCACGGATTTCACCGATGTGGGCACAATGCCAATCACGCATCAAGCCCCGTGTTATTATCTGGAGCTGTCGGCCTGAACCGGTACGGACATGGACATGTGTGGACGTGTTTCAGACTGGTTGTTATTATATGTAGTCTTAGCTACACCCATATGTAAATCGGGCAACCTAGACCGCGACTGATTGGATGACTGGGGACATGTAGGCGTGACGTCATCAGGTAGTGCACTCTGGGGAATGGAGTCTGGGAGATCAGCGGTGTCAGGGAGACCCAGAGGCGTGACAATAAATAGATAAATAAATAAATAAATAATAAAAATAAATAAATAAATAGGTTGTATTTAATTATATAATTATAATAAAAAATTATAATTACATAATAATAATAATAATAATAATAATAATAATAATAATAATAATAACAACAACAATAATAATAACAATAATAACGATAATAATAATAAATTATTATTAAAATAATAACGATAATAACAACAACAACAACAACAACAACAAAAAACAAACCAAAAATAGTAATAATAATAATTTTTTTTTTTATATTTTTTTTATTTTCTAACTTTAACATAACAACACAGATAATAGTTTTGTATGTCTTTTTCAATAAAATTTAATACAAAAAAAATTATATTTTTATACATTGCTGTATATTAAATAATTCTATATGAATAAATAGGTAGTAGTTTGACATATTGTTGTATATAACATTATTATCTATAAATGAAACACATAACGAGAGAACCGCCACTTTCCCATTTCCACTTCAAGCACTGCTTCCCCCACTGATCCCTGGACAAAACCTCAGACAGCTGTACCACTGGAAACCCAATATACCCCCAGTCTAACACAGTCTCATCAGTTAAAATAATAAACATATCCCTTATAAAAATAACAGGCTACATCACCAAAGCCCAACGCAAGAATAAGCCCACAGTGGCCAGAAGTATGTGGACACCTGACCCTCACACCTAAGAGCCCAAACCATGAACCTCCCAAGACCATCATTATCCCCCCTCCACCAAACGGTACTGCTGACACCACACATTCCGGTAGGTAGCTTCCTCCTGGATTCATCCACCAAACCCAGATCCCGCCATGGCCGTGTAGTACTGCAGTAGTAAGATGCTGAGTAGCGAGTCACTGTCTCTGGTCTCCCAGTGGACCTGGTGTGTGGGGCCTGTAGTTCTGGAATGTGTTTCAAATGTCCCACAACCTTGGTGCCCCAGGCACCCTGTCGCTACGGGTCGTCATATCCGACCGCACTGCTGCACAGTAATACTAATAATGTGCTCAGTATGACTGTGTACATACAGGTGATTAGTAAGTTCACAGTGCGTCACACACACACACACACACACACACACACACACACACACACACCACGTAATCCAGACTTAGAAGGAGGAGGCCGGAGAACAGAACGGGGATTAACACATTCCACCGCACTAATGAACCCACACCACAGGGAGGGGAGCTGGACGCCGGCCAGTCAGAACAAAGGCCCTTCAAACGCACACACACGGGTCGATAACAAGGGACCGCATACTGGACCTCTTCTCTAGTCCAGTCTGGTCTGGTTACACCATATGACCCACTGGTTGTACCGCCTGACTTTTCAGACAGCAGCCATCTACTTGGACCCCAGGGCAGTAAGAGGGGCCTGGGTTTGATTTCCCAGCTGGGGTGTCCGGGTTCCTTCGTGTGAGGAGTTTCCATGTTCTCCTCGTGTCTGTGCCCCCCAGGTGTGAGAGTGTGAGTCTGTGAGGGTGTTGCCTGCCTAACGCCTAGTGAGTGATGGGTGAACTTCCGTGACCCACAAGGATAAGTGGCTTAGAAGACGAATGAACGAATGAATGGATGGATGGATGGATGGATGGATGAACACCCCGTAGAAACGTCTTCCTTTGAACTCGAGTTTATTCTTATGGTTTTCCAGATTATTAATAAACATTATTATTATACTGACACATGTTCATGGTGTCCCTGAGGAGGTTGTACCACATGACGTGGTAAACTGAACCACTCTAACCAAACAATCTGACTTTAGAAGTTTTAGAGAAGGGTTACTGGCTTTGGCCTGGCCATGAAGGTCACATGGGGTCTTTGTAAACACACTTTTGGTCTTACCGTCTGACATTGAAGGAACTTACGAAGCTGGAAACCTCATTTTGCCACATTGTTTTCAATTATGAAGGTTTCTGAACGTAACACGGCACAGAACTAAAAACAGGACACTCACTGACGCCACTGTCCTGCTGGATTACGACCCTCAGTCCGACTGAGCGGCCAAACGGTCCACAACAAGCCTCTGTTTCAGAGTACTGGTTAATGAACTGGTTATTTGGCTAATTGTCAACTTGCTTCGTGGAGGTTCCCATATCAGGGAAACTGGGTTCTAGCCAGCACTGTCGAAATACCCCACTCCACACAATCATCATCATCATCATCATCATCATCATCATCATCCTGGATGTTTACATGCTGATACAAACTTCACAGAATATGAACCGAAACGTAACATATAGAGCCGCCCTCTAGAAGTCCACGAGTCGACTCGTCAGTCGGAGACCCTTTAAGTCGACTGAGAACAGTGACGAGGTTTTTTTCTCATAAAACAAAAACCTACAAAGCTGCATTTTAATTAAATTTACATTTTAATAATTATTAAAGGGGAATAATAAATATATATGTAAGTTCTAGCTGGGCTGTGATGCACGCTTTCTAAAAAAATCAATCCACACCGTGCACTGGCGATTCACCACTGAAGGAAGCTGAAGCTGTGAAGCTGAGAAACACGGGGGGAACGATGTCTCAGAGAAAGCGTAACAGTTACCCATTTAGGTATCCTGCTAAACACAGAAAATGTGGGGACACCATCCCCTAGGTGCTTCAAAACCCTGTTTACTAGTACACCAACACTAAACAATCACAACACAGCCCATGAATACCCTGTACAAACAACCATATCCATCACCGTCATACATACTAAACACATTAACAAACACCTGAACAAAAAGTTTGAGTCTACGTCTCCACAGAGAGGCAGAACTGGAGAGCTCTGACCCGGAATGGAGAACTTTTGAGTCCTTTAGCAGTTCCTGTGTCCTGGACGTGGCCTTGTAGAGGTAAATGGTCCTTTGCTGTCCCGGAGAGTAGCTCAAGTCCGTTTAGTTGAACAGAGATGTTGAAGTGTCCGTCCAAGCTGTATTACTTCCATCCCATTCATGCACGGGGTTATGACCTCCAGCAAGTGCCACAGAAAGAAACCCTTGTGAGTATTTAAACAATGAAGTTCCTCAAACAAGGGTTATGACTGACCAGAGCTGTGAAGCTACCTTTAGCTCCACTCCAATGCTGTCAATGGTGTCCTTTTTTGGCTTTTAAACTGAGTGCAATAACCGCTACTGCCACCCTGTGGCCGGCGTCAGAATAGCAACTTAAAACATATGTGGCAAGCTGTCACAAAAGTCTGGAGGAGCTTCTGAAGAAGAGAACCTGAACTAATGAAACCCAATTCTGCTCGTCATTCAGTCAGACATCCAACACTGCTCCAAACGAGGGAGCTGACTTTCGGTTTAGACGTAACGGCTGTTTGCGGTGAAGGAGAAACGGAGCGGAGACGTTTGTTTTATTATAACTCCATTATTTTAGAACCTAAATTACAGATATGTTTATTTATTCGTCTCCAGCTGAGATTATCTTTATTTAAGGATGAGTACAGTCACTTAATACGCCCGCCGATAAACGAGAGATAATGATTTTAGCGTGGGGAATATAATAATTAAACGGTATCAGGTCTACCATTCTTCCTTTCATCGAATAATAATGTAAATATGGACTAATCTGGTTTTATATAGCAACTTATTATTTATGAGAGATGAAAGACGAAGGGTCCTCCTACTGAAGAAGCTGTTAGAAGTGAAATTAAAAAGACAGCTGCCCGACGCTACAGTGTGCAACTAAATCAGACTCCAGTTCAGATCGTTCATCATAGGCCCCGCCCCTTTCAGTTCAGAAATATGTTCCTGTGACTCTGCTGACTCTCTAAATGAGGAGGACGTCAGATCTGAACCATGTGCAGACTGATGGAGAAACAACATGAGCGAACAGTCGAATTGTCGCCCAGGACGGGCGAACCCGATTTGACTGGCATCATTCGGAGTCGGGTACAGCCCTAGTAACATGTACCGGATGATAGTCAATAAATCATAAACTCCTGACACAGCACCTGCTGGGCTGCCTCTAGCCTGGACAGATGATTATGGCATCAGATCAAATGTGAAACCTTACAGCTTCCGTCTCTGAGAGCGAGGAGAACCACCAGCGCCACTCCTACAGCCACCTCCGCTGTGAGACGATATCTCAACCCTATGGAGGTCCAACAAAGAAGCGGCGGGTGTCCTCCGAAAAAGGTTCTCAGAAGAACGGACTGACCCCGCCTAGAGTCCAGCACCTCATCACCACTGAATGTGTATTTGGATGGTGAGAAGAAGCTGAAAAGACTGAACCCTGGAGGCGTGTCTTCAGATTCCTCTGAGATACTGAAGCTTGTCAAAGCAGTTCTGTGGTCACCTGACCATAAAGGGCTAGAGGATCTCTCTCCCTGGAGACCAGCAAGGCGGAGCTTCATAGGCAGCGGTTTCTAATGAAGTGCATGAGGCGGACGATGGAACTGCAGTGCTACGTATATGTGCCTCTAACTGCTGAACAAAGGCAGCCCGCTCTTTCAGAAGAACGGAAGCACACGCTGGACGAGGACGACTGGCTTCGTAAACAACACCAAGCTTGAACAGAGGAGGGGGGGTTGACTGGGAGCATAAACCAGAGATAAACAAACCCCCTGCATGCTTTCAGAGGCCTTAGCATGGTTGCTAAGGCTTTGGCAGCCTGTTGTTTGGTTTGGGAGACGGTGTGCATGTGTCCTCAGGGACACGGCTGAGGAAGAGACCTCCGGAACAAAGGAAAACAAGAGAGCTGGGGTGTCTGCAGAATCTCCGAGGCTGGAAAACCCAACATAAGAGCAAACCGAAAGACTGAAGCATCAGCATCGGCATTGCTTCACACAAACCTAGCATACGGCAGGATAATAGCACATTAGCGCATTAGCGGCTAATCAGCTTTTTAATCGGTATCGGTGAAAATATCACTGGGGTTATTCCCTTTTCCCACAAGAAAATATGGATATGATGTATTAGCGTTAGCATTCCGCTAGCATTACTGATGCTAATGCAATGATACGGACGATTCCACTTTTCCAAGGCAGGAAAAAAACGGAGAAAATAACTGTACAGTCCTATTCTTCCCAATCGTCCATTAACGAGGAGCGCGTTTGCCATGTAAGTGATTGGACACACTAAAGTGTAGATGTGATTATCTGTAAGTGCATGAAAGGAAGCGGCGCTGACGCTCCCGGAGGCGATAAACAATCCACTCGAATCACGGAGCAGATCAGCCGTGCCTAAACCCGTAATTAATACGGAGAGGAGCTTAGCGCTCTGTTATATCTCCATGGAGACACCGAGGCCTGGACGTGCTGACGGAGGAGGGGGGTCGGAGGGCAACGTCCCGGCGAGACAGAGTGACATTTACAGGAAAGGACAGAGCAGAGCAAAGTCACGCAAGAAGGCCCCTGAAACGAACCTGCTCACAGGAGTTAAACCACAGGAGCTAAACCACAGGAGCTAAACCACAGGAGCTAAACCACAGGAGCTAAACTACAGGGGCTAAACCACAGGAGCTGAACCACAGGAGCTGAACCACAGGAGCTAAACCACAGGAGCTGAACCACAGGAGCTGAACCACAGGAGCTAAACCACAGGAGCTAAACCACAGGAGCTAAACCACGGGAGCTAAACTACAGGAGCTAAACTACAGGAGCTGAACCACAGGAGCTGAACCACAGGAGCTAAACCACGGGAGCTGAACCACAGGAGCTAAACCACGGGAGCTAAACTACAGGAGCTAAACCACAGGAGCTGAACTACAGGAGCTAAACTACAGGAGCTACACTACAGGAGCTAAACTACAGGAGCTAAACCACAGGAGCTAAACTACAGGAGCTAAACTACAGGAGCTAAACCACAGGAGCTGAACCACAGGAGCTAAACCACAGGAGCTAAACCACAGGAGCTAAACTACAGGAGCTGAACCACAGGAGCTAAACTACAGGAGCTAAACCACAGGAGCTAAACCACAGGAGCTAAACTACAGGAGCTGAACCACAGGAGCTAAACTGCAGGAACTAAACCACAGGAACTAAACCACAGGAGCTAAACTACAGGAGCTGAACCACAGGAGCTGAACTACAGGAGCTAAACTACAGGAGCTAAACTACAGGGGCTAAACTACAGGAGCTAAACCACAGGAGCTAAACTACAGGGGCTAAATTACAGGAGCTAAACTACAGGGGCTAAACTACAGGAGCTAAACCACAGGAGCTAAACCACAGGGGCTAAACTACAGGAGCTAAACCACAGGAGCTAAACTACAGGAGCTGAACTACAGGAGCTAAACCACAGGAGCTAAACCACAGGAGCTAAACCACAGGAGCTAAACTACAGGGGCTAAACTACAGGAGCTAAACCACAGGAGCTAAACTACAGGGGCTAAACCACAGGAGCTAAACTACAAGGGGCTAAACTACAGGAGCTAAACTACAGGAGCTAAACTACAGGAGCTGAACTACAGGGGCTAAACCACAGGAGCTAAACCACAGGAACTAAACTACAGGAGCTAAACTACAGGAGCTAAACCACAGAAGCTGAACTACAGGAGCTAAACTACAGGAGCTAAACCACAGGAGCTAAACTACAGGGGCTAAACTACAGGAGCTAAACTACAGGGGCTAAACTACAGGAGCTAAACCACAGGAGCTAAACCACAGGAGCTAAACCACAGGGGCTAAACTACAGGAGCTAAACCACAGAAGCTGAACTACAGGAGCTAAACTACAGGAGCTGAACTACAGGAGCTAAACCACAGGAGCTAAACTACAGGAGCTAAACCACAGGAGCTGAACTACAGGAGCTAAACCACAGGAGCTAAACTACAGGAACTAAACTACAGGAGCTAAACCACAGGGGCTAAACTACAGGAGCTAAACCACAGAAGCTGAACTACAGGAGCTAAACTACAGGAGCTGAACTACAGGAACTAAACCACAGGAGCTAAACTACAGGAGCTAAACCACAGGAGCTGAACTACAGGAACTAAACTACAGGAGCTAAACCATAGAAGCTGAACTACAGGAGCTAAACTACAGGAGCTGAACTACAGGGGCTAAACCACAGGAGCTAAACCACAGGAGCTAAACTACAGGAGCTAAACTACAGGAGCTAAACCACAGAAGCTGAACTACAGGAGCTAAACTACAGGAGCTGAACTACAGGAGCTAAACCACAGGAGCTAAACTACAGGAGCTAAACCACAGGAGCTGAACTACAGGAGCTAAACCACAGGAGCTAAACTACAGGAGCTAAACCACAGGAGCTGAACTACAGGAGCTAAACCACAGGAGCTAAACTACAGGAACTAAACCACAGGAGCTAAACTACAGGAGCTAAACTACAGGAGCTGAACTACAGGAGCTAAACCACAGGAGCTAAACTACAGGAGCTAAACCACAGGAGCTAAACTACAGGAGCTAAACTACAGGAGCTGAACTACAGGAGCTAAACCACAGGAGCTAAACTACAGGAGCTGAACTACAGGAGCTGAACTACAGGAGCTGAACTACAGGAGCTAAACTACAGGAGCTGAACTACAGGAGCTGAACTACAGGGGCTAAACTACAGGAGCTAAACTACAGGAGCTAAACTACAGGAGCTGAACCACAGGAGCTAAACTACAGGAGCTGAACTACAGGAGCTAAACCACAGGAGCTAAACTACAGGAGCTAAACCACAGGAGCTAAACTACAGGAACTAAACCACAGGAGCTAAACCACAGGAGCTAAACTACAGGAGCGAAACCACAGGAGCTAAACTACAGGAGCTAAACTACAGGAGCTAAACTACAGGAGCTGAACCACAGGAGCTAGACTACAGGAGCTAAACCACAGGAGCTAAACTACAGGAGCTGAACTACAGGAGCTAAACCACAGGAGCTAAACTACAGGAGCTAAACTACAGGAACTAAACCACAGGAGCTAAACCACAGGAGCTAAACTACAGGAGCTAAACTACAGGAGCTGAACTACAGGAGCTGAACTACAGGAGCTAAACTACAGGAGCTGAACTACAGGAGCTAAACTACAGGGGCTAAACTACAGGAGCTAAACTACAGGAGCTAAACTACAGGAGCTAAACTACAGGAGCTAAACTACAGGAGCTGAACCACAGGAGCTAAACTACAGGAGCTACACTACAGGAGCTAAACCACAGGAGCTAAACTACAGGAGCTAAACCACAGGAGCTAAACCACAGGAGCTAAACTACAGGAGCTAAGCTACAGGAGCTAAACTACAGGAGCTGAACCACAGGAGCTAAACTACAGGAGCTGAACTACAGGAGCTAAACCACAGGAGCTAAACTACAGGAGCTAAACCACAGGAGCTAAACTACAGGAACTAAACCACAGGAGCTAAACTACAGGAACTAAACCACAGGAGCTAAACCACAGGAGCTAAACTACAGGAACTAAACTACAGGAGCTAAACCACAGGAGCTAAACCACAGGAGCTAAACTACAGGAGCTAAACCACAGGAACTAAACCACAGGAGCTAAACTACAGGAGCTAAACTACAGGAGCTAAACCACAGGAGCTAAACTACAGGAGCTAAAGCACAGGAGCTAAACTACAGGAGCTAAACTACAGGAGCTAAACCACAGGAGCTAAACCACAGGAGCTAAACTACAGGAGCTAAAGCACAGGAGCTAAACTACAGGAGCTAAACCACAGGAGCTAAACTACAGGAGCTAAACCACAGGAGCTAAACCACAGGAGCTAAACTACAGGAGCTAAACCACAGGAGCTAAACCACAGGAGCTAAACTACAGGAGCTAAACCACAGGAGCTAAACCACAGGAGCTAAACTACAGGAGCTAAACTACAGGAGCTAAACCACAGGAGCTAAACCACAGGAGCTAAACTACAGGAGCTAAACCACAGGAGCTAAACCACAGGAGCTAAACCACAGGAGCTAAACCACAGGAGCTAAACTACAGGAGCTAAACCACAGGAGCTAAACCACAGGAGCTAAACTACAGGAGCTAAACCACAGGAGCTACACTACAGGAGCTAAACCACAGGAGCTACACTACAGGAGCTAAACTACAGGAGCTAAACCACAGGAGCTAAACTACAGGAGCTAAACTACAGGAGCTAAACCACAGGAGCTAAACCACAGGAGCTAAACTACAGGAGCTAAACTACAGGAGCTAAACCACAGGAGCTAAACCATTGTGAGACATGCCAATGATACAAGTTTCATGCTCGGTCTCACATGTGATGTAAGCAAGGACAGGTCTTATCTCCATGAGTCGTCCTGTTAGTGCAGCACCATCGGCAGACGGCTGGACCACGCAGGACTACATGCACACAGACCGTTACCACGACTGTCCTTAACACCACGTCACCGTCACCAAAGACTGCAGTGGTGTCGTACCAGACTGTCATGGAGCGACTCAGAATGGCAGCGGGTCATCTTCAGTGCCGAGTCCCGCTTTAGTCTTGGTGGAGACGCCCAACGAATCCGTGTGTGGAGGCACCGTGGTCAGCACCAAGATGAGCGGTTTGTTGTCACACGTCCAGAAGACCTGGTGTCCCTCCACCTCCACCCCTACCGCACCATCTGCAGGAACTGTGTGAGGATGTTCAAGCTGCATGGGATGGATTATCACAGGACTCCATTAGGAACCTCTACAGCTCCATACCGAGACGTCTGGCGTGTTGGGTTAGCAAACACGGCGGCCCGACACCATACTGAGAGACAGACTTCTGTATGTGTAGCTCAATAAATATTGATCATATCAGCCTAAATTTATCATCAGTTATTGATCCTAGTCACCTTTATCTTCCTACCCAACACCACCGCACTCCCACACCTCCTTCTGGGTCTACATGTGTATAACGCGTGTGGCTCTAACACATTAAAACGTTGGCTCCTCAGTCCATATATAGATACTAAGCCTGATTTGACTTCATTGTTTTTGTGATGTCACATGTACATGTATGTATATGCAGGTTATTTAGCCTATAGTAGTTTAGCCCCTCCCACTCACACTCAGGCCCAATTCAGTCCCGCCTGCTTTTTCTGAAGGAGCCACAATACAAAGCAGCCATTCAGAGCTCATTTACATAAACCAGCCTCAAAGGCCCCGTGACAAAAACAGCCTGCTTCATTGTGGGGGATAAAGAGAGGCCAGAAAACGGGCAATTAAAATTGAATTATGATTATTAATTCATTTGGTACATGAGCCTAAAACAAAGGTGGGTGACACGGTAACTTCAGAGCAGCTCTAACTAAAACACGCCTGGCCCGAATCATCTAATCTCGAAACGCGAGCTGCGCCGAGTGCACCCAAGTCAGGTTTGGGAAAGAGGTTTCCTGTAACAGACCATTCGATTTGACAGATAAGTCATAACTGAGCGAGGAAAGCATGATGACTCGAGTCAGCCGAGGTCAAATATTTCAGCATCAAAGGCAACCAAAAAATACCGATAAAGATAAGCAGATCAGGGATGGATGACTGACTGGGCCAATGGGACCAGTTCCCCGGTGTCCATCCACGGCAGACATAACAAGCAGCCATTAAATATGTACAAATGATTGTACCCGGGTCCCCCCAGTGTTAGACTAGTAGTGAGTCATGGGATGTTGTAACTGATACTGTTGAGACGTACCAAACAGAAGTATGACTCTGCACACCCATCACACTGGAGTAAGACTGTATCGATATGATATGTATCATGATACAGGTTACGGTTCTATATATTGCGATATAGAAAGGATGGTGATATATCACAATTTACTAAATATAATTTTAGGAAAACCATTATAGCACAATAAACACACCACCATTTACATAATTTTGCTAATGCTAACGTTAGCGGTGGACCTTTCTTTACTTATGGGGAGGAGCGATAGTTTGCAAGACTGCTATCTAGTGGCCGGCGGAGCTTAAACCCAACACAACATGAGCTACTATCTGAAGCCCATCTTTGACTGTTATCGACTGATTAAAAGTTGATGCTGTGTTTTTGAGAATCGATACAGTATCACAAATCATTATACTGCAATATTCAATATTTCTGATTGATACAATATGGACACATTAGAAAACTGCACGCTGTAAACTAGCAGTGACTGAATGACTGATGGACTGACTGATTGATGGACTCAATGACTGATGGACTGGATGACTGATGGACTGACTGATGGACTGACTGATAGGCTGACTGATAGATGGACTGAATCACTGACAGACTGACTGACTGATGGACTGATTGACAGACTGATTGATGGACTGACTGAATGCCTGATTGATGGACTGAGTGATGGACTGACTGACTGACAGACTGAGTAATGGACTGACTGACTGACTGAGTGATGGACTGACTGACTGAGTGATGGACTGACTGACTGAGTGATGGACTGACTGACTGACTGACTGAGTGATGGACTGACTGACTGACTGACTGATGGACTGACTGATGGACTGATGGACTGACTGACTGAGTGATGGACTGATTGACTGGCTGAGTGATGGACTGACTGACTGAAGGACTGACTGACTGAGTGATGGACTGATTGACTGGCTGAGTGATGGACTGACTGACTGAAGGACTGACTGACTGAGTAATGGACTGATTGACTGGCTGAGTGATGGACTGACTGACTGAAGGACTGACAGACTGAGTAATGGACTGATTGACTGGCTGAGTGATGGACTGACTGACTGAAGGACTGACTGACTGAGTAATGGACTGATTGACTGGCTGAGTGATGGACTGACTGACAGACTGAGTGATGGACTGAATGATGGACGGACTGTGATGGACTGACTGACTGTAGGACTGACTGACTGACTGACTGACAGTGATGGACTGACTGACTGACTGACTGAGTGATGGACTGCAAGCCACGTTACAATATGTGTTCCAGTGTGTGCAATTACACATGTCCACCAGAGGGGTCTCCAAATCCCCACCATTCACATAGTCCAGCTTTAAGTGTAAGGAATACATTTGATTGGCGTTTAATTTCACCTGGGTTATTTTATCATACCTTATACTTTAGCATATGATAGCATCCGACTGACCAGAGGTGCCAAAAGTACACAGGTACGGTAAAAGTTGTAGGTAAAAGTTGACTAACATTTTTTACTCAAGCAATTAAAAATTTCACAGTCAAAACTGAACACCGGATCAAGTGATTGAAGACCAGGACTGGAGTGGGACTTGTTTCCAGACCGGAAACTACATAAAGGCAGACCCGCCCATCCCAAACCACACACGGACACGGCAACAATGGGGACCATGACAACTACATTCCTGACAGCAGTGCAGTCTTCACCCTACATGTCCCAACACCCTGATGCCAAAGGACAGCAACCAATCAGGATACAGGATTCAAATACACATACCACGTTCCTTCGTCGTCCTTCTCGTCGCCCCGCTGTGTCTGTTTTGAGTTTATTAACATTCCGAACGGAGCGTTTCCGAATCCCAAATGAATTCCTTTAAGGAAAGGTGTGAGGAATGCTGAGCCGGCATTACCTCTTAGCATGTCTGAATACATAATCAACAGGCATGCTATTATAACGTACCGGGTAATGCCAGGAGATGCAGAGCGAGGTCTCACAGTGCGCTAAGCGTAACCAATCAGCCAATCCTTTCTGCACTACTGACGCGTCAGGACAAGTGAGAACCAGGTTCTACTGTTCTAGGTTAAAGAATAAGGTCCACAATCCACCGGAACCCTTGCACATGGTCAACAGATCCGGAAATGTCGGCCCCTATCGCTGTACCTGACTGACCCAACAGCCACAACTGTGGTGGACTTTCAGCCCTCCATGAGTCACCTGGTTAGTGCAGCACCATCGCCAGACGGCTGCACCACGCAGGACCACATGATCGCTACGACGACTGTCCTTAACACCACGTCACCGTCACCAAACACTGCAGTGGTGTCGTACCAGACTGTCATGGAGTCACTCAGAATGGCAGCGGGTCATCTTCAGTGACGAGTCCCGCTTTAGTCTTGGTGGAGACGCCCAACGAATCCATGTGTGGAGGCACCGTGGTCAGCGACAAGATGAACGGCTTGTGGTCACACGTCCAGAAGGCCTGGTGTCCCTCCACCTTCACCCCTACCGCACCATCTGCAGGAACTGTGTGAGGATGTTCAAGCTGCATAGAATATGTCTGGCTTGTCTACCTACGTCACCCTGAGGTGTGGAGAACGCCCTTAGCCTCGTCTTTGGGCTCCTAGCGCGGGCAGAGGCCGTACTGAACTCTCTGTGGGGGCCGAGGTCTCTGCGGGGGGCCGTGGATGCAGTTTGAGGAATGTTTTGAGAATGTTTTGATGGGAGCAGTCTGGGAGACTGTTTACGTCTAGTGTAGCCTCATAGCTCCAGTTCGACTACACGTCAGGTGGGAAACTACGTTAACTGGATTTCCTCACCAAGCTGTTGTCAGCCAGCTTCAAGCACCGCCCCCCCGCAAAGCCCCCTGGTGATGTGGTCCCTGTGTACTGACTCGTATGTACCCAATGGTGACAATAAGGATGGACGCTCTAATGACTGGACTGAGTGTTAATGAAGAACACTTCTGTGAAGATTTGACTGAGAATTGGTGAGGTCGGTTAATGATGCTGGAAAATTGCTGTAAGGATTTGATTGAATGTTGGGGACGTCAGGTACCGCTGTTGGAACATTGCTGTGAAGATTTGATGGAGTGTTAGTGGATCAGATACTAATGATGAATAATTGCTGTAAGGATTTGATTGAATGTTGGGGAGGTCAGGTACCGCTGTTGGAACATTGCTGTGAAGATTTGATTGAGTGTTAGTGAGGTCAGATACTAATGCTGTAACATTGCTGTGAAGATTTGATTGAGCACTAGTGAAATCAGTTAATGATTTTGAAACATTGCTGTGGGGATCTGATTGAGCATTGGTAAGGTCAGGTACTGATGTTGGAACATTGCTGTGAAGATTTGATTAAGCACTACTGAGGTCAGATACTAATGTCAGAACATTGCTGTGCTGATTTGATTGAGCATTAGTAATGTCAGGTACCGATATTGAAACACTGGTGTGAGGATTTGATTGAGCATTAGTGAGATCGGGTACTATTGCTGAACATTGGTGTGAGGATCTGATGGAGCACTAATGGGATAAGGTATGGTATTGGAACATTGCTGTGAGAATTTGATTGAGCACTAATGAGATAAGGTACTGTATTGGAACATTGCTGTGATGATTTGATTGGGAATTAGTGAAGTCAGGTACTGATGTTGGAACATTGCTGTGAGGATTTGATTAAGCATTAGTGAAGTCAGGTACTGATGTTGGAACATTGCTCTGAGATTTGATTGAGCATTAGTGAAGTCAGGTACTGATGTTGGAACATTGCTCTGAGATTTGATTGAGCATTAGTGAAGTCAGGTACTGATGTTGGAACATTGCTGTGAGGATTTGATTGAGCATTAGTGAAGTCAGGTACTGATGTTGGAACATTACTGCGAAGAGTTGATTGAGCATTAGTGAAGTCAGATACTGATGTTTGGAACATTGCTGTGAGGATTTGATTGAGCATTAGTGAAGTCAGGTACTGATGTTGGAACATTGCTGTGAGGATTTGATTGAGCATTGGTACGGATGTTGGAACATTGCTGTGAGGATTTGATTGAGCATTTGTTGAATGACCAGTAAGCAATGTTTACAGAGCTGCTGAAGGCTTAGTACTTGTAGCGATGGTGATGCTATCGGCACAGGGCTACTGGTTCCGAACTCTTCGTGTTAAACTGTACACACACAAGGTGTAGTATCGCCTCCGCCACCGCTGCCTGGACAAGTCACGTCTCACTGAAGCACAACAATGTTAATAACAACAATTAGTCACTCGCCAGTGCGTACGCCTCGATTCAGCGTGTTAGGAACGGCAGCCTTAGTCACTCGTACACTCACGAGCGGAACAACCTACTCAGGTGCTTAGAGACGTGGGCCCATACCTACACACGAGTACACACGAGTACACACGAGTACACGCTCATGCGTTATTCACCAGCCCTGCTTAACACGCACACAATGTATATTCCCCTATGTAGCCGCTTCCATGTTGTCGATACATCATTAAGCCGTGGTCCAACACCAATGCATGAGTTCACAAGCAGGAGTGTGCTAAGAGATAAGCAAGTCCATCAGTGGATTCTCTTTCTTCCCACAGGTCCATAGAGTTAAACTGCACTATATGGCCAAAAGTATGCGGACAGTAGAATCCAGGTGTTTCAGCCACACCTCCATGGCTAACAGGTGTAAACAAGCACAGTGACAGAAAAATGGGGTTCCACTGAAGAGCTCAGTGGCTCGATCACATGACTCTGTTCTGGCCTATAAGCAGCATTACAGTGAAATTGAAGAGTCTAAGAGCAACAACAGCTCAGCCACAAACCGATCGACCACACAAACTTACAAGTGCTGAACCACGTAACACTGAACATTCATCCACCATCTGAACATGTGTCTGGAAACCAAATCAGAACGAGACTGAAAGTATGATTCCACCCCAGGGGTTCAGGAATGTCCACTGATGAACACTGTCTATCTCTTTACCAACAAAAGCACGTTAGGACTGAACACTGTACAGCAGACGCCATATGTCCAGGAACGCCGTCAATTTCTCTGGGCTCAAGCTACTACTCAAGTAACTAGTGGTAACTATGATCAGGCAGGTAAACCTTTCTTGATATGACCTTTCATAAACAGACCATCTAGATTGTTACCAGTGCAAAGACTTTTGGAGGATTTACGGTATTCAGTTTTAGTCACTGCGGTGATAAAGCAAGGTACCCACGTGGTTTGGCAGTTTACCACCAGTGGCCCGAACCAACCCCGACCCGCAAATAGTTGCCGTTTATAGTTAGCATTTCTGTTGTTGCAGTATTCTACCTGCAGTGGTGAACTTGGGTGGGGTTGGCAAGACCCAACAGAACGACTGAAGTGCCCTTAAGCAAGGCACCTAACCTCCAACTGTTCCCTGGGCACCGTGGGTAGGGCTGCTCAACGCTTCGGGCAAGTGTGCTGCCCCCTAGTGTTTGTTCACTTCATGGTGTTTCACCTCCAATGAACTCTCTACTATGGTACTTTGTATAGGGAGGTGTCTGTCTCCGCCCATATCCCTTAAATGTACACTTTGTACAATAAGGTATTATAATATTTTTTAAAGATTATTTTAATTTCTTGAATGAGGTGCCTGTGGGCGGAGCCTTGTTTTAGCCACGCCTCTCCATTGTACAGCAGGATATGAGGCTGCATCCCGGTCCATCATGGCCACATGGTGAGCAGTTGGAGCCGGATGTTTTGAAGTAAACGTGGTAAGTAAGTTCGCCGCCAGCCAACGCTGGAGTGGCCAGCCAACATGGGATACCAGGGGGCGTTTCACACACGGGACAGCAGTAGGACTTTACAGTATGAGGCATGATGTACTGTGTGTCAGTCATCAAAACTGGCCAGCAGACCGGGGCTCAATATACGGCATGACATCACAATCACAACATACAGCAGCATCGCTCTGCTATCGCAATCTACAGAGCCAATCGCATCTTCTCATAAGGATCATATCACATCTGCATAAGTGATGCATAACCTGTCATAACAGCAGCAATCACCAATAAGGAGTCGATTAATATCACCAATAAAAAACTCCACAATTAATCCTAACTTTCATCACAAGATATTTACATGTCCTGCTCTCTCTCTCGCTCTCTCTCGCTCTCTCTCGCGCTCTCTCTCTCTCATTTTCTCTCACCTTCGGAACTCTCCAGAGAGTTGAGGGACCCAGCCTCTTCCAGAGACAGCCGGTTAAAGAGACTCCCAGCCATACTCCAGCTCCGCTGCCCTCCGTCTCCAGCTCTGCCTCTCACTTGCTCTCTTCCTCACGCTCCTTCCGTTCCCTCCCTATTTTCCACCTCCTTGACGTCATCACAAGCTGGCAGGCAGACCCCTCCCCTCCCAGTCTCTCTATTCTCCCTCGTTCCCTCTCAATCTCCTCAAGACACTAGGGCAGTAAGCATGTTGTATGATGGTACACAGTGTATAACAGTAGGCACTACAGGACAGTATCGGTTATAGGTACTATATGACAGCAGGCACTAACTGACAGTACAGGCTATGGATATTACATAACAGTAGCTATTATATAATAGTAGGCTCTATATGGTGTAGGCACCATATGAGAGAAGGCACTATATGACCATTTAGGCTATAAGTATCATAAGACAGTTTCCACTAACAGAGTACAGGCTATAGGTACTATGTGACTTTAGGTAATATATAACAGCAGGTACTATAAGACAGTACAGGCTATAGGTACTATACGACTTTAAGAAATATATGACAGTACAGGCTATAGGTACTATGTGACTTTAGGAACTATATAACAGCAGGTACTATAAGACAGTACAGGCTATAGGTACTATATGACATTAGGAACTATATAACAGCAGGTACTATATGACACTAAAGACTTTAGATACTATATGAGGGTAGACACTATATAACATTAGGCACTATATGACACTAGGTACTATATGACACTAAAGGCTTTAGATACTATATGACTTTAAGAACCATATAACAGCAGGTACTATATGACAGTACAGGCTATAGGTACTATATGACATTAGAAACTATATAACAGCAGGTACTATATGACACTAGGTACTATATGACACTAAAGGCTTTAGATACTATATGACTTTAAGAACCATATAACAGCAGGTACTATATGACAGTACAGGCTATAGGTACTATATGACATTAGAAACTATATAACAGCAGGTACTATATGACACTAAAGACTTTAGATACTATATGAGGGTAGACACTATATAACATTAGGCACTATATGACACTAGGCACTATATGACAGTACAGGCTATAGGTACTATATGACTTTAGAAACTGTATAACAGCAGGTACTATATGACAGTACAGGCTATAGGTACTATACGACTTTACGAACTATATAACAGCAGGTACTATATGACAGTACAGGTTATAGGTACTATACGACTTTACGAACTATATAACAGCAGGTACTATATGACAGTACAGGCTATAGGTACTATACGACATTAGGAACTATATAACAGCAGGTACTATATGACAGTACAGGCTATAGGTACTATATGAAGGTGAGTATATAACATTAGGCACTATATAACAGTATCGGCTGAAATACTATATGACAGTAGGCACCATATGATGGTGGGTGCTAAGTGACAGTAGGCACTATATACCAGCACTATAAGAGAGGAGGCTTTGTGTAAAGGTACAGGCTATAGATACTACATGACAGCAGGCACAATTGAACAGCACTGTATGACACTAGACACTGTTTGAAGATATAGGCTATAGCTAATACGTATAGCACCATATGACAAACGAAGAGAGGACAAGGCTGAGAAAAGACTACCACACCCTTCTCTTTCTCCTTTTCTTTTTTTTCGCCTGACAACCACCCTGTGGGATCTTGGCTCTGTTGGGAGCCAGCCGAAAAGAGAGAGAGAAAGACAGAGAGAAAGAGAGAGAGACAGAGAGAGAGAGTTGTAGTGTAACGACTCCCCCGAGAAAACGGAGGGAAGGGAGGAACACTGTTCACTGAATCCTTCTGAAGATGAAATAATAAGAAAGAGACGAGACAACGTGATCTTAACACAAGGCAACGAAGAAGTGCAAGGTCTCGTTATCGTCATACGTCTCAGAAGAAAGGTAAAGGCCGGACTGACTTGCCAAACGCCATATGCTCGTTCCCTCTTTATTAGCACGCCACCCTCTTTGTTGACGTATCTTTGTTGCCAAAAATCTTTGTTCTGACATTTGGAGTCTGCCTCAAAGATCCCAACCGTTGAGCAAATGGTAGATCCCAAAGCCAAAACAAAGACTTACCGAAGCTTACCCAAACTCATCTCATCTACCGGTGTAGAGCCGAGACTTTAAACAATCAAACAGCATCATATACAGAGGCCTATATGTGAGCACATCTTTTGGTGTAGCACTGCTGAGAGCTGGGGGAGCCTCCGAGGAACAGACAAGGCAGGGAAAGCTCTATGTTTGATAAAGCATGGTTGAACTCAAGACGTGGTATCATATACTTCCTGTGCCATTATCCTGCCTAGAATGTTCTCATCTATACCGTTGCAGAGATGTCCTCTGATTCGACCGGATTCTAAACGCAGACACCCAGAACTCGACCCAGACTCCCTCCCCAGAGACTAGAGACTCGACCAGAGACCCAATATTTGACCTGGACTTCCTCCCCAGAGACCTGAGACATGACCTGGACTGCCTTCCCAGAGACCTGGAACTTGACCTGGACTCCCTCCCTAGAAACCCGAGACTCGACCTGGACTACCTCCATAGAGCCCCGAGACTTGACCTGGACTCCCTTCCCAGAGATGTGACACTTGACCAAAAACCCAAGACTTGACCTGGACTCCCTCCCCAGAGACATGATCTGGACTCCCTCCCCAAAGACCTGAAACTTGACCTGGACTCCCTCCCCAGAGACTGGAGACTTGACCTGGACTCCCTCCCCGGAGACCCAAGACTTGACCTGGACTCCCTCCCCAGAGACCTGAAACTTGACCTGGACTCCCTCCCCAGAGACGCGAGACTTGACCTGGACTCCCTCCCCTGAGACCTGAAACTTGACCTGGACTCCCTCCCCAAAGACGTAAGACTTGACCAAAGACCCACGACTTGACCTGGACTCCCTCCCTAGAGACCTGAGACATGATCTGGACTCCCTCCCCTGAGACCTGAGACTTGACCTGGACTCCCTCCCCAAAGACGTAAGACTTGACCAAAGACCCACGACTTGACCTGGACTCACTCCCCAGAGACTGGAGACTTGACCTGGACTCCCTCTGCAGAGACCCGAGACTTGACCTGGACTCCCTCTGCAGAGACCCGAGACCTGACCTGGACTCCCACCCTTGAGGCCTGAGACTTGATTTGGGTTTACAGATCAAAGACTCACACCCACTCCAGAGACTCCAGGTTTGGCTCACACCACAGAGACTGAAGACTTAAGCTGGGTTTGCACCCTAGAGACTCAAGACCCGTTGACCTGGACTCTCACTCCCTAGAGACCTAAGACTGGACCCCAAAGACCCAAGGCTTCACCTGGACACGCTCAGAAACACCCGAGGCTTAAACCTCAACTTCTTCTCCAGAGACCTCAGACTTGATCCTGGAGACCCGAAACTTAACGTGGACACCTTTCCTAGGGACCTGAGACTTGACCTGGACTCCCTCTGCAGAGACCCGAGACTTGACCTGGACTCCCTCTGCAGAGACGCCTGGTTGACCTTTGTGGTCTTCCCTCTGCAGAGACCCGCACCTGAGCCTGGCACCACCCTTGAGGCCTGCTCTCTTGATTTGGGTTTACAGATCAAAGACTCACACCCACTCCAGAGACTCCAGGTTTGGCTCACACCACAGAGACTGAAGACTTAAGCTGGGTTTGCACCATAGAGACTCAAGACCCGTATCCTAGAGACTCACTACCTAGATACCTGGACTGGCCCCCCAGAGATTCAAGGCTTCACCTGAACTCGAAACCCCAGAGGCTTAAAACTCAACCCATTCTCCAGAGACCTCAGACTTGTCCCCTGGAGACTCCA
>JAMWET010004244.1:95000-152500 GCA_024036415.1 Prochilodus magdalenae | reverse complement strand
GAAAAGGTGCAGGAGAGTCATTCAGTAATCCCACACCCCGGTCTTTCTTTCAGTCGTGAACACCGTCAGTTGTAACCTTGAAGGTTTATTGTACCAATTTGCCGGATATGGTGCGTGTCAGGAATAACTCAAACGGTAACTCTGAATGATAAACGCTGAATGAAATGAAGAAATGATGACCACAGGCACAACAAAAATACAGAACACCGTCATGCTATGGACTACGTCAGGCAAAGCCTTTTCTAAATGAAGCTAGTGGTCTGTAGAATTAGGTCTTTCAGACAAGGAACAAGTTCTCCTTGTTCGTTACCATCAACCTAGCTAGCACACTGCCACAGGACATAGTCAGTACACTGCCACAGGATCTAGTCAATACACTGCCATATGACCGAGTCAATACACTGCCACAGGACCTAGTCAGTACACTGCCACAGGACCTAGTCAATACACTGCCACAGGACCTAGTCAGGACACTGCCACAGGACCTAGTAAGTACACTGCCACAGGACCGAGTCAATACACTGCCACAGGACCGAGTCAATACACTGCCACAGGACCTAGTCAATACACTGCCACAGGACCTAGTCAGCACACTGCCACAGGACCTAGTCAGTACACCACCACAGGACCTAGTCAGTACACTGCCACAGGACCTAGTCAGTACACTGCCACAGGACCTAGTCAGTACACTGCCACATGACCTAGTAAGTACACTGCCACAGGACCGAGTCAATACACTGCCACAGGACCGAGTCAATACACTGCCACAGGACCTAGTCAATACACTGCCACAGGACCTAGTCAGCACACTGCCACAGGACCTAGTCAGTACACCACCACAGGACCTAGTCAGTACACTGCCACAGGACCTAGTCAGTACACTGCCACAGGACCTAGTCAGTACACTGCCACAGGACCTAGTCAGTACACTGCCACATGACCTAGTCAATACACTGCCACAGGATCTAGTCAATACACTGCCACAGGATCTAGTCAATACACTGCCACATGACCTAGTCAATACACCGCCACAGGACCTAGTCAATACACCACCATATGACCTAGTCAATACGCTGCCATATGACCTAGTCAGTACACTGCCACAGGACCTAGTCAGTACACTGCCACAGGACCTAGTCAGTACACTGCCACAGGACCTAGTCAGTACACTGCCACAGGACCTAGTCAGTACACTGCCAAAGGGACCTTGTCAAAGTCCTCATCCTAGTGTAAAACCGTATGTACTTAGCAGTCAAATATGCATAAATGTTTTATTAACACAGAAATAAATATGAAAGTACGTTTTTTACTGATAATAATGTACTCTGGCCACTCAAGTCGGATTTCCAGTTCCCTTTTGCGCCCTCTCACAATGCGACAAACAGCAGCAATGTCAAATCCGGAGAGAGAAACTACTGGGAATCAGGAAGAGACGTGAACAAACAGACGTGAACCGGACGGGTGATGATTTGCCTGCTGTCAGAACTCTGAGCCCCCCGGAAATTGGCTGCAGAAATCGGTACCTCTGGAACGTCTCCACATGCAGGAACGACCTGTTCTGTTGGGATGTAGCAACGGACTACCCGTTACGTCGGTAAAGCATGCTCCAGGAACTCCCTTGTACGAGCACGATAAGAAAAAAGCAAAACAGTGTACGGTATCTACTGGAGCAGGGTTCAGGCGTGTTTACTCTGAAAGGCCACACACATCATTACTCATGAAACACAAACATCTCAGCGCACACAGAACATTAAGAAGTGCTTCTAAATGAGCGACCTGGCTGCGTCGTGAGTGCATACGCAGACAGGCAGACACGTAAACATACATCTCACTGAAGATTCCAAACACCAAGGGTGTCAGATTTAATGCAGAGGCTTTGCATAACTCAGCAGGGTTTGTGTAATTGTGTGGCTAAGCGAAGTCCGTCAAGAAGCAGAGACATTCGGTGAGACAGCTAGCAGAGGGAGAAGTCAAGCGCTAAACCTCTAAATGCCGTCGTCTTCTCTCTTGTGCTGTCTGTCTGTCCTCTCCTGTGTTCCTCTTCCTCTTTCCAATGGCAAAAGACACGGAGGCAGACTCGTCTTTACATTGCCATGGGACCTAGTAGATACACAGTACACCTGATCAGTACACTACCTTGGGTCATAGTCAGTACACTGCCACAGGACCTAGTCAGTACACTGTCACCGGTCTTAGTAAGTACACCACCCCAGGACCCAGTCAGTACACTGCCACAGGACCTAGTCAATACACTGCCACAGGACCTAGTCAATACACTGCCACAGGACCTAGTCAGTACACCGCCACAGGACCTAGTCAGTACATCGCCACAGGACCTAGTCGGTACACTGCCAGAGGACCTAGTCAGTACACCGCCACAGGACCTTGTCAGTACACCACCGCAGGACATAGTCAGTACACTGCCACAGGACCTAGTCGGTACACCACCGCAGGACATAGTCAGTACACCACCGCAGGACATAGTCAGTACACTGCCACAGGACCTAGTCAGTACACCGCCACAGGACCTAGTCAGTACACCACCGCAGGACATAGTCAGTACACTGCCACAGGACCTAGTCGGTACACCACCGCAGGACATAGTCAGTACACTGCCACAGGATATAGTCAGTACACTGCCACAGGATATAGTCAGTACACCGCCACAGGACCTAGTCAGTACACCGCCACAGAACCTAGTCAGTACACCGCCACAGGACCTAGTCAGTACACCGCCACAGGACCTAGTCGGTACACCACCGCAGGACATAGTCAGTACACTGCCACAGGATATAGTCAGTACACTGCCACAGGACCTAGTCAGTACACCGCCACAGGACCTAGTCAGTACACCGCCACAGAACCTAGTCAGTACACTGCCACAGGACCTAGTCGGTACACTGCCACAGGACCTAGTCGGTACACTGCCATATGACCTAGTCAGTACACCGCCACAGAACCTAGTCAGTACACCGCCACAGAACCTAGTCAGTACACTGCCACAGGACCTAGTCGGTACACCGCCACAAGACCTAGTCGGTACACCGCCACAGGACCTAGTCAGTACACCGCCACAGGACCTAGTCGGTACACCGCCACAGGACCTAGTCGGTACACCGCCACAGGACCTAGTCGGTACATCGCCACAGGACCTAGTCGGTACACCACCGCAGGACCTAGTCAGTACACTGCCACAGGACCTAGTCAGTACACCGCCACAGGACCTAGTCAGTACACCACCACAGGATATAGTCAGTACACCGCCACAGGACCTAGTCAGTACACCGCCACAGGACCTAGTCAGTACACCACCACAGGATATAGTCAGTACACTGCCACAGGACCTAGTCAGTACACCGCCACAGGACCTAGTCAGTACACCACTGCAGGACATAGTCAGTACACTGCCACAGGACCTAGTCAGTACACTGCCACAGGACCTAGTCGGTACACCACCGCAGGACATAGTCAGTACACCGCCACAGGACCTAGTCGGTACACCACCACAGGACCTAGTCAGTACACTGTCATAGGATGTAGTCAGGATGGCGCGATATTTGCAACAGACCCAGTCTTCATCACATTTGAAGCCTAAAACACAGGATTATGGGTAACTCTCTGCATTACGTGTTGACTAACTAACATGGAGTAATCCATGGTTACAATGTTCAACTAACGTTAAGTAAACATGTAACAACTACATGATTACATCTCAGGTAAACAGGGCGCAGGATCTACACGGCAGCCATCATGAGTCAGTGTTCCCTCAGTGTTCCCTCTCACTCTGAAACGGTAGTACGTTTGCTAATGTGAAGTCTCGGCAGGGAGTTGTAGAGGTTCCTAATGGTGCTGGCACTAACTGGATGACATCACTCTCACTGGATGTCTGCAGGCGTGGCTGTTGGGTCAGTCAGGTACAGCGATAAGGCCTGTCCTAGCATACGTCACACGCCTGAGCATGAAAATTGAATCACTGGCATCTCTGATGATCTCAAACCTACCCACCAAGCTTCTTTGCATCAAGAGCGTGCGGGGAACCATCCACTGATGTAGAAACCTCTCGAGTGGAGTGACAAGACACCAAGTCCAGCAAACGCTGGCAGACAGATCGGCAATTCTCAGAAACGACCTCCGCCACCCAGAGTGAGGGCCTGTGTTTTGGAAGCGGAGCCCCTTTACTCCTGTCACGGAAGTCAAGTCAACCCAGACAGCAACAAGCGTCCTGCTTAGGAAGGACGACGAGTCAATACGCTGATTTACACGCTGACGGGACGAGACCTCGGAAGACAGTGTATGCAGCTTTCACCGGCGTTCAGATGAGCTAATCACTAATAGAGTCCACAGAGCTAATCCCACTGCGGACCTCTCCGTGAGCAGTAGGGATGGGTACTAGCACGGACCAGCTGGTACGATGGGTATCATGATGCAGGGGTTGCAAGATACTGCGGTCCCAAAACCACCCCTACAACCTCCACCCTGGCACAGCCTGTCACCAGGGCATGTGTTTCCTCAGGTTAGATGTGTTTATCCAGGTGTTTCCTCAGGTTAGATGTGTTTGTCCAGGTGTTTCCTCAGGTTAGATGTGTTTGTCCAGGTGTTTCCTCAGGTTAGATGTGTTTGTCCAGGTGTTTCCTCAGGTTAGATGTGTTTGTCCAGGTGTTTCCTCAGGGTAGATGTGTTAGACCAGGTGTTTCC
The DNA here is from genome assembly GCA_024036415.1 of Prochilodus magdalenae. Taxonomy (NCBI): domain Eukaryota; kingdom Metazoa; phylum Chordata; class Actinopteri; order Characiformes; family Prochilodontidae; genus Prochilodus; species Prochilodus magdalenae. The sequence goes on along the minus strand of JAMWET010004244.1, from coordinate 147,805 downwards.
TCAGGTTAGATGTGTTTGTACAGGTGTTTCCTGAGGTTAGATGTGTTTGTCCAGGTGTTTCCTCAGGTTAGATGTGTGTGACCAGGTGTTTCCTCAGGTTAGATGTGTTAGACCAGGTGCTTCCTCAGGTTAGACGTGTTTGTCCAGGTGTTTCCTCAGGTTAGACGTGTTTGTCCAGGTGTTTCCTCAGGTTAGATGTATCCAACCAGGTGTTTCCTCAGGTTAGATGTGTTTGACCAGGTGTTTCCTCAGGTTAGATGTGTTTGTCCAGGTGTTTCCTCAGGTTAGATGTGTTAGACCAGGTGTTTCCTCAGGTTAGATGTGTTTGTCCAGGTGTTTCCTCAGGTTAGGTGTGTTTATCCAGGTGTTTCCTCAGGTTAGATGTGTTTATCCAGGTGTTTCCTCAGGTTAGATGTGTTTGTCCAGGTGTTTCCTCAGGTTAGATGTGTTAGACCAGGTGTTTCCTCAGGTTAGATGTGTTAGACCAGGTGTTTCCTCAGGTTAGATGTGTTTGACCAGGTGTTTCCTCAGGTTAGATGTGTTTGACCAGGTGTTTCCTCAGGTTAGATGCATTTGTCCAGGTGTTTCCTCAGGTTAGATGTGTTTGTCCAGGTGTTTCCTCAGGTTAGATGTGTTTGTCCAGGTGTTTCCTCAGGCTAGACGTGTTTGTCTAGGTGTTTCCTCAGGTTAGATGTGTTTGTCCAGGTGTTTCCTCAGGCTAGATGTGTTTGTCTAGGTGTTTCCTCAGGTTAGATGTATCCGACCAGGTGTTTCCTCAGGTTAGATGTGTTTGTCCAGGTGCTTCCTCAGGTTAGATGTGTTTGTCCAGGTGTTTCCTCAGGTTAGATGTGTTTGTCTAGGTGTTTCCTCAGGTTAGATGTGTTTGTCCAGGTGTTTCCTCAGGTTAGATGTGTTTGTCTAGGTGCTTCCTCAGGTTAGATGTGTTTGTCCAGGTGCTTCCTCAGGTTAGATGTGTTTGTCCAGGTGTTTCCTCAGGTTAGATGTGTTTGTCCAGGTGCTTCCTCAGGTTAGATGTGTTTGTCCAGGTGTTTCCTCAGGTTAGATGTGTTTGTCTAGGTGCTTCCTCAGGTTAGATGTGTTTGTCCAGGTGCTTCCTCAGGTTAGATGTGTTTGTCCAGGTGTTTCCTCAGGTTAGATGTGTTTGACCAGGTGCGTCCTCAGGTTAGATGTGTTTGTCCAGGTGCTTCCTCAGGTTAGATGTGTTTGTCCAGGTGCTTCCTCAGGTTAGATGTGTTTGTCCAGGTGTTTCCTCAGGTTAGATGTGTTTGTCTAGGTGTTTCCTCAGTTTAGATGTGTTTGACCAGGTGTTTCCTCAGGTTAGATGTGTTTGTACAGGTGTTTCCTCAGGTTAGATGTGTGTGACCAGGTGTTTCCTCAGGTTAGATGTGTTAGACCAGGTGTTTCCTCAGGTTAGATGTGTGTGACCAGGTGTTTCCTCAGGTTAGATGTGTTAGACCAGGTGTTTCCTCAGGTTAGATGTGTTAGACCAGGTGTTTCCTCAGGTTAGATGTGTTTGTCCAGGTGTTTCCTCAGGTTAGATGTGTTTGACCAGGTGTTTCCTCAGGTTGGATGTGTTTGTCCAGGTGTTTCCTCAGGTTAGATGTGTTTGTCCGGGTGTTTCCTCAGGTTGGATGTGTTTGTCCAGGTGTTTCCTCAGGTTAGATGTGTTTGTCCGGGTGTTTCCTCAGGTTGGATGTGTTTGTCCAGGTGCTTCCTCAGGTTAGATGTGTTTGTCCAGGTGTTTCCTCAGGTTAGATGTGTTTGACCAGGTGTTTCCTCAGGTTAGATGTATCCGACCAGGTGTTTCCTCAGGTTAGAACTGTGTGACAAGGTGTTTCCTCAGGTTAGATTTGTTTGTCCAGGTGTTTCTTCAGGTTAGCTGTGTTTGTCCAGGTGTTTCCTCAGGTTAGATGTGTTTGTACAGGTGCTTCCTCAGGTTAGATGTGTTTGTCCAGGTGTTTCTTCAGGTTAGATGTGTTTGTCCAGGTGTTTCCTCAGGTTAGATGTGTTTGTCCAGGTGTTTCTTCAGGTTAGATGTGTTTGTCCAGGTGTTTCCTCAGGTTAGATGTGTTTGACCAGGTGTTTCCTCAGGTTAGATGTGTTTGTCCAGGTGTTTCCTCAGGTTAGATGTGTTTGTCCAGGTGTTTCCTCAGGTTAGAGAATCAATACACCCTCACAAAACATAATATTGCTATATAAGTGTAAAGATGTGTTGTATAGATTACACCTCCAGTGAGCATGTGTGAAAACACTATGTTCCACTCACACGAGTATGATTAGCAGCCACAGCCAACTGTGGATGACCTTTATCCACGGCAACTATGAACCAGAAACCGTACCACCTGTCAAACATCCTTCTCCAATGACGGGCTCACGTGGACTCCCTGGCATCCTGGACAGCCTCCCAGACAGCCAAGTCATAGTTCTCCAGCTGCAGCAGCCGAAGGTGTAACTGAAGGCAGTCTGTATGCTGTTAGAGCATGCGTCTTGGCCATGCCTTCCTATCAAACCGCTGCTCAGGTATCAGAACGCCGGTTATACCTGTTCAGTCAAAACCCAAAGACTTCATGTGCAACATTGACACAGCTAGTTCACATGGAAGAAGTGGACAGCTTGCATTGCACCGGTCCAGCGCACTGACCCTGTCCGAGTTCAGAGATTCTGTCCTGTCCTCTGTGGGCTGACAGCTCCTCAGCTGTAGCCAGAGGCAATGTAATGCACAGGCATGTCTGGGCTGAGGCCCCGGGGCCCCAAGTAATAATTTAGAGCCTTTGATTGGCCATTTTTTTTAAAAAACATAAGGTTTATTTACTCCACCTTACCAACTGGGCCTACCCAGCCCACACAGGCTAATCCAATCAGACGTGGAAACAGTATTGGAAATAATATTTAATACGCTGAATTTACTGCAGGTTTGGTATACACAGTGTATGTTTTACTACAGAGGCTGAAACAGGCTTAGCAGAAATGTCTAAGCAGGCGGCTAATGCTACTTCAGTATGTTTAAGGTAGGGCATGAATGGACTACCAAGATTCTTCATGCCAGCTATATCAGCTTCAATGCTCAGATTTGGGTTTTTAAGCTTACTAAGTTTACCTGCCTTTGTAAAGCTGAGCTGCCTGTATTTAAGAACACTGAAGGAGATCAGGTTCCATTAGCTAGAACCAAGCTCTGTCCAACAGGTCAACACCAGCTCAAAACACAGTGACTGCTGTAGTCTGATTGTTGAGCCTGCTTCACGCTACTTCCGTTGGAAGGTGCTGGAGTGTTGGTTTTGGGATATCAGCTTTGATCATTTCAGCTGGTGCCAGTTTGGCACTCGTAACGGTTGCACCATATAAGGTGGGATGGAATTACGGTTGCCCCCTTTCAGAAACGAAAACAAAAGACGGGGGGCGGGGTTGGGGGTGTGGTCATGTGTGAGTGAACAAATCGCAACCCGTATTGGTTTAATACGGGATGCAACTTTTAATTGCCAAATAAAGAACGATTCCGTATTCTACGGGACGGGTGGCGACCCTAGATGGGATAGTTCGGGTAAGGAGTTGGTGTGCAGGCTAGTTCACTCAGCTTCACTCCTGTCTTTTAGTTGGAAAACAGTGGGCTTGAAAAGACTGTGTTGTGGTTGACACCAAACCTGATAAATCTCCTAAACTGATGTTCAGACAACCCAGCAGCACCTTCACTATGAAGCATCCACAAAACACAAACACATATGCCCAGATTACATAACTAACCGAGCCAAAAACTGGCAGCTGAGGTGTACAAAGCCCGGAACACAGCAACCTCAAAAACCCTACACCTGCTAACCGAAGCCAGGATACATACTGCCACGGCAGGCATGAAGGATGCTGGTGGTCCATTTATGTCCAAGTCTCATTAGCCTCCTGCTTTGGCGTCTGTCACAGGGGGGGTCAATTCGAGGAGGCAGGATACAGACACAAGGATTTAATGGACAGAACAAACGAGACAAAACAAAACCAAAGAAGCAAAACACTAATCAACATGGGGACAAACGACCGACAGGGAGACAAAACACCAAACAAGAACACAGGGGCTACGAGTGAACAAGTATGAGTGAACAAGGACTAACAAGGAACACCTGGGAAGGGCTGGAGCTACAAACCAAGGACAGGTGAGGGGACTGACCAAGGGGCGGAGACAGGAGGAGCCAAAAACCAAAACAAAGAGAAGCACATGGAGGTGACACTGGGGCTTGACTAGACAGGACGTGCCAGAATCTTGTTTCAGGCTTTGTAGTGAGAGAGCACTGTACGCATCAAACTTGCTAAAAAACTGGCTTAGTAAAATACTACTTCCCTGTTTGACAGAAGGCCCAACTAAAACGAATAAATCTCATTTCTTTTTAAAAACAGCCAATCAAAGGCTCTAAATTATTACTCAGGGCCCCGGGGCCTCAGCCCAGGAACGCCTGTGCATTAAATCGCCTCTGGCTACAGCTGGGGTGGAAGACTGAGGAGCTGTCGGCCCACAGAAGCAGATCAGAATCTCTAAACTCGGACAGGGTCAATGAGCTGGAGCGCTGCAACACAAGCTGAACTGGTGGTGCCGCTGTGGTAAGTCTTAGCACCTGCTGTATGAAATGAGATCATGAGCAACTAGCTGCACCCAGACGCAATCAACTGACAGGAGTGAAACTTGGCGCAGTCACATTTGCGGACATTCAGCAAACAGTGGTGTCCTCCATGAGTCATCCTGTCAGTGCAGCACCATTGGCAGGCGGCTGCACCACCCAGGACTACATGCATACAGATCGTTAGGACAACTGTCCTTAACACCACGTCACCGTCACCAAAGACTGCAGTGGTGTCGTACCAGACTGTCATGGAGTGACTCAGAATGGCAGCGGGTCATCTTCAGTGACGAGTCCCGCTTTAGTCTTGGTGGAGACGCCCAACGAATCCGTGTGTGGAGGCACCGTGGTCAGCACCAAGATGAACGGTGTGTTGTCACACGTCCAGAAGACCTGCTGTCCCTCCACCTCCACCCCACCGCACCATCTGCAGGAACTGTGTGAGGATGTTCAAGCTGCATGGGATGGATTATCACAGGACACCATTAGGAACCTCTACAGCTCCATACCGAGACGTCTGGCGTGTTGGGTTAGCAAACACGGCGGCCCGACGCCATACTGAGAGACAGACTTCTGTATGTGTAGCTCAGTAAATATTGATCATATCAGTCTAAATTTATCACCAGTTATTGATCCTGGTCACCTTTATCTTCCTACCCAACACCACCGCACTCCCAGTGAGTTCGAGTGCAAGTACAGGGCAGGATATTGATGGAAAGCGATTCCCAAGACACTGGGACCTTCTTAGCTCACTGCCATGTGCATCAGCTCGCTCAACAGTTGCCAATGCCACACACGGTCACCATAGAGGCCCTGCAGTCTACAACATCAGTACCTGCCCTCGTTAATGCTCTGGGGGCTGAATGCAATCAAATCCTCAGAGCAGCGTTCTAGTGTAAAGCCTTCCTAGAAGACTAGAGGCGGTTCTTGCAGCTATGGGAGTGCTGACTCCTTGCCAGCACCCTTCACCTCAGAGGAAACACCTGACTGGTCAGCGTTAGGCATCCAGCACACCCATCCGGATCTCAAGCACCTCCCAGAAAAGCGCAAGCGTGTGGAGGTGCGACCGACTGTGGGGCTGTTGGCGTACTGGTGTAACTGTAATGTGCCACTTCACTCAGCCTCACTGCCTCGGCAGCCACAGATGCTCCAACACAAAATGAACATCAAGTGCCACCATAGTGAAGACCACAGAGTGGACCACTTCTGCTCCCTCCCGTTTCCCTCTCCCTCCCTCTCTTCCTGCCTCCCTCTCTGACACTGATCCCTTCTGGCACGGCTGTTGTGACATCAGGCTTCCTGTGGTACCACACAACCAGCAATCACCCCGGACAGAAACCACAGCTGTCTCTGTGAGGGGGCCTGTGATTGCGGAGGGGGCATGCAGTGATGTATGTGAGTATCTGAAGCTCCACAGGAGATGGGGGATGGGGAGCGAGGCTCCGTACGGCTATGTGAGCTGAATCCGAACTGACGCGGCTGCACCTTGCGGCGTCGAGAGAGGTCACTGGATGGCTACACGGTGAGTGGGAATCTAGAGGTCCCTGCAGCTTTCCGTTCACCATGCTCTTTATTCGCACCCCTCCACCGAGCAAAGTCTTACCATCATTGGATCGGCTGAGATCTACCGGGGCGAGAGAGTCCCACGGTGGCCAACAACCAACAACCAGCCTTTTATCCAGCTCGGTCAAAAAAGCAACCAAGGTCGTGCGACGCATTAGCCCAGCTAGCAGCTACTGTGCTAGGCTAAAGGCTAATTTAGTCCGGCTATGGTACGGCCTTCAATCTGGACTAGCATGCTACGCAGCAGTAGATAAGTGCTTACTGGAGGAAGCAGCTCAGACGTTCAGGTACATGGCCCCCCGTTAGCGTGCTCTCCCCACCAGTTAGCCATTACACATTTAGCTATTAGCATTATCATTGCTGCTCGTCATCCCTCATGACCAACCTGACCATGTGCTGTTGGGAAGGAGGATAAAGGTGACCAGGATCAATAGGTTACACGGCCATACTGTGTGTTGGGCCGCCGTGTTTGCTAACCCAACACGCCAGACGTCTCGGTATGGAGCTGTAGCGGTTCCTAATGGCGTCCTGTGATAATCCATCCCATGCAGCTTGAACATCCTCACACAGTTCCTGCAGATGGTGCGGTAGGGGTGGAGGTGGAGTAACACCAGGCCTTCTGGACGTGTGACAACACACCGTTCATCTCGGTGCTGACCACGGTGCCTCCACACACGGATTCGTTGGGCGTCTCCACCAAGACTAAAGCGGGACTCGTCACTGAAGATGACCCGCTGCCATTCTGAGTCACTCCATGACAGTCTGGTACGACACCACTGCAGTCTTTGGTGACGGTGACGTGGTGTTAAGGACAGTCGTGGTAACGGTCTGTGTGCATGTAGTCCTGCGTGGTGCAGCCGTCTGCCAATGGTGCAGCACTAACAGGATGGAGGACACCACTGCTCGTTGAGTGTCCCCAATCGTGGCTGTTGGGTCAGTCAGGTACAGGGATGAGGCCCGTCCTTGCCAACGTCGCATGCGCAGCCGAACGTGAAACTTGGATCATTGGCATGTCTCCCGATGCCAAACCTCCCCACCGTGTTTCATTCCTGTGGGTGATGTAGGTAATTGCCTTTAGTAGTGCACCCAGCAGCACGGCAGTACACGCTTCTTGCCCACAGCTACAAACACCCGAACAGGGTCCTAATCCACAGGCCCTGGAGCTCCTGACGTGCTGCCCGCCTAAAAATAGCCCACCGGTCTCCCACAGGTTTGCTTTCTCATTACTTTACAGGGGAAAACGGTCGTATCCAAGACAACCGTGATCGCCTATCTCTCCCTCTCCCTCATGCTCTCACTCCCTCCTTTTATTTTTTTCCCTCCTTCCACCCGCCCCCTTCATGTGCCGCTTCTCCATGGCAACAGGAAGAATTGCATAAAATAGTTATAAGCCAGGATGATTATTGAAGAGCGGACGTGGTGGAGCTCTGAGCCCTCTGCACTCGTCTTCAGCCTCGCTGCTGTTCTGTTACTGAAGCGCCACTGCATAAACCATCTGACGGAGGGAGGAGAAGGCTGGAAACGGCTAACGACAGGCAGAGTGAGGACCAAGACCGGCTGGCCTAGGTGAGGGGCTGGTAGGAAAGGCCTGACTGAGAGGTGATGGGCTGCTGGACACTCAGGGATGGGACGGTTACTGGGCTCAATGGTATAAAACCGTGTACCAGTCATACGGTTTCATCATGGTTTAATTAGCATGTATGATTAGCGCCCTGATGGAGGAAGTCAGAACAGCTCATATCCTGACGATCCCAACCTGGAAATAAACCGACAGGCATCAAATTCCAGATCATGTGCCTGAGGCTTTAACCCCTGCTATTCCACCAAGGCCAGAATGAACCCACGTGCGAGTGAATCCGCTGCTCCACGCGGATCTGTATGACTCCGTTCAGGCGATGAAGCCTGATCCTGATTTTGTTGGATATACTGTGGCGGACTTAATTATTCGCTTCATCTTCATGAATATTAATGAGAGGAAGGTGTTACTACAGCAAGCTGCTGCTGCTTTGCAGCTGTGTTGGGCTTGTACGTGGATAGAGACCAGAAGTAAAGTGCACACACACATATTACCCCACACACCACCGCCTTAACACGCCGACTTGGCCTGTAACAGTTTTATTATTATTAATAGTAGTAGTCGTAGTAGTAGCACTCTTACTATTGTTATTACTATTATTACTATTATTACTATTGTTATTACTATTATTACTATTATTACTATTGTTATTACTATTATTATTATTATTATTATTATTATTATTATTACTATTATTATTATTGCTATTATTTTTATTGTTACTATTATTGTTATCATTATTGTTATTGCTATTATTATTATTGTTATCATCATTGTTACCATTATTATTATTATTGCTATTATTTTTATTGTTAATATTATTGTTAATATTATTGTTAATATTATTGTTAATGGTATTATTATTGTTGTTGTTATTTATTACTATTATTATTATTGTTATTATTATTTTATTAGTAGTAGTAGCAGTAGTATTATTAGTATTACCATTGTTGTTACTATTATTATAGTTGTTGTTATTATTATTATTATTATTATTGTTATTATTATTATTATTGTTGTTGTTATTATTATTATTTATTATTGTTATTGCTATTAGTAGTAGTAGTAGTAGTAGTATTGTTATTATTATTATTACTTTTGTTATTATTATTATTGTTGTTGTTTTGTTGTTTTGTTACTATTATTATTATTATTATTATTATTATTATTATTATTATTATTATCTATTAAGATGTTACAGTGCATTATGTAACATGATATTAAAAGCTGCATACTCTTGTTTCATAAAGATTCATAGAGTGTTTACCAAACTTTTTGACAAGCACCAGATGGATCCGGTTGTCCTCCACTTCCTCACAGATGCTGTTAGCATCTCCAAAAGCGGCTCAAACTGAGTTACTGATATACGAGCTATATGCGAACGTTCCAGCTGCCAGCTGAAACTGAAACCTGACCCGATGTCTACGCTGGTGAAGATACACTGAACACTCCGGCTGTTTTCCATCTTAACTGAATTCTCAACAGCATGTTACAAATGTGCTTTTCATAAGATTAGGATTTATTATATATAAACATAAAAGATCTTAAGACAAACAATTTTACACTAACATTACACTTACTGTACACCAACACACTACTTACAGCACACTAACACATTACACTTACTGAGTTACTGTACACCAACACGCTACTTACAGTACACTAACACATTACACTTACTGAGTTACTGTACACCAACACGCTACTTACAGCACACTAACGCATTACACTTACTGAGTTACTGTACACCGACACACTACTTACAGCACACTAACACATTACACTTACTGAGTTACCGTACACCAACACACTACTTACAGCACACTAACGCATTACACTTACTGAGTTACCGTACACCGACACACTACTTACAGAACACTAACGCATTACACTTACTGAGTTACTGTACACCGACACACTACTTACAGCACACTAACACATTACACTTACTGAGTTACCGTACACCAGCACACTACTTACAGCACACTAACACATTACACTTACTGAGTTACCGTACACCGACACACTACTTACAGCACACTAACACATTACACTTACTGAGTTACCGTACACCAACACACTACTTACAGCACACTAACACATTACACTTACTGAGTTACTGTACACCAACACGCTACTTACAGCACACTAACACATTACACTTACTGAGTTACCGTACACCGACACACTACACCGATTACAGCACACTAACACATTACACTTACTGAGTTACTGTACACCGACACACTACTTACAGTACACTAACACATTACACTTACTGAGTTACTGTACACCGACACACTACTTACAGCACACTAACACATTACACTTACTGAGTTACTGTACACCGACACACTACTTACAGCACACTAACGCATTACACTTACTGAGTTACTGTACACCGACACACTACTTACAGCACACTAACGCATTACACTTACTGAGTTACCGTACACTAACACACTACTTACAGCACACTAACACATTACACTTACTGAGTTACCGTACACTAACACACTACTTACAGCACACTAACACATTACACTTACTGAGTTACCGTACACCGACACGCTCTACTTACAGCAACTACACTTACTGACGTTACCGTACACCTTGCAACAACTCTAACCACACTAACACATTACACTTACTGAGTTACCGTACACCGACACACTACTTACAGTACACTAACGCATTACACTTACTGAGTTACTGTAAACCAACACACTACTTACAGTACACTAACGCATTACACTTACTGAGTTACTGTACACCAACACGCTACTTACAGCACACTAACGCATTACACTTACTGAGTTACCGCACACCAACACGCTACTTACAGCACACTAACACATTACACTTACTGAGTCACTGTACACCGACACGCTACTTACAGCACACTAACACATTACACTTACTGAGATACTGTGACTAAATGTGCCGCTGTTGGACGGCAGGTTTCCAGTAAGTCATGTTTCTGAGGTCCAGTTTGTTACAGGGATATAACCCTGAAGACTGTCAGCTCTTGACTGAGCTCTTTAAAAAATATCGCAGTTACTGGACTGTATGGGTGTGTTTCAACTCAGAGCACTGGCCTGAATCAGACCAGAGATATTAAACTGATATGTGGGAGAAGTCTAAGATACGTCAAGACCTGAGGCCTAATTCTTAGACGTCTATGACAATAGGGAAGTGTAGATCACAGATTTAATGCCCCTGAATGCAAATAAACTCTGAACTGCTGCGTGTACACACTAGCCAACCCTACGTTCACACTAGCAGACGACAGAGCGACCAGTCATTTCTTATGGGAGTAGCCCATACAACTTGTAGCCACGATTTAGCGACAAGCAGCTCAACAAACAAGCTCGTCAGAAAACGAGTTGAGATTTCCTGAACGTTATGTAAATGAATTATAATGACGTGTAGTGACACTGTAAACGATCGACTCCAGGTTCCTACTAGCATTTGGTTCCAGGCCTCAGTGTGGGTGTATATGATGCGTCTTTGTACAAGTACAGTTTAACAAAATGAAGCATTATTGAAGAAGGTAGCTGATACTGTTGGTGTCTCGATAGCTAGCTAGGTCAGCCAGCATCCAGCAAATAAACCTAGCCATGGATGCGAGCAGTTGCTTTAGCTAATCTATCTAGTGACCTAACTCTCCAACTAGTGAGCCACTAGTGAGTTAGTGCATATGATAGCTAGTTAGGTTAGCCAGCATGCTAACAGCTGATAAAGCTAGCTACACATGCAAGTAGCTATGTTCACAACAGCAGTTTCGACAATTTTCTTGTGTCTTGTGTGTGTGTGTTCGAGGCTGCTCTGGGTGTGTACCAGTCCAACTAGCTAGCTAGTTTAACTCCCATATTACTGATGGAGTAACTGCTAGCATTCATGGCTAGTTAGCTCGCATTCATGGCTAGTTAGCTCGCATTCATGGCTGGTTAGCACGCATTCATGGCTGGTTAGCACGCATTCATGGCTGGTTAGCACACATTCATGGCTAGTTAGCTCGCATTCATGGCTAGTTAGCACGCATTCATGGCTAGTTAGCACGCATTCATGGCTAGTTAGCACGCATTCATGGCTGGTTAGCACGCATTCATGGCTGGTTAGCACGCATTCATGGCTGGTTAGCACGCATTCATGGCTAGTTAGCACGCATTCATGGCTAGTTAACTCGCATTCATGGCTAGTTAGCACGCATTCATGGCTAGTTAGCACGCATTCATGGCTAGTTAGCTCGCATTCATGGCTGGTTAGCACGCATTCATGGCTAGTTAACTCGCATTCATGGCTAGTTAACTCGCATTCATGGCTAGTTAGCACGCATTCATGGCTAGTTAGCACGCATTCATGGCTAGTTAACTCGCATTCATGGCTAGTTAGCACGCATTCATGGCTAGTTAACTCGCATTCATGGCTAGTTAGCACGCATTCATGGCTAGTTAACTCGCATTCATGGCTAGTTAGCACGCATTCATGGCTAGTTAGCACGCATTCATGGCTAGTTAACTCGCATTCATGGCTGGTTAGCACGCATTCATTAGTTAGCACGGGCTAGTAACATCGCATTCATGGCATTAGCAACGCATTCATGGTTAGCACGCACGTCATGTTTAAACTCGCATTCATGGCTAGTTTAGCACGCAATTCATGGCAGTGGCTCAGGCTGGGTAGCACCACGCTTTCCATGGCTAGTCCTAGCACGCATTCCATGGCTAGTTAGCTCGGCATTAGCATTCATGGCTAGTTAGTATTCCCATGGCTCGCATTCATGGCCTAGTTAACTCGCATTCGCAGTTAGCACGCATTCATTAGGCTAGTTGCACGCATTCATGGGGGGGCTTTAGCTCGCATTCATGGCTAGTTAGCACGCATTCATGGCTAGTTAGCTCGCATTCATGGCTGGTTAGCACGCATTCATGGCTGGTTAGCACGCATTCATGGCTGGTTAGCATGCTGGCTGACCTAACTAGCTATCGAGGGGCCGAACTCACCTACAGTATCCGGCACTTTCCTCCACACTTCATTTTCTACAGATGGATTACCACAGATGCACACCGCTGGACAGAAGTAGGTAATATGGAGCTGGTTTCTACCACCACACCGCTGAGAACTGGAACCAAAAGCTGGTAGGAACTGAAAGCTCAGAGAGGAGAAGCTGGGGACCTTGGACTATATCGTGTCTGTGACTGGACAGAAGAATAGTTTACCATGTCACACTTTGTTGCTGGGTGCTCTGTGGCCATGTTGCTAGCCGCTCGTCGTTAAATCACGGCTAGGAATCATGTACTCTCATAGGAAATGGCTGGTCACTTGTCGCCTGCTAGCATTAATGAACAGAGCTGAATTGAACTGAACTGAATGGTTTCCCACAGAACTGTAACTGAATGGTTCAGGGGTTGAGGTCAGAGCCCCCCCACACACACTTGGTGAAGAGGGGACGAGGAGGACTCTCATTTACAGGTCTCAAAGCAGCACCTTCTTACCACGGCGCGGCCGCTACACCAGCGGTTTCCATGGAAACGACCCCTGAGGCAGCACACCTGAGCAAAGCGGTCAGACCTCAGAGCGGGAGAGGTCGCGTTATGTTTATGAATGAGGGAGAAAAAGAACAGAGCTGAAAAGAAGAGCTCCTCAAAACCCCTGACGTACGTTCAGATCAAAGAGACCACAGCAGGAGATCCCTTCATCACCAGAGAGAGAGAGAGAGAGAGAGAAAGAGAGGGGGGAGACAGAGGGGGAGAGAGAGAGAGAGAGAGGGACAGAGAGAGAGAGAGAGAACGAGAGAGAGAGAGAGAACGAGAGAGAGAGAGAGAGAGAGAGAGAGAGAGAGAGAGAGAGAGAGAGAGAGAGAGAGAGAGAGAGAGAGAGAGAGAGAGAAGCGCTATGGTAAATATAATTCATCCAGAAACATTAAGATGACTTTCCTTCCTCTCCAGTCCGTCATCGTAGTGTCTCTGATCATCAGCGTGTCTGTCTGAGTCGAGCTCAGGTCCTGGATTAAATCAGACTGAGGGGAGTCGGAGCACACAGCCCTGACCGTCTCCACTACAGCATCGTCAGTAGAGCAGGACAGGAGCCCACCATACCCAATCAAATCCTCACAGCAATGTTCCAACGTCAGTACCTGACCTCACTAATGCTCAATCAAATCCACACAGCAATGTTCCAACGTCAGTACCTGACCTCACTAATGTTCAAACAAATCCTCACAGCAATGTTCCAACATCAGTACCTGACCTCACTAATGCTCAAATTCTCACAGAAATGTTCCAACATCAGTATCTGACCTCTCCTAATGCTCATTCAAATCCTCACAGCCATGTTCCAACATCAGTACCTGACCTCACTAATGCTCAAACAAATTCTCACAGCAATGTTCCAACATCAGTATCTGACCTCACTAATGCTCAATCAAATCCTCACAGCAATGTTCCAACATCAGTATCTGACCTTACTAATGTTCAAACAAATCCTCACAGCAATGTTCAACATCAGTACCTGAGCTCACTAATGCTCAATCAAATCCTCACAGCCATGTTCCAACATCAGTACCTGACTTCACTAATGTTCAAACAAATCCTCACAGCAATGTTCCAACATCAGTATCTGACCTTACTAATGCTCAATCAAATCCTCACAGCAATGTTCCAACATCAGTACCTGACCTCACTAATGCTCAAACAAATTCTCACAGCAATGTTCCAACATCACTACCTGACCTCACTAATGCTCAATCAAATCCTCACAGCACTGTTCCAACATCACTACCTGACCTCACTAATGCTCAAATTCTCACAGCAATGTTCCAACATCAGTACCTGACTTCACTAATGCTCAAATTCTCACAGCAATGTTCCAACATCAGTACCTGACTTCACTAATGCTCAAATTCTCACAGCAATGTTCCAACGTCAGTACCTGACCTCACTAATGCTCATTCAAATCCTCACAGCCATGTTCCAACATCAGTATCTGACCTCACTAATGCTCAATCAAATCCTCACAGCAATGTTCCAACATCAGTATCTGACCTCACTAATGCTCAATCATATCCTCACACCAGTGTTCCAATGTCAGTACCTGACTTCACTAATGCTCAAACAAATCCTCACAGCAATGTTCCAACGTCAGTACCTGACCTTACTAATGTTCAAACAAATCCTCACAGCAATGTTCCAACATCAGTACCTGACCTCACTAATACTCAATCAAATCCTCACAGCAATGTTCCAACATCAGTACCTGACCTCACTAATGCTCAATCAAATCCTCACAGCAATGTTCCAACATCACTACCTGACCTCACTAATGCTCAATCAAATCCTCACAGCAATGTTCCAACATCACTATCTGACCTCACTAATGCTCAATCAAGTCCTCACAGCAATGTTCAACATCAGTACCTGACCTCACTAATGCTCAATCAAATCCTCACAGCAATGTTCCAACATCACTACCTGACCTCACTAATGCTCAATCAAATCCTCACAGCAATGTTCCAACATCACTACCTGACCTCACTAATGCTCAATCAAATCCTCACAGCAATGTTCCAACATCAGTACCTGACCTCACTAAGGCTCAAGCAAAAACACACAGCCATGTTCCAACATCAGTATCTGACCTCACTAATGCTCAATCAAATCCTCACAGCAATGTTCCAACATCACTACCTGACCTCACTAATGCTCAATCAAATCCTCACAGCAATGTTCCAACATCAGTACCTGACCTCACTAATGCTCAATCAAATCCTCACAGCAATGTTCAACATCAGTACCTGACCTCACTAAGGCTCAAGCAAATCCTCACAGCAATGTTCCAACATCAGTACCTGACTTCACTAATGCTCAAACAAATCCTCACAGCAATGTTCCAACATCAGTACCTGACCTCACTAATGCTCAATCAAATCCTCACAGCAATGTTCCAACATCACTACCTGACCTCACTAATGCTCAATCAAATCCTCACAGCAATGTTCCAACATCAGTACCTGACCTCACTAATGCTCAATCAAATCCTCACAGCAATGTTTAACATCAGTACCTGATCTCCCTAATGCTCAATCAAATCCTCACAGCAATGTTCCAACATCAGTACCTGACCTCACTAATGCTCAAACAAATCCTCACAGCAATGTTCCAACATCAGTACCTGACCTCACTAATGCTCAAACAAATCCTCACAGCAATGTTCCAACATCAGTACCTGACCTCACTAATGCTCAATCAAATCCTCACAGCAATGTTCAACATCAGTACCTGACCTCACTAAGGCTCAAGCGAAAACACACAGCAATGTTCCAACATCAGTACCTGACCTCACTAATGCTCAATCAAATCCTCACAGGCATGTTTCAGTCTGGTGTAAAGCCCCCATCAACACCCTTCATTCTAGAAGAGACACTGGAGGATCATCTGATAGCTGCAAACTGAGCCATCAGTCAAATGAGGGGGAGGAGCCATGCACTACCTTGTTTCTCACGGTAGGGGTGGGCACCACAGCTTCCTGATGATATGCTGCCCCCTACTGTTTGGAGGTTCCATCATCTTACAGGCTGCTCTTTCAAATGACCTAACCAGGAGCAGGACCTTCTGTCTCCCCGGCAGAACTGGAGAAGATGGGACTCCTAACGACCACCTGGAAAACCGGGTAGACCCACCAACCCTGTCCCCCGTCTGATAAACAGCACTTTAAGAGAACATCAACCTCCACTGTGAGAAGACACCTCAACACCACGGAGGTCTAAAAGGATGTGTCGCTGTTCAAGAAGGTCTTCACTGGCACTGTTGGTGCTTCGCAGAACCTGGGTGCTGTTCGGGGAACCGGTCTGCGTTTGCGCCAGCTTTTATTGGAACCCAGGAACATCAGATCAGGATACGTCATCAGCATCAACAGAAGGCTCTGCAAAGCGATGCCAAGATGGCGGAGCGTATAGATTAGCTGGGAGCGTTTGGGCTGGTATCCCAGATGCTTGTATATATCTAGAACACGGATCACCTACTGGAGATAAGACGTAGAGGAGGTTCTCCAGCAGACCACTAGGTGTCACCACAGTCGCCTTCTCTTTCCTCAACAACTGATATGTCCACAGATGTCGTCACGGTTCGTGTTGAGGGACCTACTAGTCTTTGGTTCCAGCTGGGAACAGACATTCCAGGTTCCGAGCCTACTGTTTATCTATGGTGGTAATGGGCCGAACAGTTCAGCAGCAGGTGTGCGAACGGAACCGGTTCCATGTTGGTGGAAAAGGGCTAGTTGAGAAAAAGAGGCACATCAAACGAGGAGCAATGGCTTGACCACTCCAGAGTCTAGAACCTACTAGTCTTTGGTTCCAGCTTGGAACAGACTTTCCCGGTTCCGAGCCCACTGTTTATCTATGGTGGTAATGGGTCGAACAGTTCAGCAGCAGGTGTGCGAACGGAACCGGTTCCATGTTGGTGGAAAAGGGCTAGTTGAGAAAAAGAGGCACATCAAACGAGGAGCAATGGTTTGACCACCCCAGAATCTAGAACCTACTAGTCTTTGGTTCCAGCTAGGAACAGACATTCCAGGTTCCGAGCCTACTGTTCATCTATGGTGGTAATGGGCCGAACAGTTCAACAGCAGGTGCCCGAACCCAAAGGGAACCGGTTCCATGTTGGTGGAAAAGGGCTAGTTGAGAAAAGGAGACAGACCCATAAAACAAGGACCAATTGACTGACCACCCCAGAGTCCAGAACCCACTAGTCTTTGGTTCCAGGTTCCAAGCCTACTGTTTATCTATGGTGGTAATGGGCCCAACAGTTCAACAGCAGGTGTGCGAACGGAACCGGTTCCATGTTGGTGGAAAAGGGCTAGTTGAGAAAAGGAGGCACATCAAATGAGAATCAATGGACTTACCACCCCAGAGTCTAGAACCTACTAGTCTTCGGTTCCAGCTTGGAACAGACTTTCCCGGTTCCAAAGCCCACTGTTTATCTATGGTGGTAATGGGCCAAACAGTTCAACAGCAGGTGCATGAACCCAAACGGAACCGGTTCCATGTTGGTAGAAAAGGACTACTTGAGAAAAGGAGGCACATCAAACGAGAACCAATGGACTGACCACCCCAGAGTCTAGAACCTAAACCTCAACTGGAGGTGTTACTAGACTAAACCAGTTTCTAAGACTGAACTTTGGAGGCGTGTCTCTTTGGGGAACCGGAATTGGGCCTCCTTGTGGTAATGGGCCGGACAGTTCAACAACAGGTGCCCAGACCCAAACGGAACCGGTTCCAGGTTGGTAGAAAAGGACTAGCTGAGAAAAGGAGGCACATCAAACGAGAACCAATGGACTGACCACCCCAGAGTCCAGAACCTAAACCTCAACTAGAGGTGTTTCTAGACTAAACCAGCTTCTAAGACTGAACTTTGGAGGCGTGTCTCTTTGAGGAACCGAAGGTGGTTCTCCTGAAAACACCGGAAGCTATAATGAAGGTACCGAATGTGATGCGTTGTGAGATGATGCTCATAGATGACAGATGGTCTCTGACTTCTGCACAGTGCCGAATGACATAAGGCTGTTATAAGCAGTCCTCGGGTCAGCCATGGCCTTGACCATGGTGGTCCATGTGGACCAGTAAAGCCCATCTAGAAAGCACATCCAGTGTTACTGCAACAGCACTCATCACAGCCATGGTCATGCACAGCCAGTGGACATCCAGTGGACAGCAGCCTGGCTGTGAAAGGTTCCAGTGCTGTGCTGGTGGTGTTAAAGCCTAAACCTGCTCACCTGGGATGAAGGTGAGGAGCTACAACCAGGCGGGATCCTCTTCTTCCGTAAGCCTCAGCTGCTGGTCCTGAACAGGTCTCATACAGGGCTTCACAAGGCGGGTTCACAGCGTCCAAACAGCCAGCCTCGCTCAGTTCAGCAGCACGGAGCGCGTACGAGCCCGTACAGCCAGCGGCAGTGATGCTCTCGCTGCGCCTCTGCTGCCTTCTGCAGTGTGATTAAAGGCTCCGCCCACCGCGCGGCTCTTAAAGGGGAAACGCAGCGGCGGGCCCACCGGAGGCGCTGCTGCGGAGCGGAGCAGCACCACAGCCCGCTTTAAGAGCGGCCGAGGACTGAGATTAGGACAAACTGATCTGATTAGGCCGAATTAAGACATTTATTCAAGCACTATTCCTGCAATCCTCTAAATAATAAATAAACAAATAAATAAATAAATAAATAAATAAGGAAGTAAAACATGGCATCTTTATAAACGCTAAGCAGCCGCTAAAACGCACGCGAGGTATCTGTAGGCTACACGTGCTGTAAAATCATGACTAAGTTATGCCTGAATTATATTAATTTTAATTATTTAATAATTATTTCCTGACTGAATTATACCGGCAGCAGAAAGAGGCCTGGTGATGTGGAGGAACTCGTATTCGATGTGCACCACCTGCTGGCCGTACGGTGTAACTACAGGGTGAGCCATAAGAAGCTTCGTTCATGGTCTTGATAGATAGATAGATAGATAGATAGATAGATAGATAGATAGATAGATAGATAGATAGATAGATAGATAGATAGATAGATAGATAGATAGATAGATAGATAGAACACAGAAAGAATAGAGAATAGAAAGAAACAGGTCAGAGGGAAAGAGAGTGACAAGAGAGAGAGAAAATGTAGAGAAAGAGAGAGGGCTGGAAGTAAGAAAGAAAGATAGAACACAGAGAGAGAAGGTAGAGAAAGGTAGAACCAAGAGAGAGAGAGAGAGAGAGAGAGAAGAGAGAGAGGGGAAGCACAGAGAGAGAGAGAGAGAGAACAGAGAGAGAGGGGAAGCACAGAGAGAGTGAGAGAGAGAACAGAGAGAGAGAACAGAGAGAGGGGGAGGCACAGAGAGAGTAAGAGAGAGAGAACAGAGTGAGAGAACAGAGAGCGTGAGAGAGAGAGAACAGAGAGAGAGAACAGAGTGAGAGAGAACAGAGAGCGTGAGAGAGAGAGAACAGAGAGAGAGAGAACAGAGTGAGAGAGAACAGAGAGCGTGAGAGAGAGAGAACAGAGAGAGAACAGACAGAGAGAGAGAGAGAACAGACAGAGAGAGAGAGAAAGAACAGAGAGGGGGAGCACAGAGAGAGTGAGAGAGAACAGACAGAGAGAGAGAGAGAACAGACACAGAGAGAGAGAGAACAGACAGAGAGAGAGAGAGAGAGAGAGAGAGAGAGAGAACAGAGAGAGAGTGAGAGAGAACAGAGAGAGTGAGAGAGAACAGAGAGAGAGTGAGAGAGAACAGAGAGAGGGGGAGGCACAGAGAGAGTAAGAGAGATAGAACAGAGTGAGAGGGAGAACAGAGAGAGAGAGAGAACAGAGTGAGAGAGAACAGAGAGAGAGAGAGAAGATAGTGAGAGAGAACAGAGTGAGTGAGAGAAAACAGAGAGAGAGAGAGAGAACAAAGAGAGAGAACAGAGAGAGGGAGGAGCACAGAGAGAGTGAGAAAGAACAGAGAGAGAGAGAGGGCAGAGAAAGAGAGAGAACAGAGAGAGAGAGAGGGCAGAGAAAGAGAGAGAACACAGAGAGAGGAGGAGGAATACTTGTTGAAATGCTGATAGCACAACTTTATCAGTGGTGCGGTAGGTAAAACTCCCGGTAGGAAATTTTAGTAGGATAAATCTCCTAGTCAAAAACACTCCCTACAGTAAACCCACGAGTCTGAGCACAGCTTCGCATTCCAGTTTACCTGTTCCACCTTAAACGCCACCGCATTCACATCCTGCCACTAGCATTCAGCTTCAGTTTCTTGTATTTTCTTATTCCACCTTAAACAGCACCGCATTTGCATTCTAGCACTAGCATTCAGTTTCAGGTTTTTGTACATATTTGCCCATTCCACCTTATATGGTGCATTTATATGTATAGTCTTATTTCTTATTCAAATTGTTCAGGTCCACCTTAAAAGTACAGCTTTTTCTTCTTCTTCGTATTTTCCCATTCCATCCTAAATGGTGCAGCATATTGAAATTGTCCCATTCCACCTTAAATAATGCAGCTTTTACATTCTGGCACTAGCATTCAACTTCTTAGTCACTAGTTCCTAATTCTAGTTGCTCAGTTGCTGTTTACATTCTTGTACTGCCATTCAACTTCAGCTTCTTGTTTGAATTGTCCCATTCCACCTTAAATGGTAAAGTCTAGGTTCTGGCAATGGCATTTAGCTTCAGCTTCCTGTTCAATTTGTCCCATTCCACCTTAAATGGTGCATTCTACATTCTGGCACTAGCATTCAACGTCTTAGTCATTAGTTCCTAATTTGAATTGCTCAGTTCTACCTTAAATAGTGCAGCCTTCACTGGTACTAGCATCCAGCTTCAGCTTCCTGTTTAAATCGTCCCATTCCACCTTAAATGGTGCATTCTACATTCTGGTACTAGCATTCAGCTTCTTGTTCAAATTGTCCCATTCCACCTTAAATGGTGCATTCTACATTCTGGTACTAGCATTCAGCTTCCTGTTTAAATTGTCCCATTCCACCTTAAATGGTGCAGTTTACATTCTGGTAGTGGCATTCAGCTTCAGCGTCTTGTTCAAATTGTCCCATTCCAACTTAAATGGTGCATTCTACATTCTGGTACTAGCATTCAACGTCTTAGTCGCTAGTTCCTAATTTGAATTGTTCAGTTCTACCTTAAATAGTGCAGCCTTCACTGGTACTAGCATTTAGCTTCAGCTTCCTGTTTAAATTGTCCCATTCCACCTTAAATGGTGCAGTCTACATTCTGGCTATGGCATCCAGCTTCAGCTTCTTTGGTCCCATTCCACCTTAAATGGTGCATTCTACATTCTGGCACTAGCATTCAACATCTTAGTCGTTAGTTCCTAATTTGAATTGTTCAGTTCTACCTTAAATAGTGCAGCCTTTACTGGTACTAGCATCCAGCTTCAGCTTCTTGTTTAAATTGTCCCATTCCACCTTAAATGGCAAAGTCTACATTGTGGAACTGACATTCAACTTCTGCTTCTTGTTTAAATTGTCCCATTCCACCTTAAATGGTGCAGTCTACATTCTGGTAGTGGCATTCAGCTTCAGCTTCTTATTCAATTGGTCCCATTCCACCTTAAATGGTGCATTCTACATTCTGGTACTAGCATTCAGCTTCTTGTTCAAATTGTCCCATTCCACCTTAAATGGTGCATTCTACATTCTGGTACTAGCATTCAGCTTCCTGTTTAAATTGTCCCATTCCACCTTAAATGGCAAAGTCTACATTGTGGAACTGACATTCAACTTCTGCTTCTTGTTTAAATTGTCCCATTCCACCTTAAATGGTGCATTCTACATTCTGGCACTAGCATTCAACGTCTTAGTCGTTAGTTCCTAATTTGAATTGTTCAGTTCTACCTTAAATAGTGCAGCCCTCACTGGTACTAGCATCCAGCTTCAGCTTCCTGTTTAAATTGTCCCATTCCACCTTAAATGGCAAAGTCTACATTCTGGTAGTGGCATCCAGCTTCAGCTTCTTATTCAATTGGTCCCATCCCACCTTAAAAGGTGCAGCCTTTGCTTTTTGACAGAGTGGAGAGTGGGTGGAGGTACGAGGAGGTGCACCTGTTTCTGAAGCCCACGTAAAGAACGTCTCACTCCGGACTCACTCGGTACCACCTTTCAACATCTAGTCATTCTTTATTATTCTGAAGGGTGTGAGTAACAAATTATTTACAATCGCTTCACAGAAAACGTGTTTGGCTAAAGAGAGAAGGAGAGAGAGAGAGAAGGAGAGAGAGAGAAGGAGAGAGAGACAGAGAGACATTTACACATATCTTGAGGTGAGAGGAGGCCCTCTGGAGAAGGAGGAGGGCCGCTGGTTCATGCTGCTTTGGCTGTTCAGTAAACTCGTATATCGTCACAGAGATGGAGGCGAGAGGAATGGACACGCTGCAGCGAGACGGAGGAGAGGATTACCAGGCCAGGCGGTCTTCCACACTGCAAGCGAAACAGGTCAGGTCAGTTCTCAGAGCTTCACACAGAGAGAGGAGCTCAACACAGCAGGGTGCGGACGTCGCTCTGACCAAACTGAACCCTGTAACCCTCGCCTTGTACCGCGGAGCTGCAGTCGTGCAGAGAGAGAGTCTCCTGGTTAACGACTAAACATCCCCTCTGATGATGGGAGGGGCTTTTGGAAGAAGGGTGGAGATTTGAGTAGTGTCTATGTGGAGGGTTCCCAGTGACTGTGTGGAGGATTCCCTGTGACTGTGTGGAGGGTTCCCAGTGACTGTGTGGAGGATTCCCTGTGACTGTGTGGAGGATTCCAGGTGACTGTGTGGAGGATTCCCTGTGACTGTGTGGAGGATTCCCCGTGACTGTGTGGAGGGTTCCCCGTGACTGTGTGGAGGGTTCCCAGTGACTGTGTGGAGGATTCCCTGTGACTGTGTGGAGGGTTCCCAGTGACTGTGTGGAGGATTCCCTGTGACTGTGTGGAGGATTCCAGGTGACTGTGTGGAGGATTCCCTGTGACTGTGTGGAGGATTCCCTGTGACTGTGTGGAGGATTCCAGGTGACTGTGTGGAGGGTTCCCCGTGACTGTGTGGAGGGTTCCCAGTGACTGTGTGGAGGGTTCCCAGTGACTGTGTGGAGGATTCCCTGTGACTGTGTGGAGGATTCCCTGTGACTGTGTGGAGGATTCCCTGTGACTGTGTGGAGGGTGACTGTGTGGAGGGTTCCCTGTGACTGTGTGGAGGGTGACTGTGTGGAGGGTTCCCCGTGACTGTGTGGAGGGTTCCCAGTGACTGTGTGGAGGATTCCCAGTGACCGTGTGGAGGATTCCCAGTGACCGTGTGGAGGATTCCCAGTGACTGTGTGGAGGATTCCCTGTGACTGTGTGGAGGATTCCCTGTGACTGTGTGGAGGATTCCCAGTGACTGTGTGGAGGATTCCCTGTGACTGTGTGGAGGATTCCCAGTGACTGTGTGGAGGGTTCCCAGTGACTGTGTGGAGGATTCCCAGTGACCGTGTGGAGGATTCCCAGTGACTGTGTGGCGGATCAAGCTATGGTATTTTAGGACACTGTTACGAGTGTTAGTTGCTATTGTATCCCAGGTGGTTGCTAGGGTGTTTCTAGGTGGTGGTTATGTTGCCCCAAGTGGTTGCTAGGACGTCGCTATGTGGCTGCTACTGCATCCCAGGTGTGTGCTTGAATGTTGCTGGCTGGTTGCTATGCTATCCCCAGTAGGCATTAGGGGGTTGTTAGGCGGTTGCTACGGTATGCTTTATGGTTGCTAGGTTGTTGCTAGGTGGTTGCTGTGGCCTTCCCTGTGGTTGCTAAGGTCTTGCTGGGTGTTTGGTATGGTGTTACTAAGTGGTTGGTTTGGTATTCCAACTGATAGCTATGGTATCCCTAGTAGTCTTGTTGCTAGGCGGTAGCTGTAGTGTTCTTAATGGTTGCTGGGGTGTTGCCAGATCGTCTCTATGGTTTCTACGTGGTTGCTGTTTCAGCCTAGGCCGTGTGTGAGTGTTAACAGTGACACACTGTAGATGTTCAGCTGTAGCTCACCGTGGCCTTACGTCCTGCTCATCATCACCAAATAGGAGCTCCGCCACCGCCGCCTCAGGAGAGGACCTCTTCCCATATCTGAGAGAGAGACAGAGAACGTGGCCAGTTAATCAGAACCCTTTAGAACCCGGTTATTCTCCATATAAACACCACACACTCCATATACAGCCGGCGAGGCTACAGGGGGATACGGTGGAGTCACTCCGAAAGCTCCTCCATATGATGAGATATAACACAGTCCTTCAGAGGGGGTTGGTGTGAAATGGTTGATTGAACGAGGATCAAAAGCCACCAGTGAACCTACACCTGTTTTCTGAGGTCATATATGGAATGTTGGTGAAGTTGATGATAACAGATTTTCGTTCGGGACTATTTTGCCTTACGACACCCTGCATGTATCCCTCCACCTAAACCTCCACCTTCTCCAACCTATGGAAAGCAACAGCGAGGTTTAAGCAGTGTTCAGCTGGTTGCTGGGGCGCATGGAGTCACCACGGCACGTTAGGAGACTGCTAGGTGTTGCTATATTGGTTACTATTTTATCCCAGGTGGTTGCTAAGGTATGCTTCATGGTTGCTAGGTTGTTGCTAGGCGGTTGCTGTGAAATCCCCTATGTGTTTGCTAATGTGTTGCTCGGTGTTTGGCTTTGATGTTACTATGTGGTTGTTTTGCTATTCCAGCTGGTCGCTATGGTATATCTAGTGGTTGCTAAGGTGTGGCATTCTTTATGGTTTGTCAGATGGTTGCTATGTCTCTACAGTATCCTAGGTGGTTGCTATTTTAGCCCAGGTGGTTGTCAGGAGGATGATATGGAATAACAGGTGGCTGCGAAGGTGATGTTATGTGACCCCTGGTGGTTACTAGGATCTTGGTAGATCTTAAGTAGTTGCTAGGGTGTTGCTATGGTGCTATACAGGTTTGAAACAGGTGTAAACCCTAAACCTTCTCCAACCTATGGTAAAGCAACAGTGAGGTTTAAGCAGTTTACAGCTGGTTGTTGGGGTGCATGGACTGCTAGGTGTTGCTATGTTGGTTGCTATTTTATCCCTGGTGGTTGCTACAGTATGCTTCATGGTTGCTAGGTTGTTGCTAGGCAGTTGCTGTGAAATCCCCTATGTGTTTGCTAATGTGTTGCTAGGTGTTTGGCTTTTGTGTTACTATGTGGTTGTTTTGCTATTCCAGCTGGTCGCTATGGTATATCTAGTGGTTGCTAAGGTGTGGCATTCTTTATGGTTTGTCAGATGGTTGCTATGTCTCTGTAGTATCCTAGGTGGTTGCTATTTTAGCCCAGGTGGTTGTCAGGAGGATGATATGGAATAACAGGTGGCTGCTGAAGTGATGCTATGTGACCCCTGGTGGTTACTAGGATCTTGGTAGATCTTAAGTAGTTGCTAGGGTGTTGCTATGGTGCTATACAGGTTTAAAGCAGGTGTAAACCCTAAGCCTTCTCCAACCTATGGTAAAGCAACAGTGAGGTTTAAGCAGTTTACAGCTGGTTGTTGGGGTGCATGGACTGCTAGGTGTTGCTATGTTGGTTGCTATTTTATCCCTGGTGGTTGCTACGGTATGCTTCATGGTTGCTAGGTTGTTGCTAGGCAGTTGCTGTGAAATCCCCTATGTGTTTGCTAATGTGTTGCTAGGTGTTTGGCTTTGGTGTTACTATGTGGTTGTTTTGCTATTCCAGCTGGTCGCTATGGTATCCCTAGTGGTTGCTAAGGTGTTGCTAGGAGGTAATTGTGGCATTCTTTATGATTTATCAGATTGCTATGTCTCTGTAGTATCCTAGGTGGTTGCTATTTTAGCCCAGGTGGTTGTCAGGAGGATGATATGGAATAACAGGTGGCTGCGAAGATGATGTTATGTGACCCCTGGTGGTTACTAGGATCTTGGTAGATCTTAAGTAGTTGCTAGGGTGTTGCTATGGTGCTATACAGGTTTAAAGCAGGTGTAAATCCTAAACCTTCTCCAAGCTATGGTGAAACAAGACATCAGGCTTCATATTCATAACCACCTCAGGCAAATAACTCTCTGTGAGGGGGCTTTTAGAGGGGGACGTCTGGTTCCATTCACCACCACTGTAAACAGGTCTGATTACATCTCAGTCACTCAGTTCTGTAGACAATTATCAAAGACTGAGATCCCCCTTTAATGACTGCTTGAATGCCTCTCAGCCAATTATATTGTGAGGTCAGCTGTGGGCGATGCCAAAGTAGTGCAGCACTGTGGGTACAGAAGACCCTCTAAGTAAACCCCGGTCTGTTTTTGTAAGTAGACTGACGGTTCTGCTTGTTACAGTGTGAGGTAATAACGAGTTCTAAAGAGCCGCACAAACAGCCAAGACCTGAGGGCTGCGGTGCCTCTGTAATTAACGCTGGGCATAAACGGGAGCGCCGCTTCCTCCTGCAGTGTAAATAACAGGTTCGTTCAGCACTGACGAGTTAAACCCACTTAATGACAAACCCACCACTTCACCGTCCACCAGGGAGACCTACAGGCTGCACAGAGCGAGTACACTGCCTGGCTACCCTCAGGGACCCTCCTCGGCATTTAAGGAGCCTTAAACCCCATCTGATTATTATGTATGCAGGAACGAAAAATGAAGAACAAAAAGAAAATCTATATTTAATAACATAAATCTACATATTTCATTACATACGGGGAGAAGAGAATCACTAAACCACTAATAAACAAACTATAAATACTAATAAGTGGTTCTTTAAAATATCAGTGTTCCAGCTTTTTGTAAGAATTTTGTTTCTGCCAATCATTTAGGAAAGGAAAACACCAGGAGTTCTATTAAATTATTAAAGTTCTGTTAAATTTATATTCAGCATTATGTTCTATTCACATCCTAATAAAATCCACATCCAGAATTAAGTTCTCATAAAATCAATATCTAGAACAACATTCTACTAAAACATTATCCAGAATGACGTTCTAATAAAATTCCAATGTAATTCATTATCAGAATAAAGTTTTAGTGGTATACATACCGAAAATGAAATTCTAATGAGATTAATATCCAGAATGAAATTCTAATGGAATTCCTAAGCAGAATGAAATTCTAATAGGTTTACTATCCAAAATGAAATTCTACAAAAAATAATTCCCAGAATGAAATGGAATTCCTAAGCAGAATGAAATTCTAATAAGAGTAATATCCTAAATGAAATTCTAATGCAATTCATATCCAGAATGAAATTCTAATAAAATAATATCCAAAATGAAATTCTACTAAAAAATACCCAGAATGAAATTTAAATAGAATTCATATCAAAATGAAATTCTAATAAGATTAATATCCAAAATGAAATTCTACAAAAAATAATATTCAAAATGAAATTCTAATGGAATTCCAAAGCAGAACGAAATAATATAATAATATAAGGTAATGTCCAGAATAAAATTCTAGTGGAATTCATATCCAGAATGTAATTCTAATAAGATTCAAAGAAATTCATTTCCGGAATAAAGTACGACTAAAATAATATCCAGAGTGAAATTCCGAATCAATAAATTCTAATATACATGAATGAAACAGCGCTGAATCCTGCCGGAATGTGGGGTTTAGTGATGCACTGAATAATTCCCAAAAGAATCGTAATCACTTCCGATCATTCCGAGACTCACATCCCCCGAGCAGCTGAGGGCGGTAGCGACTGACCTCTGTCGTGTGATGAGGTTGATGTAGTGCCGCAGGGCCGTGTGGTATTTAGCCATCTCCTCCGGACCCACGTCTCCTGCTGGAGGTTCGGGTTTGGGCGGATAGGCTTCGGCCAGGCTGCTCAGGCACACCAGGACACAGAGCAGAAGAGCCAGGAGTGCCGTCCAGGATCGCATTGAGCTGGCCATCTGAGGGGTCAGAGAGGATGGTGGTCCCTCAGTTTAATAACAGCAGCTATAAGCATCGAGCCTCAATTATTACAGGTACAGCTCATAATCAGCTAATCGAGTTCAGTACCACATTCATAACATCTTACATAAACACGTTATAACACGTTTATGAACGCTTAAACCAACATTCATAAAGCCTACATCCTTTACATGACAATATGTAGTACTGTAATTTTAGTGACAGACTTTTTTTTTCAGTTTTTCAAAATAAAAGTCTCTTTTTATAATTTAAATAATATGAAATGGCTCATTTCTGGCCTGGGAAAACGATCCAGCTCTACCACATGCTTTGACACCCTCTGTAAATTTCTGTCTAGACTTTTTTCATTCTTGAGCATTTTGCTATTCGTTCTCCTTCAGTTGATCTCATCTGTTAAAAAAAACATGATTGTGCTAGAGGGTTAATTCAACAGTGTGTTTACCCTGTACAGGAACATGATATCAGGTTTACTAAGTTATTACGTTACCATAATTATACAGGAGCTTTCTCCAAAACTACGAATGAGGAAGAGCCTGGCTAAAACAAACCTATAAGCATGACCTTTTAACCCCAAGAGACGTCGACTTAGGATGCGTAATGTTTTCCTAAACAGCGTATGGGCTGTTGATGAGTTGAAAGTGTCCACTGTCCAGTTTTATTTTGGTTAAGGCTGAAAATAATATAGTTTGTCAAAATTTTAAATAAAGGTCTTTTATTTTGAAAAAAGTCTCTCAGTAAAATGACATCGTACTCCATATAAATATAATGTAAAACACGAACGCGTTAGGAATTTCACATACTGAAAATGATGTGGTAGATTATAAGTGGATGGAATTGTAATGGAATTTATATCCACAATAAAATTCTGATAGAATTGATATCAAAATGTAAATCTAATAAGATTCAAAGAAATTAATTTCCGTACTGAAGTAAAATAATATCCAGAATAAAATCAGAATAAAATTCTAATGTAAATGAATCATACAGTATATTCCTATATAAATTAAATTATGTTCTTATTCTTATATAATATATACATTATACATTTTTAAATAAAGGTCTTTTATTTTGAAAAAATAAATAATAAATTATTACAATATAAATATTTTCACATACTAAATATTATATAGTAGATTATAAATATTGAGGCTGTAGGGTTCATCGTGAGTGGATGGAATTGTAATGGAATTTATATCCATAATGAAATTCTGATAGAATTGATATCAAAATGTAATTCTAATAAGATTCAAAGAAATTCATTTCCGGACTGAAGCACGACTAAAATAATATCCAGAATGAAATTCGGAATAAAATTCTAATGTAAATGAATCATATATTATATTCTTCTATAAATTTAATTATGTTCTTATTCTTATATAATATATACATTATAAAATTTTAAATAAAGGTCTTTTATTTTGAAAAAAATAAATAATAAATTATTATAATATAAATATTTTCATATACTAAATATTATATAATAGATTATAAATATTGAGGCTGTAGTGACCAGCGTAAGTGGACATTTAATCTGAGGTCTTCAAATCAACCTTCAGTCCAGGTTTTAAATTCTCAGTTCGGAATTTTGTATTGGTTACATGCCATGCCATAGAAGAACCACTTTTGGTTCCCTAAAGAACCCTTCAATGGGTAACGATGAGGTTAGTGTGCGTGAGGAACCCTATACGAAGGCTCATGTAAAGCTATTTGGATGAAGCCGTCAAATGGAGCCTTCAGTTGAGGTTGGTTCCTTAAGGGTTCTTTAATAAAGACGATGGTTCTGTATAGAACAGTGAACACTTGAAGAACCAATATTTCATGTTCCAAGTGAAACGGTTCTTCAGAGTGATTCAGGTTCTAGTGACTGTTCTAGAAAATGGTTCTATATAGCCGCAGAAAAAGGTTCTGCTGTTGTTATGATGTCAAGCTTGTAACAAAAGAAGAACCCCAACCTGGAGAACCCCAAACTGGAACTGTGGTTCCCTTAGTAGCATGCAAATGGTTCTTCAAACAGTAGAACCACTGTCTTCACTGAAGAACGCTCCTGAAGAACATGTAAAGATTCTTTTACAACTTTCTTCACACTCTTTTCACGGTTCTTTGGGGAACCAATAGTGGTTCTTCTATGGCAGAACTCATTACATGCTGTTACACCGACAGTTCAGTTCCACATACCAGAATACAAACGCCTACGGAAACCGGATTCAGGGTTTCAGACGGAACCTGCATTCATATAACTCAGTTCATTAGGAGGTAGGGATTGTGGAGATTGTGGAAGGTAGGTGGTACAGCGTAGCGGATAACAGCTTTGCCTGCCATGCTGTAGGCACGGGCACCCCATGCCTATCCTTGGGCCCCCCTACGACTCCAAGGAATGGGGAGCCCCCTACCCAAAGACTGTAAAACGATAAGCCACTCTGGATAAGAGCGTCTACCAAGTGCCGTAAAGGTAAACGCGGGTGGAGAAAAGGATCTGCGGACGGCGGCTGTCCAAGGTCCTGAAGAGTTTAGGCTCTCTCCCCACTCATCTACTCCCCTTCACCGTGCTCCCGTACGGACCTCCCCTGAGACAGTACTGGTGAGATGAGAGAACCTTCCTCCACCAAAGTAGAAAGGATAGATGGTCACTTACTGTGTAGAAGGCTTCCAGGAGTGGAGGATAGTGAGGACGTAGCTGCAGGCAGTCGGTCTCGGCTTCTTTGCCCTCCGCCCTCAGGCTTTTATACTGCTGGGACCCCCGGGGAGGGACGGAAAGGATGAGGGAGAGAAGTCTACACCCCACCCACCCCACGGCATCAGCCCCCTCCACTCCTCCTTTTACAACCCACACTGCTGGACTCGTGACTCACCGGTTAAACAGACGCACAGATACGGCCGTGCTCTGAGATTATTAGAAGTCAAGTGCAAATGTGAAATCTGGTAATAGCTGCTGAGGCATATCCAGTACGCTTCAGATACACCCAGACCTCTGCAGCCAGCGTCTTCCTGCTGGTCAGCATGACCAGCTCTGCTAATCCTGTATGGGAAATTGATGGAAAACGGACACGGATGCCAAATGGCCCTATTTACGTAAAGCAGGGTTGGCTTTTCCGTTGTTTCCCACGTTCTAGACTGTCTTTAGAGCACTGTTGGCTCTGGATACGTGGTAGAACCCTGTAGTGCATTTCTAAGCAACAGTGGAGATACAGCATTTACACACAAGTCAGAGACCGGCTTTACAGTCAGCATCAACCAACAGGAAAGAAACTTGGTAGGAAGGTTTGGCATCGTGAGACATGCTAATGATTCAAGGACGGGTCTTATCTCCGTACCTGACTGACCCAACAGCCACGACTACAGATTAGGGAGTCATCCTGTTAGCGCAGCACCGTTGGCAGACGGCTGCACCACGCAGGACTACATGCACACGGACCGTTACCACGACTGTCCTTAACACCACGTCACCGTCACCAAAGACTGCAGTGGTGTCGTACCAGACTGTCATGGAGTGACTCAGAATGGCAGCGGGTCATCTTCAGTGACGAGTCCCGCTTTAGTCTTGGTGGAGACGCCCAACGAATCCGTGTGTGGAGGCACCGTGGTCAGCACCGAGATGAACGGTTTGTTGTCACATGTCCAGAAGGCCTGGTGTCCCTCCACCTCCACCCCTACCGCACCATCTGCAGGAACTGTGTGAGGATGTTCAAGCTGCATGGGATGGATTATCACAGGACTCCATCAGGAACCTCTACAGCTCCATACCGAGACGTCTGGCGTGTTGGGTTAGCAAACACGGCGGCCCGACGCCATACTGAGAGACAGACTTCTGTATGTGTAGCTCAATAAATATTGATCATATCAGTCTAAATTTATCATCAGTTATTGATCCTGGTCACCTTTATCCTCCTTCCCAACAACACCGCACTCCTACACCACCGTTTGATGATGAGTGTAGGTCAGTAAGGCCCCCTCATATGGCTGTACCACCGTATAAAGAAGAATATCAATAAATTCAGTATTAATCAGTTTGTGTATTCAGTCCATAAACGATTACTAAATGCTATTAATGGAAAGGTGACTCAGAGGTAAACCTGCTCCTGTCCCAACCTGTTGCAGGCAGCAGGTCTAAATTTAGCACATAATTATTAAAAACCAATTAATTAATTAATAAACCCTTATTCTGTGTCTGAAGTACATCCAGGGACCTCATTTTCAATACCCCTGAGCATATACGGCTGCGAAAGGAATGGAAAATAAAATAAAATGGAATTTATCCATTTATAATCTGGATAAACAAATAAAAAAAGACAAGATAAATACATAAAAACCTCAGACAATAAAATCAAAGAAAAAAGAAGCGAGGAATTAAAGAAAAAGATTTACTTAAGACAGCAAAAATATATTTTTTTAAATGGTAAATCAGTCAAAATAAATTATAAAAATTAATAAATATCAAAAAATTGAGATTAAATAAAATTCTATATATAATATTCCATTTAATTTATTTTTTTGTTCTAATTATTTTTATCATTTTATTATATAGTTTTTATTTTAAGATTTTTTTTACATTGTTACTTTATATTATATACTTTTTATAGTTTATTTTGACCGATTTATCAATTATATATAATATATATATATATATATATAACATATATTAATATAAATATATGTATAAATATAATTGATAAATCGGTCAAAATAAACTATAAAGAGTAATAAAAAAGTATATATATATATATACACATACATATAACTGACCTGCTGGAAAGTCTCTTAACTACAGAGCCTGGGTGGAAACAGTAGTGTGAGGGTCTACACACAGAACCCAAACCTCTGGACTGAATATCAGTCCATACCATTAAAGCACACGCGCTCATTGTTATCACTCATACGGTTTATAACCCATTTAATGTAAGTTTCAATGCTAATCCCGCTGGACATCCTGCTCCATCCATCCGTTATCTTCGGCTCCGTCTTCCCAAACCAATAACTCACTCGTGTCCACATAGCCTGTCATGTTCATCTCTCCAGAAAGACCTCAGTGATGGCGCCAGGGACTGTTGACAGTGGCTCCCTGGCTCCTCTCATCAGAGCATGTTTGACAGACAGGTTGGCGTACGGGACCCTGAGATGGCGCCTGACTGACGATGAGATCTTACCAACACTACAGAATCCAAATCTTTCTGAACCAGAACCACACATTCAAACACGGCTCAGCTGTGATTACGGATCTCACAGTTAAACAATCCAGTACCAGACAATCAGGTGTGATCCATGTGGCCCATAAGAGGTAACTAGTACCTCTTCTTCAATGGTCAGGACCCCCACAGGACCACCACAGAGCAGGTATGATGTGGGTGGTGGATCATTCGCAGCCCTGCAGTGACACTGACGTGGTGGTGGTGTGTTAGTGTGGGTGGTGCTGGTGTGAGTGGATCAGACACAGCAGTGCTGCTGGAGTGTTGAGACACTGTGTCCACTCACTGTCCACTCTATTAGACACTCCTACCTTGCTGCTCCACCTTGTAGATGGACAGTCAGAGACGATAGCTCATCTGCTGCTGCACAGTGCAGTGTTGGTCATCCTCTAGTCCTTCATCAGTGGGCACCGGACGCTGCCCACAGGACGCTCCCCACAGGACCCTGCCCACATTACGCTGCCCACATTATGCTGCCCACAGGACGCTGCCCACAGGACACTGCCCACAGGACACTGCCCACAGGACGCTGCCCACAGGACGCTGCCCACAGGACGCTGTTGGCTGGACAGTTTTGGTTGGTGGACGATTCTCAGTCCTGCAGTGACACTGAGGTGTCCAGCAGCACTGCTGTGTCTGATCCACTCACACCAGCACCACACACACTAACACACCACCACCACGTCAGTGTCACTGCAGTGCTGAGAATGATCCACCACCCACATCATACCTGCTCTGTGGTGGTCCTGTGGGGGTCCTGACTACTGAAGAACAGGGTAATACAGTATACAGAGAAACAGATGGACTACAGTCTGGACCTGTACACCTACAGAGTGTCCTGTATGGTCAGTGGAGCTGATAGGATGGATAAAGAGTTGGTGGGAAGGATACAAGGTGGTGGTTGTAATGTTATGGCTGATCAGTGTGGATCCGCCATATCATTACCCGGGTTTAGAACCATTCTCGATTCCCTAAAGAACCATGGGCATCATTCAGCCATTTGTCTTTAACTGGTTCTTAAGAAGGTGGATGTCAGAACCTTTCTGTCACATGACATAACAGCTCCAAACCAATCATAGGAGTCTTCTAACGTGGAGCACCTTTCTCTCAAGAGCAGCCCATCATATCACGCTTTGCCATACTATATCGATTCCCAAAAACACAGCATTGATTATTGATTAATGGTAACGATTGATGGTGTCGTACACCAGCATCGGACACCAGCATCGGACACCAGCATCGGACACCAGCATCGGACACCAGCATCGGACAACGACATCGGACAACGACATCGGACAACGACATCGGACAACGACATCAGACACCGACATCAGACACCGACATCAGACACCGACATCAGACACCAACATCAGACACCAACATCAGACACCGACGTTGCCTGGAGGTTCAGTAGGCCGAAAGTTTTTTTTTTAAAGTCAAAAGTTTACAATATATTTAGATTTTGATACCAATAATAGTAGCAGACAACATTAAAAAACTTATACATATATATATATATCCTCGGTGGCCCCTCCCCACAGGCTTGGGGCCCCAAGCAATAGCCTACCTTGTTTGGTGGTAAGCGGCGCCGCTGAGTGTCAATCTATCAGCCATTAGACTTTTTCAGTCCACTGTAAACAAGTAGCATAAGGGTACACGGCTAGCGTTAGCGTTAGCAACCCTATACATACAGTCACATGGTGGTGTGTGTCTGTGCTTTGACATGTGGCCTAAAGTTGGATGCACATGTGGAATATACGAGCTCGGTTACAGCATCGCCATGTACTAGATTGTAACCCTGTATCACGGTATGCATCATATCGCCAGGTTCTTGCAACTACGCCCCCTAGATCGCATATGGATACAGAGGAACATGCGGCATCTGGGTGTCCCTGAGGACTAGGGGGGTGTAGTTGCAGGAGCCTGGCGATATGTTACCTACTGTGATACAGGGCTACAGTCTAGAACAATGCAGAGCCCAGGTTTGAGAACCACGGTTGGTTTGAGAAGACCAAAACTGGTTCTTCTTTGCACATAGAACCTTACGTTTAGATTTTTCGGGCTGTAGACCATCACAGTACTGTTCCCACCAAAGTTCTCCAGTGGTCAAGACTCATTCGGCTGGAACCAGCTTTCCAGGAGATCAGGCTGAGGTAGAGCACCAACCAGCATGGAAAAGGTACTACAGGTACTACACCACCCTGTGGCGCAACTCCACGCCGGCCGCCGTTTACTCCCGGCCAGCGGCGCAATAAAAGTCAACGAGGAGAAACAACCTGCGGTAGATAATGACCCTCCACTTCATCCTATAGCTGTGGGTAAACACGGAGAAAGCCACTGGAGATAAGCGCTACGAAAACTATCATGGTGCGCTAACTCCACAAACAGGAGGTCCTGGATAACGTCCTCCTAAAAGGTTGCGGGGCTGGAGAGGTAGGCGTAGCAGACATGTGTCAACGTCTGTTTGGTGAGTAAACTTGAGTCCTGAGGCAGAGCATGGTCGGGTGGGTTCCCATCCCATTCACTTACTCTGATGTTTCTGGGTCAGTGGCAACAAGCCAATAAAACGACCATCAGGTAGGGCTTTAGACGCAGCTGAACACCGTGCTCAGGTCTCGGGAGGCCTACAACAATGCCGAGCCCAGGTTCTTGCATTAACACAGCTCCTTGGGTACGCCAGAGGAGGACAACAGGCCCAACAGGACCTCATTAGGGTTCTTGCTGAGACAGAAGGCGCAACGCTACCAGTGCCTCAAAGCAACGAGACCCATCCGAGAAAGCGAGGGACACCAGTGGCCTCAAAAAGGTCCGAGCTGTTTTGCAGCAGCCCTAATGGTACAGCTCCCTCCTCCGTTCGCGCTCGGACGGGCTCGACGCCCTCCTATCTTTATGGGTGCCTCACTGATGGTCCCATAAGGTGGCTGTACACATCACTACTAATGTGAGCAGAGTGCTCGCGAGGCAGGCCGGTATGTTTGCGCTGGTATATTTAGCGCCGTGGGAGTGGAAGAAAAGAAACAGCATGATATAAAGAGCGATTGACCAACGAAAGAAAGGGGCCATAAGAGCGCGTGGGTCAAAGGAAGGACGACGGTCATATAAGCGTCACTTCGAAATAAGGCCTGCAATCACCGTGCCATGAATAAGGCATAAGTGAGCGAGCAGGCCTATTTCCCCCGAGGCGGTGCGAGGACGCGCCGTATGTCTCTCCGACCCTCCTCTACGTCAAACGCAATCAGGCCATATTAAACTAGCATACGTCCTCGTGATTTACCAGAGCTCATTTCTGTCCCAGTAATGACTCAGGGTAGAAGTCCTGCATTGGCAATACGGGAAGGCGGTTTAAGGCCGGACCGGGGTAGGAACGTCCCCCCGAAGCGTTATAGGGGACTGACTTTCTGGACAGCTCAGTGGTGGGGATGCAAACAGGGTCCGTCTGAGTGGTTTGGTGTGAAACGGCTGATTCTAGAGAGCCGGGTGTCCTTACAGGGGTGGTGGTGAATGGAACCGGACGTCACCGAGTCCACAACGCGTTTATTTAATACGCCACACCGCCAGCTGTCTTTTAGATTGTGTGTAGAGGATGGCAAATTGACTGTTTTCCTTTACAACTTCATGAACGCCCTGAATCATATTTTTAATATTTTGGGATTAAACTTTTTGGTTCTGGACGTTTGATCAAGGCAGTATGACGCGTGGTGTGGCTGGGGGTCAAGGCAGCGAGACGTGTCTTTCCTCCAGGGACCGTTTTCTTTTACAACTTCATGAATCATATTTCAAAAATTTTGGGATTCAACTTTTTGGTTCCTGGACGTTTGGTTCCCATCACCACTGTGAACAAACCTTATTCCACCTTCTTATATAACACATACATTGTTTACATCTTAACCAGGTCAACAGGACCTTGCCAAAACAAAGTGTTCAGCTTGGTTGAACTCAACCCACTACCGACTGGTTCGACCGTGGACCTGCCAGAGACTAGGCTTCCGAGCACCGAGCCTTTTAGGAGAATGCCCGAGACGTATTAACTTTGGTTGTTGGGATTAGTTAAAGGATATGTCCGTGTGCTGGCTATGGGGCTGTTCAGTGGGATACTGGTGCAGGGTTGCCAGCAACATTGCCTGGAGGTTAAGTAGGCCTGATGGGCGTGTCTATCCTGCTGCTATGTTCAATAAAATCTCAACCACTTGAGGTGCCATGTTTCTGGCGCCTTCTTACGAACAAACCTGGCGAAAGGATGGCGAACAAGGAAGCAGTGCAGCGAGACGCGTGGTGTGGCTGGGGGTCAAGGCAGCAAAGCACGTGGTGTAGCTGGGGGTCAAGGCAGCAAAGCACGTGGTGTAGCTGGGGGTCAAGGCGGCGAGACGCGTGGTGTGGTCGAGGGCCAAGGCGGCGAGACGCATGGTGTGGCCGGGGGTCAGGGCAGCGAGACGCATGGTGTGGCCGGGGGTCGAGCCAACAAGACACGTGGTGTGGCTGGGGGTCCAGGCAGAGAGTGTGGCCAGGAGGGTCCAGGCAGAGAGTGTGGCCAGGAGGGTCCAGGCAGCGAGACACGTGTGGTGTGGCGGGGGTCAAGGCAGCGAGACGCGTGGTGTGGCCGGGGGTCAAGGCAGCAAGACGTGTGGTGTGGCCGGGGGTCCAGGCGGTGAGACGCATGGTGTGGCCAGGGGGTCAAGGCGGCGACACGCATGGTGTGGCCGGGGGGTCAAGGCGGCGAGACGCGTGGTGTGGCCGGGGGGTCAAGGCGGCGAGACACGTGGTGTGGCCGGGGGTCAAGGCGGCGAGACGCGTGGTGTGGCCGGGGGTCAAGGCAGCGAGACACGTAGTGTGCCTGCGGCTCAAGGCAGTGTGATGTGGCGAAGGATGATGAAACGGATGCCCACCACTCCAGCTACACTTTGAGCATTTAGCAGGACAGGGCACGCTGTTTCTCCGCTACAGCGTCCCAGGAAAGAGGCCTGGTCCCTGAGCAAGGCCTAGCTGTGTATGCGGTCATGGTCAAACATGACCTGGCTGCCATCCTCACTTCAGCAGCACCGCACGGCAGGTCGATCCAGCTGCAACGTTCAGTAAAAGAGCATCTGCCTGAAGCACTGTCCTGCACCCGCTTACTCTACACCAACACCACGACACAAACTAGTCCTCCAACCTACTCCGACTACAGCCAGTACAGAGCGATCTCATTCAACCAGTAATGGATCCTGCTCTTAATGACAGATTTCCCTGGAGGAACCGCTCTAATCCACGCCACAACCTTTGCACGTCTTCCTTTCCATCCCTTTCCGAATTAGACCTCCTTAATTGAAACCATTATCTAGCCATCCGATCCTGTGTCAGGGATTAATGGCCTTCAGGCTCCAATCTGGGGTCACTTAGAGTTAACCCTTAACGGCATAGTTCGACAAGCCGTCGCTAACGCCGTGTAAGGGAGAGGAAGGCTGGTTCCGGGCACGTCCGTGTCTTTAAGGTGAGATGAAGACGTTTCAATTTACACTCCGGGTTAGCCGTATTGACCGAAGAAGGACCGGAGCCATTAAGGGACAAATTTATGACATCAATTTCAGCCGTCTGACCGTTTTATATAGCCTAGCAGGTCACCACTTCTTCAGTATGCGCTAAAGGCCTTAGTACGTAGGGGGTGTGGTGATGCTGGGATCACTAAGCGAACTAGCGCTGTGTAGGTCACTTGATTACAGCCCTTTCAGCAAAGGCCTATGGGGTTTCATGGTTGTGACATTTAACACAAGCATCAAATCTCACATCCATTAAAGACGGTCGGTTCAGTTAATGGGGGAATACTGGGGGGAGCGTAGTCAGGGAGCAGCAGGGAATTCCTGGTGGCCCCGGAGGGTTCTGGAAGCCCTGTGTACGAGTGGTACAGCCACCTTTGGGAGACAATCAGAGGTGGCAGACTAAGACCATACAAAACGTCAGTCCGTCCATCCGTCCGTGTGGATGGATGGACAAATGGACGGACGCATCCTTCCATCCATCCATCCAATCCAATCCCATCCCATCCCATTCATCCATCCCAATCCCAGTCCCAGTCCCATCCCTCCATCCATCCATCCATCCCAATCCCAGTCCCAGTCCCATCCCTCCATATCCAATTCCATCCCATCCATCCATATCCAATCCCATCCCATCCATCTCCAATCCCATCCCATCCCATCCATATCCAATCCCATCCATCCATATCCAATCCCATCCCATCCATCTCCAATCCCATCCCATCCCATCCATATCCAATCCAATTCCATCCCACCCATCCCAATCCCATCCCATCCCATTCCATCCCATCCATATCCAATCCAATCCCATCCATCTCCAATCCCATCCCATCCATATCCAATCCAGTTCCATTCCATCCATCCCAATCCAATTCCATCCCATCCATCCCAATCCCATCCCTTCATAATCCAATTCCATCCATCCATCCATCCCCAATCCAATTCCATCCCATCCCATCCATCCATCCATCTCCAATCCAATTCCATCCCATCCCATTCATCCAGCTCCAGTTGCATGATGGGATAGCACAGTGTGCAGGACTGGCATACCTGAAAATCTCATCTTTCGCCTACGGAGTAGTTCAGCAGTAGGCGGTTTCGGGCGCAGCGCTAGTCTCTCAACAGTGTCTCCGACGTCCACGTCCAGGGACTCCAGCAGGGACGAAGCAGGGTTATGTTTACCGCACAGGCTTCCGTGGTCACATGAGCCCGTGATTCACCTTCATATTAAATATTACGGCAGTAAAAAAAGAGACTCACAGGTACAGCCAACAGCCAGACCCCAAGCACCCCCCTGGGCTCCAGTGCTGGAGAGGCAGAGACACCGCTATCAGCATATGCTATATGTCGTACATGAAACTCATGCAGCTAAAAACGATGCACCATTTGTAGAGGACACAGAGCTAGATTCAGGCAGACGGTACGTCTATACAATCAGCTAGTACGATTCAAGGCCCCACTGTGGACTCACTGGACACGCGCCTGTTCGTAACGCAGCACGATGCTCTTAAGCTAGCCGTCCGGGACTCAGACACTCTCTCTATATCTAAAACTAGACAAGCCTTTGGCTGATCCCATCTTCTCACCACTATCATTTACATTTCTCCAAAAACGGACCCAATATCCAACCTGTCCTTCCCTCCCTCTCGCTCTATGAGCTTATCCATCCTGACGGTTAACACCGAGGGGCAACCAGCACAGAGGAATTCTCTGCAGGACTCTCAGGACTACACACACTCCATTCATGCAAGGTGCAAAGCCCACCTCTCAGTCCTCCTAATCAGTCTCTCCCTCA
Source organism: Prochilodus magdalenae (assembly GCA_024036415.1). NCBI lineage: Eukaryota > Metazoa > Chordata > Actinopteri > Characiformes > Prochilodontidae > Prochilodus > Prochilodus magdalenae. The sequence goes on along the minus strand of JAMWET010004244.1, from coordinate 107,177 downwards.
CTCTCTTCTGTGTTAAGCCCAGGAAGGACATTCTCCCGATTGATCACATGGGAACGCCCAGAGCATCTAGAGCCACCTGAGCATCATCTCCAGCGTGAGCCTCCCGCCCTGGTTTCTCCAGGTCATCACCCGACATGACTACAACGTCTACACTGACCAGCGTCTGATCATGAGATCTCTCACCTGAACAGAGAACCTGTGGATCAGCTCCACCTTTGCAGACACTCTCTCCTGGGTTAATCAGACTGGATCTAATAGATGATCTGATCTCCTTTTCCTTTTCGCCCTGTCCAACTCTCCTCACTCGGGATCGACCCCTCGAGCCTGGCTCCTCTTGAGGTTCTTCCTCGAGGAGTTTCTCCTCACCACTACTGTTGCCTCAGGCTTGCTCACGGGGGGGCTTGGACCGGGATTCGCTTTCCTGCGTCTGTACAGGGACTCTGTGTTTCTCTTTTCCTTTATATGAAGTGCCTTTCTGTGAAGCTGCTTTGAGAAAACATTGGTTGTAAAAAGTCCTATACAAACAAATACTGATTGATTGATTGATTGATTGAACTAGGCCTGCGAGAGACAGAAGAGAAGACCCGGTATCGGGAGTTCCTACCAGCCTACACCGTTAACAAGACAACCTGGTCAGCTTTGTGTGGACTGCCATGGGAGGGATTTGGCTTCACCTCCTGCGTAAAGTGGGGAGCCATTCGAATAATACCATCCCCATCCGAGTAGCTCCGCCCATGAGTTCAGAACCTCCAACTTAAAGGGGCACCACTTTATTCCTGCAGTGTTGGAGCCGCTAGCATCACACAGACGCTAGGAGCAGGTCACGGGGATACCCCTGCTGGCTTTGTTCTGCCATTAAGGCCATTTTGGGAAGGGTCAGTGCAAACCGATACGAACCCGTACTCCTGTTCCGACCGGCCGTGGACGGGATATCCTGATATCCTGAGAGGTGGCTCTTTTAGGACAAGGCTGCAGAGCCGGTGGGGTTGGAAGTGGTCCATGCTACGGACGCTCCAGTCACCAGATCGGAACCTAGTGGAAGGCCTTGGGGTAGGTCTTCGTTAATCGCTCCCCATCACCACGATCTGGAGTTCCCATACCACACTGGGAAGTTGGGAATGCCCTAATACGACCTTTGCTGTATTCTTGGCATGCCCTTGGTACGCTAGGTCCTTCGGATTTAGAGTACGAAGATAGTTGACGGGCGGAGTGGACAAATGATGAACGCGCAAACCCGCACTGATGAAAGACAGCCTTGCATAAACCGGACTGCATCCTGCTCTTTCTCTCTGGATCCTGTTTACTCCAGATACATCCTGTCGATTCAAATCAGACGAAACAAGCCGAGACCGGTGATGTTAATCAGAAGGTCTGGCTGGGAAGTTTGCCGGAGACCCAGCACACTCCATCAGTAACGAAACAACATGATCGGTAATTACACTCATTAGTCTCAGGCAAGGTATTCCAGCATCGCGGCTGAGGAGCTCGTATTCCAGCATCGCGGCTGAGGAGCTCGTACTCCGTCCTGCCCGCGGGGAGTTTAGTTAAGGTGATGCAGGGCTGTGCCCATCTTTAAACGAGCTGAAGTGAGACCTGCTGAGCACAGGCATGAAGAGGGCACTAACACAAGGGCATAAGAGTTAGCGACACATCAGCTCACCACAAAAACAACGAGTCCCAGTGACTGAAACGGACCTAGTAGTGTGCAACACCTCCACCAGCACCAATAACAGCTGGGACTGGATTGGGCACGGACTGGACGAGTTCCTGGATGTAGCCACATCAATGTGCTGAGCAGTTGGTGCCAGATTTGGTGGATGCCCTCCCTGGCATAACTCCGAGGAGAATTCCCTGTAGACTGGGATTGTAGCCACTGCTGGTAGACCCGTATGACCGTACGCTGCTTCCACACACCTGTAGATTCAGCTACTTCCTCGCTCTATGGTCTTTGGCCACGCCCACACGCAGTCACTCCTTTTAGCCAATCATTAACATCTGCTCTGGAGTGTTTTCCACACTTGGAACGAGACATTCCCTGCACTGTAGCACCTCTTCCCAATCTATGGATCCCGTCACTCACACCCCGCAGGTATGTATAGCCCCGTCATCCTCGTGCAGTGCCAATTTTTATTAAAGTGTAAATTTAAAATTTGAGTAACTGGATCTGAAACTAGCATATTCCCCGTATATACAAACTCAATGAATACACACACGTCAAAAGGCTCGTAACTGCACTTTTCCAGGTTTAATAAGCCGCACTTCCAGCTTATTTCACGTTTAGTAATCTGATGGGATTTTTTTTTTTTTGGAGAAATTAATTATTTAAACTCAAAACAACAAAACAAAATATTAAAAATCTCAAATCAAGACATTTCTTTTAAACCTGATTCAGGAAAAGATTGAACACCACAAATGAAATACCAACGCTAAGCAACAATGTTGAGAATGCTAAAGAAAAAAAAAAAAAAGAAAAAAAATTAAAAAAAACGTTGACGTAATTACGATAATTAAAGATTTTCCAAAAATCCAGAACTAAACACGGCAAGAAACAAAAGAACGCGTGAGGACAACGAAATTAAGGAGCTACTCTTGCTTCACTAGCAATGTTTCTACCATCTTAGGCAAAAAAGATTCAAGGAAGTGGAAGAAGTCATGGAAATGTCCCATGAGGTCCGTGCTTGGTGTGAATTTGAGCACCGCCTTTGTGCTTTCTCCCCCACCCACAACCTCAGCATCCACACTGAACTCCAGCAGATCCTTGGGGTCGGCCTCTTTCTCCACGATGCACTGCGTCACCCTGCTCTCGATGCTGCTGCAGCCACCTTCAGGTTTGGAGTCCTCGTCACTCTTCTTCACCAAATCTCTCCGAACCTTCCTGCGGCCGGCCCATACCTGGTGCCTCTGAGCCCAGCTCCAGCGAGCCTTCTCCGAGGGTTCTGCAGAAGGGTCCAGCCTTTGCCTCTTTCCCTGTGGGGAGGACGAGGAGGATGGGCCTTCCTCTGGAGGCAGGGGCCGCTTCAGCCCAGAGTGGGTTGTCGCTTGTTGGATGGAAGCTTGAAGACTCTCATTGTTGTTCACCTCCTCTTCATCTCCTCCAGTCTTGGCCGGATCCCGGCGGGTCGCAGGCTGGTCAGGAGGTGCACACTTGAGAACGTCTTTGAAAACAGCCTCCACAGCGCTGCACAGTCTTGAAAACCAAAGGACTCGGAAAGCATCTCCAGCTACGCCCAGCTCTTTCCGCAGGGATTCAGGCAGAATGGAGGCCCGGAAAGGAATGCTGATCTCCAGAGGCTTCTCCTTGCCATCCTGAGATCGGGGGCCACCCTCAACACGAGGGGCAAACAACCGCACCAGGCCCCAGGACTTGCCCTTGGTAGATTTGTGTTGGTACTGCAGGCTGCGGCAGTACTTCTCGGCTTCGCAGAACTCTCGGTGGAGGTTTCTGTGCGTCCGCTCGCTCAGGTTCCCTGCCACGTTGTGGTGGACCTCAAACGGGTCAAGGATGTTTACAGGGCCCAGTTTGGGGCCAGCAGTATTTCTCCGTTTGGAGTCAGAGCTCTCTGGAGTGTCGGGCATCTCTTCGTCCCGGCCGAGGAAGTCTGTGATGGGCAGGGTGCGACCCTCTCTCAGAGACACCACTGACCCAGGGAAGTCGAACTTGGAGTAGAAGGTAAAGAAACCAGAAAGTAAGGTGCCTGAAAAAGAAAAAAAGAAGGAAGACAAAAACACATAAACGAGAGAGAGGGGAAACTGTGGAAGGTCTGTACAACATGCAGATCAAGTTTTGGGAAACAACCACTACATCCATCAGTTGTGAGGGTCGCTAACCCTCCTCCTTTGGGGGACCTACACCAAGTTGTCCTGTACATGAGGCATAACTATCTATAAGATGCAGTGTAGATGGGCATCGCTATGCCAGGGGTGCCCAACTCCGGTCCTGGAGGGCACCAGCACAGTTTGGTGGCCCCCTCCCCGGTGCAAACATCCCCAATAAAGCCAGCTACTAACAGAGGAGTGTAATCAGGTGTGCTTGAGCAGGTAAACTACCCAACGGTGCTGGACACGGGCCCTCCAGGACCAGAGTTGGGCACCCCTGGCGTAGCTTGTCCAGATGCGGCCATGAACTCATGTTGCTTGCACCACAGTCTGATCCATCCACGTTGTCCCAGTTTCAAATACGTGAGTCCCCTGGGGCCAATACTGGTGTCGTTTGGGGGGAGGGGCCGATTGTCACTGGTTTGTTCTTGCACACTATTTGAATTCCACCTGAGCTGTAGATCGTTGTGCATTCCAAAGCGGTGGGCACTTAGCTTCATCGGTTTGTTGCTTTTTACTATTTACCTTGGATACGATACGAATATATATACAGGGGTTGGACAATGAAACTGAAACACCTGTCATTTTAGTGTGGGAGGTCTCATGGCTAAATTGGACCAGCCTGGTGGCCAATCTTCATTAACTGCACATTGCACCAGTAAGAGCAGAGTGTGAAGGTTCAGTTAGCAGGTAAGAGCACAGTTCTGCTCAAAATACTGCAATGCACACAGCATTATGGGACATACCAGAGTTCAAAAGAGGACAGACTGTTGGTGCACGTCTTGCTGGCGCATCTGTGACCAAGACAGCAAGTCTTTGTGATGTATCAAGAGCCACGGTATCCAGGGTAATGTCAGCATACCACCAAGAAGGACGAACCTCCACCAGCATCACGTAGTGACCTGGCCACTATCCTGCAAGAAGAATGGCTTAAACTCCCTCTGACCACTGTGCAGGACGCAGTATATGCCATTCCCAAGACCAACTGACGCTGTATTGGCCGCAAAAGGAGGCCCTACACCATACTAATAAATGATTGTGGTCTAAAACCAGGTGTTTCAGTTTCATTGTCCAACCCCTGTGTTTATCTATCTATCTACAGTATATATATATATATATATATATATATATATATATATATATATATATATATATATATATATATATATATATATATATATATATATATATATATATATATATATATATATATATTCTTAGTTCCCGGATGTAGACGGAATGGAACTCATTAGCTCCAGCGCTAGCGTCATCTGGTCTAGGGTAATTCCCACTTTAATGCCTGTATTTCTCCTCTGTGAGTCACACCGGAGCGCGCTGACGCTTCCCAGCTCTTATTCAGTTTGAGGCATTCGAGCCAAACAGAGCTGGAGGCCGAGAAAAGAACAGCCGCTACTGAGAGGCAGGAGGACAGCAGCTGCTCAGCGAGAACGCACACACTCTCACATGCCTTTTCTCTCCTGCGCTCTCTCTCAGCGCTCGTACCTGCATCCTCCGTAAAGAGCCCCCCTTTGGTTTTACCTTTACTAGCCAATGAGCTGTCACCCCGCGTGGGAGACTGGGGTTCGATTCCCAATCTGGGTGGTTATGAGGGCCTACACCAATAAGAGTCCTTGGGCAAGACTCCTAACACTACACCGGCCCACCTGTAATACGAATAGCAATGTATGTCGCTCTGGATAAGAGTTTCAGCTAAATGTAAAGAAACACGAACCCCAATATTAAAACGTGACGAGGGTGGAGTGAGCGCAGCACACATGGCGGCTCGGACGTTTTCCTATAGCTAATAATTATAAATGTGTGTGCAGCGACGAAGCGTCTGGGGTAAAAGTGTTCAGTGATGAATAGGTTTAAATTCCAGTCTCAGATTATTCATTATTAATAAATACATTTAGCTTATTTAATTTATGCAATGGTGAAATGGCGGCAAAATTAATGAAAGGCCGTGAAACGGCGCGTTCGGTTTTTATTTTGCTCAGTTTCGGCCAAAAAACTTTTTTTCCGTGCATCCCTAGCACTTTCCTGCCGAGCTATTTCGTACCTTGATCTGCCACGACTGCTCCAACCAATCAGCATCCTCAGAAAGTACTGATCAGCCAGACTGAGGCATAAACGGGGGGGGTACAGATGACCTTGGTGCTGAATAAAGTTCCACTGAATAAGTTAACTTTGGAGTACAGGTGTGTGTGGGCCCGAGGTTTTTGATCCCAGCTCCCTCTCAAATTTGTCCGCTACCAACACATACCAACTACATTAATTCCACCCACAGTGCCCAACACAACATCCAATATATGCCATACTCTATTCACAAATAAGCCACGTACCCCTGAAATAATAACGACTGAAAATGAAAAATCGGCTTAATTGTGGGTTATTGGTTCTCTGCCGGTTCTAGATAGCGAATACAGCATCTATATTTGTGTTGTAGACATGGGGACACCAGGTTCCATTCATCACCACTCTAAAGAACATCAGAGTCTGTACAATCAATCATGGATCATTGGCGATAACTCTAATCCTGAATGCTAAATCTTTAATCTTGGTAGCAGATCTAGAACCGATTCTGTTCTTGTGTTGTCAAGAGTATATGGTATATGGTATGTGTGGAACAATAAAGACTGAAGAGCTCCTACAACATCTACCGACCGACCGTCTAAAGGCTCCACCATCATTTCTGTAGCACAGTAATGGAGTTATTGGGTTGTTTACATGATTGGCTGCTTCACAACTATTTAACCTGAGTTTATTACATTCTTATTGATCATTTTGCTGAACACTGAAATTATTCTCCTGCTGCAGGATATTGTGGTGGGATCTGCAAGTCCCCCAAGAATGCAGACCTCCATCTTAAAAACACGAGGTTATATAGGGATGATGAATTACAATCCTCAAACCAAACGGGCTTTCCGTTGTGTGATGGGCCACTGAGGTCCCCACATAGATATATAAACATGGCTGGACCCTAAGCATCCTCCAGACCATGTTTATACCTCTATGTGGGGACCTCAGTTACTGTTGTTTTAACAGTATTTTAAATGGAATATTTCTCATGCTAATATTCAAACACTGTACTACTGCTGTATTTATCATATCAGAAGAGGTGCTGTAAGATTATGGTTGAGGCTCAATTGTGTGAGAAGGTAGCTCTCTCTGAACGGGGCACTGCTTTAGTCTGTACTTACAAAGATCATCTGTGTTTTGGCTCGGTGGGACGGTGAAAGGCTGACTGGGAAAGGTGCAGTCCCAACCGTCGATTACACACTGCTCCTCCTCACCTACAGAGGAAAAAAAAAAGAAGAGAAAACATAATTAATACACATTTTATTCTCGTATTAACAGCTAAATTATCAATAACTAAATAAATAAATAAACTTAAAAAAAAAAAAAATAAAATAAAATTTCAGCACCTTGTCATTCTAAAAACGGAGCGTCTCTATACACAAGAGGTACTTCTAAACTGAGGTATATAACTGAGGTCGTGTGATGCACTGATCTGATATTAGGATCGGAAATCGGCTCTGTTATGAATTAGATTGGCTGGGTCTGGTATCGGATAATGAGGCGGTTCCCCACTCTAATTTGTGCGCGATGTGTGCTATGCTGTAATAGCATATTTTAAATCAAGACTGAGGGCTGGGCATTAATTAGCATGAGCTGTAGGTGTCAGCCTTTGCTGCTTGATTGCCTTTTGTCTCCCCCGTGTGGCCGGAGGTGGATCTGCAGGAACTCGAGACCTTACAGTAGACTTGACTAACGAACAGGAACAGCAACAGCAATGTGGAGCGAGCCAGAGAGTGAGCTGTATGAGTGAGCTTAGTCAAGTAGTGTTTATGTCAGTCCTGGTGCCTCACGTCTCTCCAACATGGTGAGGTATACGGTTTATTCATTCAACAATGGTGTCGGATCCATATCGGGTATCCACAGAAGTTTATGTATCGGGGCTGGTATTGGACTTGGAAAAGCTGGATCAGTGCACATAAACAAAATGTGGAAAGTCCAACTCAGAAGGTACAACTCCGTGTTCTGGACAGACTCTATAAAAAGGAAAGCTCATCCACAAGCATTTCCTCTAGGACACATACATGCCATGTTCTTGAGCTTCTCCACAGAGGGCAGTACGGGTGGGTTTACATTCTGCAGGTAGAAGAAGACCAGCAGTGTCAGCGCATAGTTATTCAGCAACGGCCCACCGCCAAATGGATTCCCTAGGAGAGAAAAGACAACCGTCAAAGACCAGAGATCACCACAGCACCACACAGAAGCATGCGACATAACATGCTGATGCCAGATTAGAGTAGTCACATAAGAGGTTACGCTAAAAGCCAATAAGTGCTGGCATCTTCTGGTCACGGTGGGTAAGTATACTGAAAAAAAGGTATGTGCGTTTCCTAAACACAGATGGGGGCTTAAAATAAATAAATAAATAAAAATAAAAAATAATAAAAATAAAATCCTATAATTAAAAAAAAATAAATAAATAAATAAAAGTCAGATTCAGGGGAAGTACCTGCTAGCTGCTTCTGCTTGGCCCAGAGTCGCACCGTGTAGACAAGGGGTCGAACCCTGCAGTCCAGCCCAGAACACAGCTGAAGGAACCGGGTGTTTCTGACCGCCAGTCTGACAGAGATGGAGAAAGGGAGGTCAAGCTCCAGTTTAGACACAGTGCTGCTACACCACCACATAAAACAACAGTACCGGTCCAAGGTTTAGACACGGCTCCTCAGAGCAGGTTCTCACTGTGCAGAAAAAGAAATCAAAGTTTTTACTGTTTATCTTAAAGCTTGTAGTGTATCAGGATATGGACACTGTAGAATAACAAAGTCCAGAAGAGTCCACCCAAACTATAAACTAGCCACTCACGGAATTAATTACAGTCCACCTTAAAACCTTAAAACTCCAGAAAACCCTCCAGAGGGAATTATACAGTCCACCTTAAAACCCTCCAGAGTGGACACTTACAGGAGCAGGATGGGCCAGCGTTTTTACCCTGCAGTGGAGCTGATAGAACAAGGTTTATTACTAAACAGGTTTGGAGCGATTCTATTGGTCGGTCCCTCATGAATATTCACTAAGCTGAAAGGAGAGCTAGAGCTTTTACACTGTGCAGAAAAAGATCAAAGTTTTTACACCACTAAATATATATTAGAGGTGGAGATATGGAGGAGTATCACACTGTGGTACAGAAAGGAAACGTAATCACTGGTTTACCATCATCACCATCACAGTCATCACCACGTATAAAGGCTGGCGTGTTGGTGTCGGTTCACTGGTGGTTCTGGATGGTAAGTAAGTGTCTACATGTGTGTTGTAGACATGGGGACGCCTGGTAAAGAAATCCGAGTCTGTCCAATCAATAATTTGCGAGAGTGCTCTGTACTGGTGAGAACTCTAACCCTGAATCTTCATAATGAGAGGAAGTAGATCCAGTCTCAGTTCTTATGTTAAGAGTGTATGTGGTATACCAGGGAATGTGTGGGTTCAGACTCTCATCAGTTGGCGCAGTTAAGTGTACGACTGTAGAGTCTTTAAGACCACCAACTACATCCGTTTAGAGGGGAAGCGTCAGTCCTGGTTTATTCATTCAAAAAAGGTATCGGATCCATATGGGGTATCCACAGACATGCGAAGTTTGTGTATCGGTGCTGATATCGGACCAGGAAAAGCTGGATCGGTCCGTTCCCATTTGCAGTGAGGGTAGGACACAGGGTGGAAAACTCCAGCAGGTTCAGACCCCAGGGTGAGCAGTTAGGGGTCATATGACATTCTGGTTGAAGACATGGGGTTATGAATACATTCAATGTATGCGTCTGTGGAGTGAACCTTGAGATACTGGTAACACCACCTCATTTGGAAATGTATAGAAAGGCAGGTGGAGCGCGGTATCACTTCCTGAAGGCTCTGTACCATACGGCTGCCACTGAATTCCGTCCGCCCAGAGGTTTGCCCTTCAGCACACACCTGAGAATGAAGCCTGAAGCCTTCTCTCTTTAATCCAGAAACCTGGGTCTGATGGTTTGGTTTAACCCCTGGAACACTGACCTTCCCAGCGTTTCGGCACTAAACCAGCCATTTCCCGACAATTTTCAAAACGCAATAGTTTCAGCGCCGCAGTTTCATTTCAGGCCTATTGACCCAACGCCAGAACTGAGCCTTTGAACGATGCGCTTCAACACAGTTGGCATTACCAGAGGCAATGCGCAGAAACCCTCCGCACCCTTTACACCAGTGCACCGTTTCAGCGCGCTCTGGCATGTTCTGGTCCTTGGCTTCTGGATTTGCTCTCTGGGCTCGCTTGTACTTTCTGGCACAAGCGACGCATCTATTATTCCGAGACGCACCATCCGGCCGCTCAGGCAAGTGCAGTGGGATGTTGGGTTCGTTCTGCAGCCGGGCTTCAACTCCTCCTGTTTTGCGACGTGACATGGGCACCAGCGCTCGGCGGTGTGTCCCAATCAAGTCATGACGTGACATGGGCACCAGCGCTCGGCGGTGTGTCCCAATCAAGTCATGACACAGCTCGTCAACAAACATCCGGACAGTATGAGCCCGCTTGCCAGGCTCCAGCGTCATGAGTGCCATGCGCAGTGTGACCAATATTATAGCAATGGCCGGTATTGCCGCCCGTCGGGTACTGACGGTAGATAGGTGAACCGCTATAGCGGCCTTTCGGTTATATATGCCTCTCCGGCAGGAGTCAGTTCATTTTCTAGAACCAGAGGTGTGTCTATTTTGAAGTCTGACTCGGTCAATTGGAGTCACCAAGTCACGACACAGGCTGACCCCCTCTCATAAGGTGACTAGACTCGAGTCTAGGTCAACTGCTGTAGAGAACTCCTCCATCATCCACCAACAGTTGGGCCGTTTAGTTTCTGTGCTGACCAGTACGTTCTTTCTTTTGAGAAGGTACGGCGTAGTTACTTGGGCGCACCCGATGCGTGGTTATCTCTCTGATCGGTTACATTAAAAACCTGCTGGCTTCACTGGCGGTAAAGCTGGCTGAACGACATACTGAGAGTTAACAGCAGCTGATTCTAAATGGTGTACTTTAAAATCAACCCCAGATCTTTAATCTGCTCACTGGCAAGTCAAATAAAGAAGGAACAACACACAACTGACCGTGGAACAGCTACGGAGCCACCTGGTTGATTATTTCTGAGCCTGTAAAAGGGGGAGGGCTATGCAACATGGAACGAGACATTCCCTGCACTGTACCCCCTCTTCTCCATCTACGGATCCAGTCACTCACACCCCTCAGGTATTCATAGCCCCAGCATCCTCGCGCATCGCCATCTGCAGGAGCCGATACGTATAACGTGAACGGAGCATCTGCCGTGTTGTTGGTACCTGTTGTTGATGGTGATATCCCCCTCCAGGTTCAGCTGGCGATAGCTGAATTTGACCACAGGGAGCCGGGCAGTGCTCAGCGACTGGACTTTGTGCACCCCAGGCACGCATTTCCGCAGAATGGCCGCCACCAGCTCCAGCACCTCGGCTGGGGTGGCTGTGGTGAGGTCGATGTCAGAGAGGATGGAGTCCTCAGAGCGACCGTCCTCCGACTGATTTTCTCCCGTCTGTCAGAAAAGAAGAACAAGGCTCGTTTGTTTAGGGTTCAAAGCAGCATCATGCGTTTCACCCCAGCCACTGCTCGCCAGTCTCTCTGTAGGTCACCTGAGGTCATCTTACGGTGGGTAAGGGACATTGGAATGAGGTGGCGTTCATCACGGTCAGTAGAGAGGGGGTTTGGCCCTCTGCCAGTCTGTAGCTGTGTTGTCCTGTGTGTTTGCTGCTGGACCTTGTTCTTAAGAACAAGACGCTCACTGTATCTGCCAGTAAAGCTAGAACCCACCTTCGGTTCCTCACTGAGAACCTGCTGTACATGTGGAGAAGCCGATTTAAGAAGTAACTGGAGTGCTCTCTGATTTATATCTTATTAAAACTTGAAAGTTTTTACATTTCAGGGGTCAGGCAGTGTTTCAGTACCATTTCATCCACAAGAACTTTCAGTGAAGAGGCTTTTAGAGTCATGAGGTGTTCTGGACGTTTGGTTCCTACTGCATTTAACATCAGACCAACCCGAATTCCACTGTTTACATGCTAACCATTTTATTATGCAGAAAGGATGCGGGAATTAAATTTCAGGACAAATAAATACAATGAATCATTACCAATTACCCCAGCAGGTTAATTCAGTCTGAGATCTGTATTGATAAAGTAAAAGATGATCACATACGTTTAAAGCCCATACGAAAGCCACACACCTGCTCAGACTTCTTCCCCCGAGACTGGAATTCTTTGGTGTGCTCCAGGTCCAAGACCAGATCCAGGTCACATGAGTGGATGCCG
>JAMWET010004244.1:65000-90000 GCA_024036415.1 Prochilodus magdalenae | reverse complement strand
ACCTACAGAGTGTCCTGTATGGTTAGTGGAGCTGATATAGTGGACAGTGAGTGCAGATATAGGAAGAGGGTTTTAATGCTATGGCTAAGATACGCATGTGCACATACTGGCACATAGCCCAGTAGTCCAAAATGCCACAACATGAGCAAACATATGTGCATATACTTTTATTAGTAGTTATCTTTGTAGATTTCCATAATGATAATACTTATTAATTAGGACAACTCTAAAAAAAAAAAAAACTCATGAAAATTAAATAAGAGCTTTTTACTTTTTTTTTTTTATATTTCCTAAAATAAAATTTTACCTGGGCTTCATAGCAGTCAGTGGAGGACGGTAATGAGGCAAACGTAATTAGTTTCTGTACTTGTCCTTTTTTTTGTGTATCTTCACTGAAGTATTTCTATTTTAGAAGACTGTTCACTTTAACTCCACCACATGTCAAAGTCTAGTATCTCACAGTTTACTCCACTATATTATGGGAACTCTGTCTCTCCTTTCCTCGGCTCATGTGCACATAACAACGTCCTAATGAAACAAGCTTATTAACAGATTCTTAACATCCATGGAAATGTCCATATCAGGCCTGGACTACATCCAGGACCACCTGGAGGAGGGCAGGTAAAGCAGGACAGGGTTAGTGAACAGATCAAACGTGCTGTTCCTGAGTTTGTGGGTGAACTCGCGGCTGGCGAGTGTCTTTAAATGTGTTTGGCTGGTTTGTGTTTAGGAACTGAGACCTACAGATCCAGTACAGTGAAGGAGGAACTCGTTAGTGATCCGGTTTAAGCCAAGTTCTTATTAAACTTAAACTCATGACTAAATAAATCTGAACTTGTTTGCAGAAAGTTACTTTATGGTTCTAGCTAACGGAACCTGTTCTCCTTCAGTGTTCTGTGCTGATGATGATGTGAATAGACGTCAGTGTCAGACTAATGAATGAGCTTCTATTAAAGACTGGTGGACTGAGAGACACTAGAGTCTCCTCACCTACACTGAGCTGATGAAGAGTCCTGTTCCAGAAATGATAACAGAACATTAGAACCGTAATAAACCATACTCCTGTTACTCTCCATACTTCAGTACATCTGAAGGTACATACTTTAGTACTGTTACTCTCCATACTTCAGTACATCTGAAGGTACATACTTTAGTACTGTTACTCCAGTGGAGGTCTAAAGGGAGGAACTTCCACTGACACTGGAGGAGTATTGTACTTTGGGGAGCTCTACTTTAACTCAGGTACATGGCTCGTGCAGTCTACCAGTACAGTAACAGTAGCTAGCGCTCTTGTCTAAAAAACACAAACTTTGAAACCATACAAAACCAACCATGCTAATTAATTAGCATAATTTAATTGTTCTACAAGTTACAGAAAAAGCTTAACCCTCAGAAAACAGTGTACTGGACGACAGAAGAAAGATTAAACGCACTTATTTCCGAGTTGCTACCACATTTACACTGTCAACGCTGTGCTTAAACACGCTGTTATGCTAAGCTAGGCTAAGCTAACTCAACCAGCTACGTTTTGTTTCTCTTAAAGTTTAACCTACTTACTGTTGGGTGTGTTGATCTCACACAGCTTACAGTAGAAGCCTTTCGGTGTGGGTCTGATGTCTTCATCAGTCTCCATCCTCCTGTAGCAGCCACTCGCGTGGAAATGCTAATATGCTAAGCTAACGAGCTCCAGCACAAAGTTAAATCTCCCTCCTCGGAGCGCGGCTGGGTCCCTCAGCCTTTTCGGACACCAGAAACCTCCACCACCGCATTTTAGTTCCGCCTCACTTCATAGACGAGCCATACAGGGAACGGGTTTCATCTAAGTGTTTATTTCTGGGTAATTAAATTCAGAGGTAAATATGTAAATCATTCTGATGCTTTGACGTGAAAAGCTCCGTCCTAAAGAAAGATACCAAGGCAGAGTAATTCACAGTGGTGGTGAATGGAACCAGACATCCACCTCTAAAAGCTCCCATACAGGAAGTTACTACATGAAACGATTCCAAATTGTATTATAACATGCAGAAAGATTTTTGGAATACCATCGTGGAATACTACCTCACCATCATCAATATTCCATCACTGGTGGGTTAGGGTTAATAACGGAAAATTCATGACCCCGGTTTCATTCACTATAAGCATCAGTGTCTGTTCTCTGATTGACACCTTGAAAGCGAATGGGCGTGATCACCAGCAAAGCCCTCTTAAAATATAAAACACATGTCTATTTTAATTCTTAATAAGCAAGTTAAAATTAACATTTTCCACACAGTATATAATTGAAGTATTCTGGAACATACACATGACCATTACCCTCTGTACTGCTCACTAACACTAACTTTAACACATCATGTACACCTCCTTACTGAAGTCCCTGTTCATTTTCATCAGCTCCACTGACCATACAGGACACTCTGTAGGTGTACAGGTACAGACTGTAGTCCATCTGTTTCTCTGTGTACTGTATTACCCTGTTCTTCAATGGCCAGGACCCCCACAGAGCAGGTATGATGTGGGTGGTGGATCATTCTCAGCACTGCAGTGACACTGATATGGTGCTGGTGTCAGAGGATCGGACACAGTAGTGCTGCTGGAGTGTTTGGACACTGTGTCCACTCACCGTCCGCTCTATTAGACACTCCTAACCTGCTGGTCCTCCCTGTCCCTTTGCAGTTCTTCCGATAACGGCAATATGACACACACACACACACACACACACACACACACACACACACTTCACTATCCAGTGAAAAATCACATCTCCACTTATCAATTTTAACTTTAATGTAAGCCAGTGGAACCAGACAGAAGTTAATGAGGTCGCCATGAAGTTCCCATTTTTCTGGAGATACTTTTTCTTTAGACAGCAACAATATTCATCATATTTACTGGCAGAGAACTGCAATCAGAACTGAACTGCTGGAAATGATTTGGTTGCCATGTTTTCCTGGTACTGAGCGATCAGACAGTGATGCTGGAGTTATTGTAGATCTACTAAGTGCACCTATATGATAAACGGTGCTGATGAAAAGAACTAGGCGCAGAAACAAGGAGGCGTCCCGTGCACACGCCAAGTAAAAACATAAAACCCATAAAAATGAGGCAAAGAAATCGAGTTTATTGACGTAAACAACTTGTTTCCCAAGCTGACATTAAAACACACGGTACACTGTACGATGAAACACTTCCTTACTTTACATGTGCTAGGCGACAGCTCAGAGAAACACTTGCTTACTAACCCTCAAATTGTTTTAATTTTTTTTTTTTTAAACAAACACGATACTGCTTAAAATGTATGGGGAAGAGCATATGATTTAAAAAAAAAAAAAAAATTTAAAAAAAGACATTTTTCAAGCACGAATGGAAACAAAGTGGTTTAGGTGACCAAAAGGTAGAAAACTTAAAATGCCCCACTGTTTACAAGCTTATAAAAATAAATCTTGAAAACTTTGTAAGATGCTGTAAGAAAAAGTCTTTTTTTAAACTCTGTTCAACAACAAAAAAACAGTTAAACCTCCTGAAAACGATGCCAGTAAAAAGCTATTATAATTGCATGGTTCCAATATATAAAAACAGACTTTCATTTTGAATATTTACAACTAATCTTCAGGATCAGTGCTTTACTTTCTCCTTGTCCGCCTCACAGGAGCCGAAGGGATGTCTGTTCCTGGATTTTTCTGACCTCTGGTCCCTCGTCGAGTGTTAACCTCTGCGGGAAGACACCGGAAATTAGATATTCATTTAGGGCAGACACTTTTAGTTAACATAAGCTGGGTAAGACAGAAGAAAATGGAAACTGGCAGCCACCATCAAAACTAAACCAAAAAGTGTTATGGCATTTCAACCATTTACCAGTGAAGACGCTGCCCTAGCCACCCACAGTCGTTGCTACTGAATATGATGTACATGGTGGTTGGTGTGGCTCAGCAGTTAACACCACTACCCAAAAGAGAGCCAACACCGCTACCCAACAGAGAGCTACCATCCCATGTGGGAGACAGGGTCTCGAATCCCAGTCTAGGTAGCGAATGCTGAGCTACCCCAATAAGAGTCCTTGGGCAGGACCCCTAACACTGCACTGGCCTACCTGTAAAACGAGTGACCTCGTAAGTCGCTCTGGATAAGAGCGCTAGCTAAATGCCTGAATATAAATTGATGTTGTTGCTGTCCAAAGGAAAACGAGTATCTTGAAAATGGCAAAATCTCATTTAATAATTAATGTAAGTCTATGAAAGCAGGCGGAAGTTAAATTAGAGATGCGTGGTTTTCCATTGGACAGCGATTTTTACACATACTGCGTCTCAAATTGCCCAATATTATTCAGAGTGACTTACGAGGTCACTCGGTCTACAGGTAGGCCAGTGCAGTGTTAGGGGTCCTGCCCAAGGACTCTTATTGGTGTAGCTCAGCATTCGCTACCTAGACTGGGATTCGAAACCCTGTCTCCCACATGGGGTGGTAGCTCTCTGTTGGGTAGTGGTGTTGGCTCTCTGTTGGGTAGCGGTGTTGACCGCTGAGCCACACCGAGCACCATGTACATCATATTCAGTAGCAGGTACGGTAATGGATTTAGAACCGGAGGGAGCACTACAAATGACCTGCGGGAAGCAACCCCGTAACCTCACCTGAGACAGGATCCTCAGACTGTGTAGGAACAGAATCTTCCTGAGCTGCTTTCCTCTTTCCCCTCACTGGTTTGCTTTCATCCGTTTTAGCATTTGACTCGCTTTGCTCCGATGCCACCTCAGGGGTTTCTTTCCCTGCTGCCCTCCTTCCTCTGCTAGGTACCGAAGCTTCCGTCTCAGGTTCGGCACTAGCAGCTTTGCCTTTCTGTCTCTTTGGCAAGGACTCCACGGTCTCGGTTTCGTCAGCTACAGCTTCAGTTGCCTTTCTCTTGCCACCCTTTCTCGGACAAGCTGCCACTTCATCCGTTTTGGAAACTAAAGAAGCACCTGCCCTTCCTCTCCTGACCACCGGGGCTTTTTCCTCAGCAGCCATCTCAGACTTTTCTGGCTCATCTTGTTTTTTGGCCACTCTTCCTTTTCGGCCTTTGGCGGGTGGATCCACAGGCTGCTTGGAGACCAAGGTATCCTCAGCTTTCTTTGTGGACTCCTGCTGTTGAGGTTCTTCCTCAGCAGCCGTGTTCAATTTCTCCACAAGTGGTTCATCTTGTTTCTTTGCCACCCTTCCTCTGCGGCCTTTGGCTGGTGTCTCCACAGACTGCTTGGAGACCAAGGTATCCTCAGCTTTCTTTGTGGACTCCTGCTGTTGAGGTTCTTCCTCAGCAGCCGTGTTCTTCTCCACAAGTGGTTCATCTTGTTTCTTTGCCACCCTTCCTCTGCGGCCTTTGGCTGGTGGCTCTGCAGACGGTTTGGACTGAGAGACTGGTGTATCAGAGTCCTCAGCTTTCTTTGTAGATGTCTGCTGTGGAGGTTCTTCCTCAGCAGGCATCTCGTTTTGCTTCCTTGTCGCTCTTCCTCTGCGGCCTTTGGCTGGTGGATCCACCGACTGCTTGGCCTCAGAGACTGAGTCCTTAGCTTCAGGCTCAGCTTTCTTTATGGAGGTCTGCTGTTGAGGTTCTTCCTCAGCAGCCACCTCCAACTTCTCCATAAGCGGCTCATCTTGTTTCTTTGCTGCTCTTCCTCTGCGGCCTTTGGTTGGTGCATCCGCAGACTGCTTGGTCTCCGAGCCTGAGGGATCTTTGGTAGAAGCCTTAGCTGCAGGTTCAGCTTTCCTTCTGGACGACTTCTGTTGAGGTTCTTCCTCAGCTGCAGGAGGCTTCTCAATGTTCTTCCAGGCCACTAGGTCAGAATTCCAATTGACTGCTTTCTTGGAGGTGCTCCTTTTAGTTTCTTCGGCCACTGGCTCTTCAGCTTTGCTGACAGCTTTAGCATATCGCCCCCTTCCTCTCTTTGCTGGTACCTCACTGACATCCACACTATCACAAACTGATGCCTCAGAGCTTGCCTGCAAAACTGGAGCTTCCTCAGGCTGCGACTCTGGCGGCGTCCCAACCTTGCTGTTGTCTTTGACTGGTTCTTCCACAGCAGTGGCATCTTCAGGAACGTCCTCTCGCTCTGCTACTACAGCAGCTTTTTTGCCACGACTAGGCCTGACAACTGGAGGAGGCACCTCAGCAGTTGCAGCGGCACGGCGCCCTCTTTTGACAGGACCTTCAGATTCATCCCGGACAACACCCGTCCTTTTCCCTCGGGTTGGTTTGGTGACTGGGGTCACAGACTGCTTCGCAGCGTCATGATCGACTTCAGGTTCTTCATGAGCATCTTCTGATAGCTCAGCTGCTTTGGTCTGCTTTGTCCTTCTGCCTCCTCTGACATTTTTCACGACGGTGCCCTCAGTTTCTGTGACGGCTGCCTTGGTGTCTGCAGTAGCAGGCTGCTCATCAACATCCTCAGTTACCTCAGGCTTCTGTTGTCTGGACTTGGCTCCTCGCGCAGACCTAACTGCTGGCGGTGCAGATTCCACCACCACAGGCTCAACATCAGCCTTGGGCTCATCAACCACTTGCAGGTCTTTCAAAGCTCCTGGTTTTGCCCTCCGTCCACGGCCTGGCTTTTCCACAGGCATTTGTGGTAGTTCATCAGCCACAACAACAGCACCATCTGGCTCTCCATTAGCTGGAGTTAAGTCAGCTGGTTCTTCAACCTGCACTGCTTTCAGGTTTTCCTTCTTCGTTTGTTTGCCTCTCCTTGTCCTTGTGTTGGTTTTAATCTCTGAAGAAGACGGAAGTTCACTCTCTGGAGCGAGGTCTTCCTTCTCTGGCTCTTCAGAAGCAGGGATGGCCGGTGGAACTTCAGTTTCCTGTTTACCTTTTCGTCCTCTTCTGGCTTTTGGAGCAGGTGTTGGTGATTTCACCGAGACCTCTACTTCTGCTGACGGTTCAGTAGCTTCTAAACCAGCAACAGCATCTTCTGCCAAAACCGATTCAGCAGTTTGATCTGCTTTCTTTCCTCGCCTGGGTTTAACTGCTACAGATGGGCATTCTGAATCCTGCTCAACGTCTTCAGATGTTTTAGGAGCCGGTGTGGTCTGGTTCACTTCCTTGTCCTCAACCTGGCCCTTTGGAAGTCTAGCAGACTTTCTAACAGGACTTGACATAGACACAGGCTCTTCGACAGTCTTGCCTCTTTTCCCTTTCATAGTAGGAAGGGTCTCCTCCACAATGTCTTCCTCTAGAAGTTCCACCACTGCAGAAGAAGCAGAATCAACACTCGGGGACTTCTGTCCAGTTCTCATTCGACCACCGCGTGGAGTCTTCTTAACAGAAGAGGACATTTCTGCCTTTTCTTCTTTTTTAGGAGTAGCATCTACAGTACGGCTGAGAGTTTCAGAAACTGACTCTTGGACAAGCAGTTCTTCGTTTGTTGCTTTAACCAAGCCGCCCTCTTCCTCCTGTGGAATGGGCTCAGCTACTTCAACTGGGCAGATGTTTTCCTTGTCTTCAGATTCCTCATCTTTAAAAGAAAGCAGTCAAAACATTTAATATAGAACATGCTCAGAAATAAACTACTAATTTTAATATCTTTTCCTTCTACAATTTCAGGAGAAAGAGGACTGAGCTTTAACGCACCTTCAACAGCCACAGCATTAGAGGCCAAAGGTTCTTGTACCTGAAAAGACAGCATCAAAACTAAAATGAGAACAGGCAAGAAACAAAGGACACATTAAGACATGAGACACAAAGGCCTGCAGTCACTCTGGAAATACTTCTGTACCTCGACTGATTCACTCATGTCGTTTTGCGTGGTTTCAGCAACATCGGACGTTGACTCGCTTGTGGGTTCACAAACGAGCTCCGCAAGGCCAGTGAAATCCTCCACCACTTCACCTCCTTTCTGCTTGGGGGTCTTAACCAATCTACTTATTCCAAAGTTCTTTTCAACAGCTTGGCCTTTCACTTTGGGGGTCCGAAGCAACCTCTTCATGCCCGTCAAATCCTCTACTGGTTCACTTCTCTGTTTGGGAGTCTTCATCATCTGCTTAATGCCCGTTAGATCTTCCTCCACAGATTTGCTCTTCGCTTTTGGAGTTTTCATCATCTGCTTAATGCCCGTCAAGTCTTCAGCAGGCATGCTCTTCTCTTTAGGAGTCTTCATCTGCTGAGTGCCTGCCTTGCCCTGCTGCTTAGGGGTTTTGATCTTCTCCTGAATTTCTGCAAGATCCTCTTCCACAGGCTTTGCCTGCTGCTTAGGGGTTTTGATCTTCTCCTGAATTCCCGTTAGATCCTCTTCCACAGGCTTTCCCTGCTGCTTAGGGGTTTTAATCTTCTCCTGAATTTCTCCAAGATCCTCTTCCACAGGTTTGCTCTTCTGCTTGGGAGTCTTCATCATCTCCTGAATTCCTGTTAGATCCTCTTCCACAGGCTTGCTCTTCTGCTTAGGAGTCTTCATCAGCCTTTTCACACCAAAAGAATGCTCTACTGGCTCTCCCTTTAATTTGGGGGTCTGCATTAACTGTTTCAACCCAGTAAGGTCTTCCTCTTGCCCAGTCTTGGCTTTGGGGGTCTTCATGAGTTTCTTTAGGGCTACAGCGCACACCACTGGGCTGCTGCTCTCTTTAGGAGTCTTCATTAACTTCTTTAACCCTGCCATGTTCTCTACAGGGATTCCCTTTTGTTTGGGCGTGTTAAGAAGTTCTTTAACACCTTCGAAATTCTCTTCCTGAGTTGGTTTTGGCGCCTTGGGGGTCTTGAGTAGCTTGCCTCTAAGGTCTTCTATGGGCTCAGACTTTTGTTTAGGGGTTCTCATGAGTTTCTTAACGCCTGTGAGGCATTCTGACGGTTCTGGTTTCCGCTGTGGTGTCTTGACTATTATCTGAGGCTCTGGCTCCTCCATCTGGTCATCAGCAGACATCTGCAGCTCAGAAATAGCTTCACTGGCAGGGAAGTCATTCGAGCCAATTAAACTAACATCCTGGTCATCCTGGAGTAGTCTAGTTACAGCTTCACTGTTGTAACGTCCAAGTTTAGCGGTAGAGGCGACATTCAAGGGAGACACCAGCATTTCACCTGTAACAGTAGAGACATAAATGGAGTGTAAATGAGTTTCCACTACACCAACCACCAAAACTGAAACAGAAAAACCAAAAGGTAACCTGATGTGCATGTCAAATGTGAGTCTTGCTCAACAGCACTCAATAACACTTACCCGATTCCTCAGGAGTGTTCATCACTGACATTTCAGTCAAAGAGCTAGAATGAACTCCAAGAGGGGTTTTTGAATATTCGCCATCGTTGTCAACAACGGTCTTCTTTTTTCTGTTAGCTGGGGTCTTAAATATGTCGGCAATACCTGCAAAGAAGCCAAAATTTTAGAAACTGTAGAAAAAAAGTGAATTACGTTTCAACAGAATCGCAAGATTCAACACACCTGAGAGGTCTTCGTCCATCTTCATGTCTTTCTTGAACAGAGCGACATTAGTCACTATTTTAGGTGCAGCACCAACAGCCTGCGCAGCTCTCAAGCAGGCCTTGCCTACGACAATCGTGGCTGGAGAGTCTGCATGTCCAGTGCTGCAAACATCTTTCAGTTTCCTTGCAGGGGTCTGGAGTTGAAAAAGAAACACCAGCATGTCACTCAGAGCTCAAAACACGAAAGTAAATTACCTTTAATTTATCCGTTTTTAGGTTCCAAAATGGAAAGTCACCTTGGGTTTGGCCGTTTTCGTCTGCTTAGGCACCGTTTGCTTGGTAGCGGTTTTCTTAGGGACACACTCCATCTGAGGTTTAACTTGCCCAAACTTCACAATGTCAGCCCAGGAACGGACAACTTCAGGAGACAAATAAATAAATAAATAAATAAATAAAAACATTGACCATATTAAATTATATTAAACAGATGTGTCTATATTTTGCTTTATCTAAATCTAATTCACTCTACCTTTCAAATTAGCACGTGAAGCGCCACTACGCCGCGAGCGCATAACCTCAAACGCAATCTTCAGTGCACTCTTGGGGGTCTTCCGAGCAGAGGCCTTCATGCTGCTCCTTCTCACAGAGATCTTGGGAGTCACACACTCCTGACTGACATCTACTTTTGCTCGTCCTGCCCTGTCAGGTGACGGGGTTGTGATCCGTGTCACCGAAAAGCGACCTTGCACCGTGGGAGTCAGGATCATCGACTCACTTGGTGAAGGCGTCTTAAACGATGCATTTGAGACTCTCTTGGCAGATTTAGGGGTCTTGGGTGTTGCAGGCCTTGGGGATGGCGTAGCCGTCTTGGGTGAGGTTTTGTTTTTTCTTGGAGATGGAGTTTTAGCTTTTGTGCTTGGGGACTTCTTAGCCGGGGACGCCTTAGGACTCTTAGCCGGGGACGCCTTAGGACTCTTAGCCGGGGACGCCTTAGGACTCTTAGCCGGGGACGCCTTAGGACTCTTAGCCGGGGACGCCTTAGGACTCTTAGCAGAAGATGATGTCCGTCTAGGTGATGCATTTTTAGAGGGACTCTCTGGAACAGCCTCATTAAGCCGGAAACCCTAAAGACAAGGAGGCATCTTTAAAACAGGACCGCTCCACAGAATGGAGGTCAAACAGAAGAAGATAAAAAGCTGTTCCAAGCTTTACCATTAGGCCGATGGTGGATGCTCGTCTAAGAAGAGACAGGGGTGTCTGAGAGAAACCCAGGCTGCGTCTTCCAGGCGTTGCCCCGCGACGGAGAGGGGAATTGGGTGGTAAACGTTTGTCAAACAGTTCGGGACTTAACTGACCGCCAAAGGACACCCGCTTCCTCTTGGGCATGGGAACAGGTAAATCGTCACGCTTCTGCTTCTTTGTGGAGACCTGGCCTTTATCTGTAAAACAATACATGGATTTGTTTTTATATTCCAGTTTTAGGGGAAAAATAAACAAATAAACTGACCCACTGCCAATATGATGTTTACAGGGAGATTTTGCATCCAGCAGCCAAGCTGAGCTGAACTATAAGCAAATGAATTCAACCAAGCAAGATTTAAGCCTGCAGCTTAATACACGGAACCATTGCGACTGTCAGGTGAATCCAAGTTTCTGGTCATAATGGGAATGAATGAGATTGGGAATTAACTCATAACTCAACTAAGTTTAACATTACACCACCTAGACGACTAACAACTACATTTGACCGTCAAAAGTCCATCAGTTATTAAAACAAACCCACTATTCTGCTCATGGAGCACAAACACTCAAAGAACATGTCAGCAAAGACTAGCATTTTGATATTTAGATAATTAAGGTGTCATTTCACCCACATGTACATACATGTTCACACGCACCCAAGCTAAAACAAATACACGAAATGAACGGAATCCACATTAGGCAAGCCTAGACTGTATTCTTAGATTTGTTTTTTTAAGGTTTAGAAACAAAGTTCTTCAATGTTCTCCAAACTTGCGCATTTGGAAGCGCCTTTGGGGGGAGGGGGGGTGGGGGGGTGGGCATACATGTATACATAAACCCTCACTACAGTATCAAAGCTGAAAATGTTCAGATTATTATTCAGGGGTATCTAATCTTATCATTCTGTTTCTGAAGACGAAGCCTGACTAAACAAGTAGGAATCTGGTCTGTTCCGGCTTGTTCTGCAGCCACACCGGCTCTTTGTGTGCAAGACTGATCACCCCTAAAGTAATTATGTGGAAGACCACAGAAGACCACTATTACTGTGGTGTTAACAGACATTTTATTACAGTTCCCGAAGAAATTTCACATTTATGCCCCCTCCTTATACATTTTGATTTGCCCCTACACTCTGAATCTGCCATTACACTGCCATTAGGGCTGGGTACTGGAAAACTGGCAATACAGCACACAACATGATAAAGGAGTTCTGTTTCTAAACGTTACAATATTTTAGAAAATGTGAAGTAATAATGGCTAGACAGGTCTCTGAAACCCAGAGAACTAGCATGCCTCCGCATGAACTGATATGCAAGGTCAGGGTTGGAACGTTGCAAAGCACAGCAGTAAACTGTTGGCTGTTTGTGTCGAACAGACTCAATGCTGCTCCTGAAGGCCAACACATTCTCTGCGTACGAAATAAACCTCACTTCAATATGGGATTGTATTCTGAATCGCTGACTGCAGCATGGAGTTAGTACCTACCTCACTAACTGTAGCACCAAGTGGTTCAAAAGCCTCTCACAAAGTAAGTAACAAGTCTCACCTTTACCATGAGAACCAGGTGTGGTCACAGCCTCTTGCACTGCTTCCTGGACTTGGAACCTTTTGCCTGCATTTGCTCTTGGAGACGTCCTGGGGGTCTGTTGTGCCTCTGTGCTTGATTCTTCAAGCTCTCGGGTTGGTGTCTGAGACTGCACGGGAGTCTTGGGGCCTGGGGAAACCGTCGCCTGGCTTTTCGGGGTCACTGCTGGGGATTGTGGCTGAGCGCCTCCACTTCTCCGTTTTGGGGATTTGGGTGTCTTCTCAGCGCTTGAATCCATGGACAGGATTTGCTGCGCCACCTCACCGGCACTGAATTTCTGTGGAGTTGCTCGAGGGGTTTGCTTCTGGGAGACAGGTGTCGCACTGGCCTCTGACGATGAGGTGACAGGCCCTGATGAACGCCTCTTCTGTTTTCCAGGAGTTTCCTGAACAGCTGGTGTGGCTGCTTGTTCTTCAGAAAGATTCTCCACTGGATTCGCAGCGACGGAGCTTTCGGTTGGTTCATTCAGAGAATCGCTGCTGTCTACAGCCTTGGCATTTGAAGACCTACGCTTCTTCTTTTCCGATTTTGGAGTCGCAGGCTTGGCATTTTCATCCTTTTTAGGTTCATTCCTGTCAACCTGAGGTCTTGCAAGAGGTGACTTGGGGTGAGCTGCAGCTTTCCACGGTGATTTGGAGGCCAGATCTCGCTTGACCATATGATAGAGCTCAGTAAAGGGAGACAGGGTATTGTCTGTCTGTTTGCCATCTCCTTTCGTAACCTCACTGATTGGGTCCTGAGAGGACGGCAGGTTGGATCCATCTTTCAAACAAGTGTCTGCAAAATGAGAGGACATGTCTTGCTTTTCAATATATGGGAGAGAATGAGCAAGTGGATGCCCTGACCAAACTGCTGAATATCAGCCAAACCATGAGAAGCGCAAAAGCATGCACTGTATAATCTCATGGGAACTCACCTGAGACTTCGGACTTCTTTTTGTTCGCAGATCCAGGAGTGCTCCTCACCTTCTGGTCCTGTAACACCTGTTTAGGACACACAGCATAGAATCGGACAATCAAAATCAGCTACAAGGTTTTTTCCTTAAGTCATTAACTCCTTCTTTTTCAGATCACTCAATAAATAACCAATTCTCCTGCGGCGTGCAAAACCTCACCTTGACAGCTTCGCCTTTCTCAGACGTGGACAATCTCTTTTTCTTTGGAGTTGGTGGAGGCGGGTACTCAAACCTACAAAGAAGGAAGCAAATTCAATATCTGAGTCTAGCCACTGATTCCCACTTTCCACTTACTGAAATAAAATAGCCAGAACAAGATACATAAACCAACACAACTTCTGAGAACACAGACATACCTAAAAGAACGATCAATAATTGTGATTAGATCACCATCCTTCAACCGTTCAGACTGCTGCAGAACCTGCCCGTTGATGCGGGTTGGGTTCACAGAGCTCAAGTTGGTCAAAATGAGCTTTAAAACAAAAAGACGAAGAGAAACATCACAACCTGCACTGAGTTACACGATGTTTTAGTAGAGCTCACTTCACAGGAAAAGCTCAAGCTTACCTCTTTGTTTTCATTCAGCTCGATTCTGCAGTGCTCTTTAGATACCTGGGGCAGCTGAATACGGATATCGCAGTCCAGCTTCCTAAAACGGGAAAACAGAACATCAGCTTGCAGTTTCATAACCACCTGCAAGGCTTATAAATACAAAACTGTAAAAATTAAAACCATAA
This sequence comes from Prochilodus magdalenae, assembly GCA_024036415.1. Lineage (NCBI taxonomy): Eukaryota > Metazoa > Chordata > Actinopteri > Characiformes > Prochilodontidae > Prochilodus > Prochilodus magdalenae. The sequence continues at coordinate 76,111 of JAMWET010004244.1, read as the reverse complement.
TAAATACAGACAGACAATTCTGACTGGGTAAACAGTCATCCTACATCACATCTAACATCATGAAACAAGCTGCATCCAAGCAGGGCCATTTGTAGGGCTCAGGAATCTGAGGAATATCTAGTTGTGATTTTTTTTAGACTACTAAAACTGCAACTTAAAGGGGAACTCATCATTATCCAGATGTTCTACAGAACTAAATTGTTCAGATGTAGACAAAGCCGCTGGAAGATGTTGCCTGTGAAATGCTACCGTCTGGAGAATCTAATCAGAAGTGCTTAGGTTGTGAAAGGAAAGACGTCTGTGTCGTGTGTAATGCATCTGAAACTTCCCTCATCGAATGTTATTGCATGAAGTGAATAGATATGAGCTTTGCGAGAGATTTGTAATGAGGATTCGCCTTTAAAAAAAAAAAAAAAAAGTGTCTTCCCCATTCAGGGTGTAGAGATTTGTGCAAAGCGGTCCACTATTTAAAATAAATAACAAAAAATAAATTCTAGAATGACCTATGACAAAACAGTGATATCAGAGCTTGTGAACCGGCCGTTAATGAGTTACACCAATCAGAGGGAACGTAACTACATGCTCTGGCATCACAGCCACAGCTAACAGAGCGAGGTGGACGCTCTGGTCTTGAACAATAACAGGCCTGGACTTCAGGTCCCAGAAAATAATAATAATTGCAATTCAAATCACAACTGTCAATGATTGGAAAAATCGAAATTAGATATTCTTCCCAAAGCGTTCAGCCCTAAAGCAGGGCTGAATTTGAAATATTAACATATGATTTGAAAATTAATGCATATTTTTGCATTTTTCTACTTGTCATCTCTAAGATTCAGATTCAAGCGTTTGTCATATGCACAGAGAAACAAGCAGTTGCACTGTCCAATGAAATTCGTACCCTGTGCTCGCTCCTGGACTACAAGTACTAAACAAGCCACTGGAGCGGCGTGCAGAGACGTCTACCTCAACAGGCGCCATCTTGGAACGATTTGTATTTTTGCACATAGATTTTTTTCGGCCTCTTAAGTGAGATATTTATTTACAGCTGATAATATACGTTATTTATTTTTGCCTAGCCTGTACGTACTTCTGTTCATACCCCACTATCCTTATTATTGTACTGTGCATCTGCTACTGTCTGCTAAACTCACTTCAGGATCAATAAAGTACACATCTGTCTTTCCATCCATCCATCCGCAGTTTCAGCAGGTCTGCACTCGCAACGCAACTCCAGTCTTTTTAAATGGACTTGCAAATGCACTTGCCAAACAGCAAGCCTGGCTTGAACAGTTACATGTGGATGAAGACTACAGCCCATGTGCCTATAGCAAATGTGAATGGGCCAGAGGCTCATCCTACACGTGTGACGTCAATGAGAGAAGCTCCACCCACATAGAGTAGGGTTAGATCTTTGAAGGAAGTCAAAAACGTTCATAATGAAGCCCTCAAACATACAAACAACAAGAAAGTCACACAAGATCTCATGACACTGACCTTCCAAACAGACAGGAAGCTGTGAGAGGAAACTCTGTCCCATCTGTACCGTTTCTCTTGATCACCACAATCTTACCGAGTAGAGGCATCTTCAACTCACCTAGTAGGAGAAAAATTAGTTTTATTATCAGCAATGTTATTATTATTATTGATAATATATACACACAGATATGTACCTAGGCCCAACAACTGCTCCTGCTGCTATCTAGACAGGACTAGGTCATTACTCTACACGTGGAGACCCTCATGATCACTGAATATGGCTGCTTTAAAATGTACATTCTGGACACTTTAAAGGGTAAACTACTCCCATTAGTGAATAAAAGCAGAGGGATGAGTGAATAAGTAAGGTTAGGTTCTAGCTAGTATGCTAAAATGATCCCTGCTGGTTTTGTTACATTGCACGGTGCAGCCAATGGCTAGCTACATACACAATAGCACAATTCTACACATAAAGAGCTTTAAATGGATCGTAATACGGTTTCGTTCCTACCACCAGGTTTTTGTAAGTAAGAAATGTGTTGGTTAGCGCTTAAAAGAAAACGTTAACATTCAGTGAAACCTTTTAATGTTCGCTCCTTTTTTTAATTAGTCGTTCCACCTTAAATGGTACAGCAGTTACATTCTGGCGCCTGAGAAATTCGATTAGCAAGCCGATTTCAGCTTCTCACTAGCACAGACTCAAACAACTATTAATTAACAAACAACTACAGAAAAAATGAGCTCATGCTGAAACCGAACCGACCTTACCTGAGTAAACTCGATCCTGAAGACGAAATAAAGACTTAAATCCGTGTTTTAATCGACATTCGCTATAAACCGAGGCGCCATCTGCCTCACTCACTAACCGCTGCTGCCGGATCTAACTACTACAGCGACAGGAGCGCCGATGATATACTGCCGCTAAAAACTCAAAAGCGCCGAAAGCCAACCAAATTCTCACCATATCGGTATTAAAATTATAGTCACAGCACTAATACACTGTACATGACAAAATGTGTTCAGTTTACCTTTCGAAACCTACGCAAATTCTATATTACTATCAGGGACTATATTGTTTATGAAAAACGCGGAGGTATACGCGGGGTGAAGCGCCTACGCTTTTGAATAGAGTTCGAAATTCCGCGCGAAGGCTGCCGATTGGCCCACCGCTTTGTCATAGATGAAAGCTGGAGCCAATAGGAGGGAGAGGCGGGCTTAAATAGGATTTGAGTGACACATTAGAGGACCAATAATTAGAAGGTATGTTGCGGAAGGACATGCTGCACTTTAGTTTTATGTCCACTGTCGACACTCTCGTAGTTCCCCACCTTCATTATAATAAATTAAAATATATGACGCTTTATAATGGTTTTATTGTTTGCTTCTTGTTATATAATAATAATAATAATAAACAATTATATAAATAATCCAAAAGCCTCAGAAGTGTATAGATTTTGGTTTCTAATTTTGAGATTCTTTTTATTACATACATAAATAGCAAAATATTGCATCTTCCATGATAAGTTATGTTAAATCCTTTATTATTTCAATGTTTTATGTTACATGAGCTTTCAGTAGCAGTAAAGCCAACCAATCAGCACTCAGTATGAGTAATGGCAACCAATCAGGAGCAGTAATTTAGGTGAGCCTAATCTTTCTCCGAGTAGTTTTTGAGTCATGAGGAATTTGTCTTCCACATTTAACCAGTGTAGCAATAATAATAACCAGTCAGCACTCAGTAGCAGTAATGCTAACCAATCAGCACCCAGTAGCAGTAATGCTAACCAATCAACCCCTCAGTAGCAGTAATGCTAACCAATCAGCACCCAGTAGCAGTAATGCTAACCAATCAACCCCTTAGTAGCAGTAATGCTAACCAATCAGCACTCAGAAGCAGTAATGCTAACCAGTCAGCTCTCAGTAGCAGTAATGCTAACCAATCAACCCCTTAGTAGCAGTAATGCTAACAAATCAGCACTCAGAAGCAGTAATGCTAACCAGTCAGCTCTCAGTAGCAGTAATGCTAACCAATCAACTCTCAGTAGCAGTAATTCTAACCAGTCAGCACTCAGTAGCAGTAATGCTAACTAGTCAGCTCTCAGTAGCAGTAATGCTAACCAGTCAGCTCTCAGTAGCAGTAATGCTAACCAGTCAGCTCTTAGTAGCAGTAATGCTAACCAATCAACTCTCAGTAGCAGTAATGCTAACTAGTCAGCTCTCAGTAGCAGTAATGCTAACCAATCAACTCTCAGTAGCAGTAATGCTAACCAGTCAGCACTCAGTAGCAGTAATGCTAACCAGTCAGCTCTCAGTAGCAGTAATGCTAACCAGTCAGCTCTCAGTAGCAGTAATGCTAACCAGTCAGCTCTCAGTAGCAGTAATGCTAACCAGTCAGCTCTCAGTAGCAGTAATGCTAAACCATGTAAGGTTAGTAAGGTCAGCCAGGGTTTCTAGACACTGCTATATAGACATTTTAATTATTAGATGCCAAAAAAAATGAAAAGGTTCAGAAAAATGAAGGATGACTGAAAGCTCTTGTCCACAGCTGCTCGCCCGTAACAGCCAGCTCAGCTCAGACGACATTTCCTGAAGGAGGAATTATTTATTGTGATTATTCATTATGACTGAAGTGATTTATTGAAAACGTGCGTGTTCTTTCCAGTTTTATGTCGTCGCCGTCTCGTAGAGCCAAAAGTCCGTCAAGCCGTTTCTCAATATGCGTTCTTGCCTGTTCTTGTGTTCTCGCTTGACATCACCTTTCACTGCCCAAGTGTGTTCCCGTCCTCAAGAACCCAGGTACCGAGAACCGATAAGGTGTGAAGATGCTGTTCCTGCTCCGGCCTGGAAACCAGGGATGCACCAAGAGGTGACCTGCCAACCAGAGCCAAGGGAAATACCCAGCATTCAGGTGCAATAACAATACTGTGATGAGGTGTGCGGTGACGGCTGTATTTCCCCAACTGCTACTCAGACTGACCCACACACTACACCTACACCAACTCATTTAGTCCTGGCGGGTAGCCTGCTGTTGGCTCGTGAAGCTCTAAACAACGTCAGTGCTGCTGTCACGGCCGCAGCTGATGAGCTTTGGCTTTACACGGGCCGTGATTCCAGAGTCCGCGTTCAGTCATCTAAGTTCATCAGCTCTCTTAACGCTGGTGGCATCAGCTGGACTCTGAGTGGGATCTTGCATGATAGCAGGTACGCCTGTACGAGTGTTCTCCGTCCACGAGTCCTTGCAAGTTGGTTCTCGCAAGCGAACCTGTCAGGAACGTTCTAGTAGGCTCTTGTAACACCACCTGTGTTACCACATCACAAGGCCACGTCACTGTGGACTGAGGCCTGCTGTGCCGAGTTCCGACTCCTCTTTGCTACCTCTGTGGTTTTCATAAAGGACACCCTGATACCGGTACTGGTAGCGCGTATCGGCTACCCGCCACTCACAAACATGTACCAGTACCCAGATCCGATACCACCATATAGGCGTCAGCCCAGTGCGCGCTGCTGCGCTAACGACGCGGCTCGGGCTGGCAGTGGACGAGGGTCGGCTCACGCAGCGAAGTGTTGCTGACTCCGTGATGATCGGGCGCCAGCGTGTTAGTCACTTTACACATCCTGCCAAGTGGACATAAGGAGCCAAAGTCTGCTAATGCTAACCGAAACCTGATCAAACGTTAGCCAACGTCCACAACCAGGCTCCAGGGGCAGCGGAGAGCCATGTGGCTCAGCCCTACGCGCTCGAGCGCCCCTGCAGAAAAACAGGCCCTCGCCTCACTCCTCTCGGAGAACGAGGAGAGGAAGAAGTCTGGTGGTGGTCTTAGAGGTTTGATAAGATGTAGCTGATGGTTGAGAAGATAGGTAGATCTGGGCTCTGAAGCTGAGGTTACACACACGCCTCTGAAGCACAAGTGCATGGGAACACTGTTTCAGCTTAGCTGTGGAAGGACGGGCCTTATCTCTGTACCTGACTGACCCCACACCCACGACTGCAGACACTCAGCGAGCAGTGGTGTCCTCCATCCTGTTAGTGCAGCACCATTGGCAGACGGCTGCACCACGCAGGACTACATGCACACAGACCGTTACCACGACTGTCCTTAACACCACGTCACCGTCACCAAAGACTGCAGTGGTGTCGTACCAGACTGTCATGGAGTGACTCAGAATGGCAGCGGGTCATCTTCAGTGACGAGTCCCGCTTTAGTCTTGGTGGAGACGCCCAACGAATCCGTGTGTGGAGGCACCGTGGTCAGCACCAAGATGAACGGTCTGTCGTCACACGTCCAGAAGGCCTGGTGTCCCTCACCTCCACCCCTACCGCACCATCTGCAGGAACTGTGTGAGGATGTTCAAGCTGCATGGGATGGATTATCACAGGACTCCATTAGGAACCTCTACAGCTCCATACCGAGGTAGTGGTAAGGTCAAACCCAAATTTCCACAACAGGACAGTAAACCGGCAAAGTATATTCACACCCCCAACATGCACATACAACCACAATGGAGCTACAGCAACCAAAATGGTGGGCCATGTGGAGGAATCCAGCGTTCCGGGCTGGGAAGGGAATCTCGGCACTTTCCTTTCCATTCCCAAGGAACCCAGCTGCCAGCGGTACGTAACCGATCATCTTTAAACCGGGCTGAAGCTGCTTCCTGTTCACCAGCTTCCTAATCCAGCGTTCCACCTTAAATGCTGTGGCTTGTAGGCACCAGAATGCAGCTGTAGCACCATTTAAGGTGGAACGGAAAATTCCCAAAACAAGCTGGAGAACCGGAACGTCATCTCCCACATCTTTAACAGGATCCGGGAACAACTGTAACCCAGCAGTCTGCACATTCCACTCCGGACTGTTTCCCAAACTCTTGGACAATATGGAGCAGCTCCGCTCAGCGTTTGACCCTGAAGAGACTGAAGAGAGGAGGAGCAGCTCCACCTTTATTAGCACCACAACCCCAACAGCAGCCTGTAAGTAGCAGCCATGCTGTGTGATTGTATCCGTGTTTGCCAGGGTGAACCACATCATCTTAAACTGAGAGCTCCATAGTGAGGATAAGCTTTCATCTACCGTGTGCTGACGTCCAGATGGAGCCAGTAGCTAGCATAGGTAACGTTAGCGACTAGCATAGCTAACTAAATGGTATGAGGGCGGAGCTTATTTACACAGAGGCTCATTTTATTTAGGCTGTTCCCACATGTCGCTTATGTTTGATCAAAGTGGGCGGCGTCTTGCTGTAAAAACCTGCCAATTAGAGCAGAGCTCGTCGGATTACTCATGAGGAGCTCAGCAGATAAAGGGGTAACGGCTTGTTTCATTCTAGGACCAGACCATAGGGTGGAAATGGGGGGGGGCCGGATCTGTGCAGTCACATACCTGGTATGTAGAACTTTAGATACGCGGTTCTGCAGCAGGTTTAATGTGGACCTGGGTGAGTGGGTTGGTTCGGGTGGGCTGAGGGACGTATGGGGTAGGCACGTAACCTTCCCCTCACTCGCCCTGCGGTTCTCCCAGCTCGGTTCTGCTGCTTGTTCTCTCGTTATGATGACAGTTTAATCACATGACTCAGACGAACACACACAGCTCGTATTTTTTGACTGCAGTTTATGTCATTTCTTTTGTGCACAATTTATGTGAGTGTAAATTATTTTTTCCAATGTTTGTTTCCATGAAAAACATCATCATCATACATCATCAACAGTCGGCAATAAACAACAAAATCTGTCTTCATTCTTTTTTCTTCTCCTCTAATGGTCATAAAAAGAGAAAAAAAAAAATCAGTGAAGAAATTCAACCGCGTCTAATCCGAGTCCTTCTTTCTTTTTTTTTTTTATCTAATTTTCCACTCGATCACAATCATTCCTGCTTTTCTCTCTATATATATTTATATATATATTTTGTAAAAAATCTGTCTCTTGGAAGTTGGAAAAGATCAGGCCAGCGCAGTCATTAATCTGAAGTCCAGGCCTGAGGTGTCCGAGCGATTAAAAAAAAAAAAAAAAACAACCTTAAAAGAAACAAACAAAAAAGAAAGAAAGTAAAAACAAGAAAAGAAACGAAGAGAAGTTCACACCGGGTTCTCCGAGTCCGTTTGCTGAGTGTCCAGTTAGTCCTCACACACATTTCCTCCTCATTCTTATTCGGGGTGATTGGACCCCTAGAATTGCCGCTTTGTCCTCAAAGGCGTTCACGTCTTCGCTTTTGCTTCGGCGGTCGTCCCTCCGTTCGTCCGGCAGGTCTCTCGTCAGACGAGCGGAGAGAGCGAGAGAGGCGGAGGGTCAGAGAGGGAGGAATGAAGGACTTGGCGCCGCCCTAGAGGAGGATGGAGGGAGAGCAGTCCGCTCGGCGTGCGTGGGCGTGTCTGATGGGAACACAGTAGTTGGTAGGTGGTTGCTGCCGTGGCGAAGGCGAAGGCGGTGGTCAGGGTGAGTGTGTGGGCGGGCTGCTTTGGGCGGAGCTGGGGGAGAGGGAGGGGCTACAGCTGCCAGGTGGAGCCCCGGCGGCACGGGACGAGACTCCGCCCCCTGAGCTCTCCAGACCCTCGGAATTCTCTAGCATTTCCTGGATCAGAGGCGGCATGGAGCCGGGAATTTCCATCTTCAGAGTGATCACACGCTCTGCACCTGAGAGAGAGAGAGAGAGAGAGAGAGAGAGAGACAGAGAGAGCGAGAGAGAGAGAGAGAGAGAGCGAGAGAGACAGAGAGAGAGAGTGAGAGAGAGAGAAAGAGAGATAGAGAGAAAGCGAGCGAGAGACAGACAGAGAGAGAGAGAGCGAGAGTGAGAGAGAGAAAGAGAGAGAGAGAGAGAGAGACAGAGAGAGAGAGAGAGAGAGAGAGCGCAAGCGAGAGAGAGAAAGAGAGAGAGAGAGAGACAGAGAGAGAGAGAGAGAGAGAGAAAGCGAGCGAGAGACAGACAGAGAGAGAGAGAGAGAAAGCGAGCGAGAGACAGACAGAGAGAGAGAGAGCGAGAGTGAGAGAGAGAAAGAGAGAGAGACCGAGAACAAAAGAGTGGGAAGAGAGAAAAAGAGAGAGTGAGAAAAAATAGAGAAAAAGAAAGAAAGAGAGGGAAACAGAAAGAGAGAAAAAAAAGGAGAGAAAGAAAGGCAGAGAGAGGGAAACAGAAAGAGACAAAAAAGAAGGAAAGAAAGAAAGAAAGAAAGGCAGACAGAGAGAGCGCGAGAGAGAGCGAGAGTGAGAGAGAGAAAGAGAAAGAGCGCGAAAGCGAGAGAGAGAGAGAGAGAGAGCGAGAGTGAGAGAGAGAAAGAGAGAGAGAGAGAGAGACAGAAAACAAGAGTGGGAAGAGAGAAAAAGAGAGAGAGAGAAAGAAAGAAAGAAAGAAAGGAGACAGAGAGAAAGCAAGAGAAAGAGAGAAAGAGTAAGAGAGAGAGGGGGAGAAAAAGAGAGACAGAGAGAAAGAGAAAGAGTGAGAGATGTTTACTTGACTTATGATTATTGTATACAACAATTATGAGTTTATATATATACATATACACTTTGTTCAATTTTATATCCTAGTTATGTTATTATATAATGATATTTAATTATATCTTATATTATTTAATCATCATCTCCGCTACGTGTGACAACTCCATGATGAATGTAGCATTTTTAAAATGATGATTAATAATAACTATTTTAAATTGTCCACAGGCTTCCACTCAGCAGCGAGCCTCCCTCTCCTGTCCTGTGTTATGATCTGGAGATACAGAATTCTGTTGCTCCAGCGATGTGTGTATATATACCCTTGGCGCTGATGCTCCTCAGGTCGGTGATCTTCATCAGCATTTTGGGGAACATGTGTGGTTTGTGTGGTCTCCTCCTCCGCACATACAGCTTCAGAGCCTCCAGCAGCGGCTCCTGCAGGACGTCCACTTTATCGGCCTCTTCAAGGTCCTGCCGGTCTACACACACACACACACACACACACACACACACGTTACACCACAGCCTGGACCAGCCCACTGTACACCCCTTCCCCACACGACCTGGACGTCCCTCTTGAAGGAAGAGGTTGTGATGCGGCCACTAGATGGCGCCAGTTAGCCAGCTAGCGCTCCCACTCTTCACAGACCCGATAGGCCCACTCTACTGGTCTGCAGTTACAGACGACGGTAGCCCATCTTTATCAGCCCCACCATTGTTCATCAGCGGTCAGTTCCAACCACAGAACCGCTGCTGTCCAGACACTGTTCAGGTGGTGGATCATTCTCAGCACAGCAGTGATGCTGACATGGTAGCGTGTGTGGTGGTGGTATGAGTGTACCACACATCAGACACGGCAGTTGTCCATCACCCGTAAACACCAAGCCAGGAACGGCCCTGTGGTCAGGAACTGATAATGAGGGGCTCACTGATGAGGGGCTAGAGGATGGCTAGCTCTAACTGTGCATCAACACACTAGCTACCGCCTCTACATCAGCAAGGCGGAGCCACAAGAGAGGGGTTTCTGATAAAGTGGCCGATGGCTGTGAAACTTCTGATGTGGACAGCGTGCGCATGTCTTACCTCCACACAACAGGCAGATGGCGCTCAGCAGCCCCGTCTCCGCGTCGTCCATCTCCAGCGGCAGCAGCTGGTTGGCGAAGGCGAACACCAGGTCAGTTAGCGGCCCGAACCCGGCGTTGTGCATCTGTGTCCGGTTGAGCGTCAGACCATCGGAAAACGTCATGGTGTCCTGCTCCGGCGTGTAGCGCGTACAGATCCGCAGAATCTGCGAACAGCAACGATACCCGGAGTCAGAACCGGCTGACGGAAACCTTCCACACCAGACCCGCTCACCCATGTCTTTATGGAGCTTGCTCTGTGCACTGGTGCGCAGCCATGTTGGAACAGGAAGGGGCCGTCCCCAAACTGTCCCCACAAAGTTGGTCCATAGTCTCTTGGTCTGCTGAAGCAGGGATATGCCTCCCCAGACCATCACTGACCCACCACCAAATCAGTCATGCTGAATGATGTTGCAGGCGGCATAACATTCTCCACAGCGTCTCCAGAGCCTGTCACGTCTGTCACATGTGCTCAGGTGAAACCTGCTCTCATCTGTGAAAAGCACAAGGTGCCTGTGGCGGATCTGCCAGTTCTGGTGTTACATTTACATTTATGGCATTTAGCTGACGCTCTTATCCAGAGCGACTTACAAGGTTAATCATATTACAAGTAGGCCAGTGTAGTGTTAGGAGTCTTGCCCAAGGACTCTTATTGGTGTAGCACAGCGGAGTCACTCAGCCTGGGATTCGAGGAAGCCTTTTCTCTGCCCACGTGGGTGGCTTAGGTACTAAAGCACATTTATCGTGAGCGGTGTGTATCCTGTGAAACTACACCAACCACGTTGGTTGCCACTCTGTTCTGTGGAGGAAACGCCACAGCCCTCCAAGAAAAACATACGGTGCTGGCTACAGTGAGCACAGGTGCCCACCACATGCTGTCGTCGGGCCCTCAGGGACTGCCCCTCATGTTAGGCCTGAGGGACGTATGGATTGGATCAGACACATTTACAGCAGTCCAGGAATCTGGCAGTGCTGCTTCGGGGCTGTTTCCTCCTTACACAAAGGAAACGGATCTACGGTCCTGCTGCAGGGGTTAAGGACCTTCTACAGGCCTTGTCCAGCCTGAATATTAGTAAAATCTGCCTGTCTCCTGG
>JAMWET010004244.1:45000-60000 GCA_024036415.1 Prochilodus magdalenae | reverse complement strand
CTCGCACACTCACACACACACTCACAACATACCAGGTTACACTCACACACTCGCACACTCACACACACTCACAACATACCAGGTTACACTCGCACACTCACACACACTCACAACATACCAGGTTACACTCACACACTCACAACATACCAGGTTACACTCGCACACTCACACACACTCACAACATACCAGGTTACACTCGCACACTCACTCACAACATACCAGGTTACACTCGCACACTCACACACACTCACAACATACCAGGTTACACTCGCACACTCACACACTCACACACACTCACAACATACCAGGTTACACTCACACACACTCACAACATACCAGGTTACACTCGCACACTCGCACACTCACACACACTCACAACATACCAGGTTACACTCACACACACTCACAACATACCAGGTTACACTCGCACACACTCACAACATACCAGGTTACACTTACACACTCACACACACACTCACAACATATCAGGTTACACTCACACACTCGCACACTCACACACACTCACAACATACCAGGTTACACTTACACACTCACACACACACTCACAACATACCAGGTTACACTCACACACTCGCACACTCACACACACTCACAACATACCAGGTTACACTCGCACACTCACACACACTCACAACATACCAGGTTACACTCGCACACTCACACACACTCACAACATACCAGGTTACACTCACACACTCACACACACACTCACAACATACCAGGTTACACTCGCACACACTCACAACATACCAGGTTACACTCGCACACTCACACACACTCACAACATACCAGGTTACACTCGCACACTCACCTCCACCCAAACAGACCCCCCCCCTCCCCACCGCTCCGCCCCGGGTGGGTGATCAGTGCTGGGTGAATATAACTCTGATAAATCACTGACTCCTTTATTAAACCCCCCCACCTAATCTAATAACTCACACTGGGTCATCACTCTCTCTCTCTCTCTCTCTCTCTCTTCATTCTCTCTCGCTCTATTCTCTCTCTCTCTCATTCTCTCTACCTCTCTCTCTCTCTCTCCCTCTCTCTCTTCATTCTCTCTTTCTCTCTTTCTCTCTTCATTCTCTCTGTCTCTCTCTCTCTCTCTCTCTCTCTCTTCATTCTCTCTCTCTCTCTCTCTCTCTCTCTCTCTCTTCATTCTTTCTCTTTCTCTCTCTCTCTACCTCTCTCTTCATTCTCTTTCGCTCTCTCTCTCTCATTCTCTTTCGCTCTCTCTCTCTCTTCATTCTCTCTCGCTCTCGCTCTCTCGCTCTCTCTCTCTATTCTCTCTCTCTCTCATTCTCTCTTCATTCTCTCTCTCTCTCTCTCTCTCCATTTTCTCCATTCTTTCTCTCTCCCCCTCCTTTCTCTCTCACAGTATCTTACTTTGCTCTCTCTCTCTCTCTCTCTGTATCTCTCATACTTTTTCCTTCACTTTCTCTCTCTCTCCATTCTCTCTCTCACACTGTTCTTCCTGTTTCTCTTTACTTTCTCTCTCCCTTATCCCTCCCTTCTCTTTCCCATCTTTCCTGTCTGTAATAAACTAGGTCTTCCTTTCTCTCCCTTACTTATCTCTCTCTCTCTTCTACATCTCTTTTCTTTCTCTCTCTCTCTTATCTGTTTCTTCCCATTCGTTTTCTCTTTATTCTTTCTCTGTGTAGTAAACTGGGCCGTCTGTAACTCTCTCTCTCTCTCTCTCTCTCTCTCTCTCTCTCTCTCTCTCTCTCTCTCTCTCTCTCTCTCTGTGTGTGTGACGGATGGCTGTGGCGATCATAAGCTGCACACATACAGTTTAATGAAGCCATTAAAGCGCTATTAGCCCAGCCGCTCCATCCGTCACACACACAAAGACCCGCAGGGGGAGTGTGTGCGGGGTGTGTGTGTGCGGTGTGTGTGCACATGAGGTTTATTTTCTCATTGCTGCAGGGATGCAGGAATTGAGGGAGGTGGCAGGTGGGTGGGGGTGTCTGCAGGACCCCCAGATCTCAGGGTTGTTTAAAGAGCCCATGCCATGGAAAACAGCGGCTCGTCTTAATTAACCGGGTGTGAAGCTCGGCCATACGCCCCACCGCTAGACCACTCGCTCTGAGCTCTGTGTGTCTGTGACATCACAAAAACCAACACCTCACATACACTCGCCTATTCAGCCAGCCGCAGGTTAGCTCCGCCCACTGCAGTAATAGAATGATGTCTCTTTCCCCGCCCGATTACGGCCTCCTACAGTCGGACGGGGTGGAAGAGAATCCACATGGCTGTGTGTATTAGGGGAATCAGAGAAACCGGGAACGGAGCGATCCGGTTATCTGGTTAATTAGGCAGCTGGACTGGACCCGACTGGCGGCACAGTGATGTGGTGGGTGGCAGGAAGGGCCTGGCTTTGATTCCCAGCTGGGGGTTTCCATGCTCTCCCTTTGTCTGTGTGGGTTTCCTTCTCCAGGTGCTCCGGTCTCCTTCCTGCAGTCAGGTGAACGGGAGACGCTGAATTGCCCCCCCACCCCACCCCCCAGGTGTCTCATATTTGAGTTTGCCCTCCATATGGAAGTGTAAGAAAACCTGTGATGTCACCGCACACATCACGGACGTGGGGGGGATGTCAGCTTCCCCCTCTTCACACATCCCCATCACTCGCTACTCGGACACAGGTAAACCAGAGAGTCTGTAACGTAGCGAAGGAATAAAGGAGCGGGTTCTGCCTCCGTCTCCGTGAGCGGTGGATCCATAAGCGGAGTTATCTACACCAGAAGGCCTCTTCCTATGAGCGAGTGAGCGGTCGCGCGTGTTGACGGCTGTAATTTGTGAGGAGAAAATTAAAACGCTGGCAGGTCGTTCATCACGCAGATGAAATCCAACGGAAAGATAAAAACATCAATGCTCTCGCCTCTTTTTCCACCATCCCTCCATCTCCCCTCCCCTCCCAGCTCGCCTGGAGACGGAGCACAGCCATGGGGACGAGCCTGCTGCTGTCTTTGTCTGTGCGCACTCACTGGCCACTTTATTAGAAACCCCAGTCTCGCAGCTCCTTTAGAACAAAAAGCTTCAGAGTGTCAGGATATATAAACACAAGGGTAAGGAACCCAGAATAGAAATCAGGATATATATATAAATCTAGAATAGCCTATCAGGATATATACATAAATCTAGACTAGCCTATCAGGATATATACATAAATCTAGACTAGCCCATCAGGATATATACATAAATCTAGACTAGCCTATCAGGATATATACATAAATCTAGACTAGCCTATCAAGATATATACCCAGAATATTATAAGACACAAGGATAAGGAACCTAGAATAGAAATCAGGGTATATACACAGCGGAATAAATAAATCTAGAATAGCCTATCAGGGTATATACCCAGCTGAATAAATTACTCTAGACTAGCCTTTTAGGATATATACCCAGCTGAATAAATTAATCTAGACTAGCCTATCAGGGTATATACACAGCGGAATAAATTAATCCAGACTAGCCTATCAGGATATATACCTAGCGGAATAAATTAATCTAGACTAGCCTATCAGGATATATACATAAATCTAGACTAGCCTATCAGGATATATACATAAATCTAGACTAGCCTATCAAGATATATAAACACAAGGATAAGGAACCTAGAATAGAAATCAGGGTATATACCCAGCGGAATAAATCAATCTAGACTAGCCTATCAGGATATATACACAGCTGAATAAATTACTCTAGACTAGCCTATCAGGATATATACCCAGCTGAATAAATTAATCTAGAAAAGCCTATCAGGATATATACCCAGCGGAATAAATTAATCTAGACTAGCCTATCAGGGTATATACCCAGCTGAATAAATTAATCTAGACTAGCCTATCAGGGTATATACCCAGCGGAATAAATTAATCTAGACTAGCCTATCAGGATATATACCCAGCGGAATAAATTAATCTAGAATAGCCTATCAGGGTATATACACAGCGGAATAAATCAATCTAGAATAGCCTATCAGGGTATATACACAGCGGAATAAATCAATCTAGACTAGCCTATCAGGATATATACCCAGCGGAATAAATTAATCTAGAATAGCCTATCAGGGTATATACCCAGCGGAATAAATTAATCTAGAATAGCCTATCAGGATATATACACAGCGGAATAAATTAATCTAGACTAGCCTATCAGGGTATATACACAGCTGAATAAATTAATCCAGACTAGCCTATCAGGATATATACACAGCTGAATAAATTACTCTAGACTAGCCTATCAGGGTATATACCCAGCTGAATAAATTAATCTAGAAAAGCCTATCAGGATATATAGATAAATCTAGAATAGCCTATCAGGGTTACTATATATACCCAGCTGAATATTAGACTAGCCCTAGGAATAGCCTATCAGGGTATATAGATAAATCTAGAATAGCCTATCAGGGTATATAGATAAATCTAGAATAGCCTATCAGGGTATATAGATAAATCTAGAATAGCCTATCAGGGTATATAGATAAATCTAGAATAGCCTATCAGGGTATATAGATAAATCTAGAATAGCCTATCAGGGTATATAGATAAATCTAGAATAGCCTATCAGGGTATATAGATAAATCTAGAATAGCCTATAATGAGTTCTATCAATATCAGCAGAAAACCCGAGAAAAGCCTATCAGGCCCAGCGGAATAATTAATCTAGATCAGCCTATCAGCCTTCAGCAGAATAAATTACCTCAGGGTCGGGTGTCCCGATGACACTCTAGACTAGTTATCAGGGTATATGCTCAGCTGTACTACTGGTTTACCTACTATATACACAGACCTGCACAGGGTATATACACAGCTGTAAATAAGTGACCTACAGAGCCCAAGAGGGTGCGGTGGGCGTATGTGTATATACCCAGTGAATCAGTATCTGACAGACATGCCCCGGAAAAATTAATTAGGGGGGTCTCAGTCTAGACTAGCCTCTCAGGGTATATACCACTGAATAAATCCCCAACTGGTGCCATGCTGCAGGACCTCATTTGTGCAGTAAATAAAATACTCTAGACTAGTGTGTGCGTAAATCTAGTGCCTGTGCGTATATACCCAGCGGAATGTGTGTGTCAGCGTATATACCCAGCGGAATGTGTGCGTGTGGGTGTAGGGTGTCGGGCCTTCCCCTATAGCTACTAGAATTTCAGGCACAGCCACCGAGGCGGCCTGTCAGGGTATATAGAAAATCAAATAGGTCTATCAGGGTAATAGATAAATCCGCCAGGGGATATAGTGTATCATCACCACAGCAACCCGCTGACCCCATATGCTTAAATAGCCTAATCTAGTAAATCTAGACTGTACGGCTCTCCTAACAACACACAAATACACACACACACACACACATCACAGACCGGATTTTCAGACAGTACGATCACACACACAGCACACACAGAGTCGGGTGTCACAACACTACTGCTCTTGTACTCAACACACTGAGACCTGCACTGTACACACAGAGCCCCATACACACACACACAGTGTAACACATTGAGTACACACAACACACACACAGAGTCAACTGGTGCACATGCTGCACATTTGTGCACACACACACACGTGTGTGTGTGGGTGTCACACACTCACACACAGCCACCACACCACACACACGTCACGTCACGCCAGGGGAGTACACACACAGCAACCCGCACCCCCATACAACTACACACACACACACACACACACACACAGTACACACAGAGTACACACACACACACACACAGAGTACACACACACACACACACACACACACACACACACACACACACACACACACACACACACACACACACTCACACACACACACACACACACACACACACACACACACACACACACACACACACACACACACACACACACACACACACACACACACACACACTTACACACTTACACTCCAGCAGAACATACAGAACCCTGAATCTCTCGCCTCACAGAGAACCACCCAGTCTCCATCCCAGCCGAACTCCAGAGCGATTCAGAACCAGGTTACACAGGTAACTCACTCCAGGATCTGTTTACACCGTACAGGACACAGAGGACAACTAAAGAGGAGGAGAGACTCAGCAACCGACTCTCACTCACTGACTGGATCTCTTACTGACTCACCATGAGACAGACTCACCGACTCACTCACTCACTTGCTAATTGAATCTCTTATTGACCCACTCTGAGACCGACTTACCAACTCACTCACTGACTCACTCACTGACCGAATCATGTATTGACTCACCAAGAGACAGACTCACTGACTCACTTACTGATTGAATCTTTTTTTGACTCAGAGACAGACTCACTGAAATTCTTATTGACTTACTGACCGACTCACCAACTCACTCATTCACTCACTAACTGAATTTTTTATTGGCTCTCTGCGAGACTGACTCACCAACTCACTCCCTCACTCACTCACTCACTCACTCACTGAATCTCGTATTGACACAACAAGAGAGAGACTCACTGACACACTTACTGACTTACTGAGAGATCGACTCACAACTTACTGACTCACTCACTCACTCACTGACTAAAATTCTTATGGACTGAGAGACTGACTCACACGTCTCACTGGCTTATCTGCTCACTCCCTCCTGGACTCCTTTACTCGCTCCCTCCCCGACTCATTCACTCACTCCCTCCCCAACTGTTCTGCTGTCTCCCTCCCTGCCTCATCAACGTTAATCGGCAAGCTTGTTCTCTAAACTCTGAACTCAGTCGAGTATCAATGACTGTTAACAGGTGTGCAGTAAGCTGAGCGTCCACCAGGTGGCGCTTGTGTCCCCTGAGGTTTAACTGCTGTAGACTCCAGTAAACTGGTCATGATGGATCACCCTGTTCATTCCTAAAGAGCGCCGAGTGGGCACACGCACACACAGAGCCCACCTCTCCGACAGTAAACGTGTGTATGATAAAGAGGTAAGGAGAGTCAGAGGCTCCCTCCGTCCTGTGTGCATTCCTCGTCCTCTCCCAGTTATCTCCTCATCTCTGACAGCAGCGGGCAGTGCGGGAAAACGTGTGGTCACACAGCCAGCGGGACAGTGTGGGACAGTGTGGGACAGTGTGGGACAGTGTGGGGCAGTGTGGGACAGTGTGGGGCAGTGTGGGACAGTGTGGGACAGTGTGGCCCTCCATTTGTGCTCTTCACAATGCAGATACCAACAATCAAAACACCAGGACCGGCGTCTAATCACCGCACACCTCATTACTAAACATCAGCACTTGTCTAATCACCACGTACCTTATTACTGAACATCAGCACAGGTATCTAATCACCATTTACCTTAATACTGAACATCACCACATGTCTAATCACTGCATACCTTATTACTGAACATCACCACATGTCTAATCACTGCATACCTTATTACTGAACATCAGCACGTGTCTAATCACCGTATATATTATTACTGAACATCAGCACGTGTCTAATCACCGTACACCTTATTACTGAACATCAGCACATGTCTAATCACCATATACCTCAGTACTGAACATCAGCACATGTCTAATCACCGTATACCTTATTACTGAACATCACCACACGTCTAATCACCATATACCTCATTACTGAACATCAGCATGAGTCTAATCACCGCACACCTCATTACTGAACATCAGCACGTGTCTAATCACAGCATACCTCATTACTGAACATCAGCACGTGTGTAATCACCGCACACATCATTACTGAACATCAGCACGTGTCTAATCACCGCATACCTCATTACTGAACATCAGCATGAGTCTAATCACTGCATACCTCATTACTGAACATCTGCACATGTCTAATCACCGAACACCTCATTACTGAACATCAGCGCGTGTGTAATCACCACACACCTCATTACTGAAAATCAGCACCTGTCTAATCACCGCATACCTCATTACTGAACATCAGCACATGTCCAATCACCGCACACCTCATTACTGAACATCAGCACTTGTCTAATCACCACATTCCTTATTACTGAACATCAGCACAGGTATCTAATCACAGCATACCTTAATACTGAACATCAGCACGTGTCTAATCACCGTTTAACTCAATACTGAACATCAGCACATGTCTGATCACCGTATACCGTATTACTGAACATCAGCACATGTCTAATCACCGTTTACCTCAATACTGAACATCAGCACTTGTCTAATCACCACATTCCTTATTACTGAACATCAGCACGTGTCTAATCACTGTATACCTTATTACTGAACATCAGCACAGGTATCTAATCACAGCATACCTTAATACTGAACATCAGCACGTGTCTAATCACCGTATACCTTATTACTGAACATCAGCACATGTCTAATCACCGTTTACCTCAATACTGAACATCAGCACGTGTCTAGTCATCTTATACCTTATTACTGAACATCAGCACATGTCTAATCACTGTATACCTTATTACTGAGCATCAGCAGGTGTCTAATCACCGTATACCTTATAACTGAACATCAGCACATGTCTAATCACCGTATAACTTATTACTGAGCATCAGCACGTGTCTAATCACCGTATACCTCATTACTGAACATCAGCACATGTCTAATCACCATATACCTTGTTACGGAAAATCAGCACATGTCTGATCACTGTATTCCTTATTACTGAACATCAGAACAGGTCTAATCACCACATACCTTATTACTGAACATCAGCACATGTCTAATCACTGCATACCTTATTACTGAACATCAGCACATGTCTAATCACTGCATACCTTATTACTGAACATCAGCACGTGTCTAACCACCGTATATCTTATTACTGAACATCAGCACGTCTAATCACCATACACCTTATTACTGAACATCAGCACGTCTAATCACCATACACCTTATTACTGAACATCAGCATGTCTAATCACCATATACCTTATTACTGAACATCAGCATGTCTAATCACCGCACACCTTATTACTGAACATCCGCACATGTCTAATCACCATATACCTCATTACTGAACATCAGCACATGTCTAATCACCATATACCTTATTACTGAACATCACCACACGTCTAATCACCATATACCTTATTACTGAACATCCGCACATGTCTAATCACTGTATACCTTATGATTGAACATCAGCATGTGTCTGATCACTGCACGCCTTATTTGGTTGAACCCACAAAAACACAAACATGTCAGCGCTGGTACTTACACTCCTTGGACATGCCCACTTCCAGGCACTTCTGCAGGCGGCAGTATTGGCAGCGGTTGCGGGTGACCTTGTTGATGATGCAGCTTTTCTCTCGGTGGCATGTGTACACCATGTTCTTCTGGATGCTTCTCCTGAAGAAACCCTGCAGGACACGCAGAACGGGAGGAGCTTAACACCAGAGAACACCCCCTATACACATACCCCCACTCACCAACGTACAGCGCTCGTTTTCTTAACGTGTTTCATTTAAGCTCAACACTGCAGAGGGAGAGCAGGAAAGTGGGGGAGCGGAATCTCTGAAGGAGAGAATAAAGAATGTGTGTGAATGTGAAGCTCCATGCTCTAACAGGATCAGTGTCAGTGGGCTATTTGCAGGCAGGCTGGCGGGGAGGTCACGACCGTGTGCTTATAGCAGACTATTAGCAGCAACACACACACACACACACACACACACACACATACACACAGACATACACACACACACACACACTCACACACAGACACACACACAGACACACACACACAGACACACACACACACACACACACAGACACACATACACACACAGACATACACACACACACACACACACATACACACATACACACACAGACATACACACACACACACACACACACACACACATACACACACACACACACACACACACACACACATACATACAGACACACACAGACATACACACACACAGACATACACACACACACACACACACACACATACACACACACATACATACACACACACACACACACACACACTTACACACACACACACACACACACACACACACACACACACACACACTCACATAGGCAAACACACATATACACACACTCACATACAGACACACACATACACACACACACACATACAGACACACACAGACACACACACACACACACACACAGACACACACAGAAACACACACACACACACACACACACACACATAGATACACACACACACACACACACACATACAGACACACACAGACACACACACACACAGAAACACACACACACACACACACACACTCATACACACTCTCCTCTAACTGTGTACCTCTCTTTTTCTCCATCTCCCTCTCCTCTCTCTGTGTACCCCTCTCTGCATCTCTCCCTCTGTCTGTTTTCTGGGTTTAGAGTGCGGCTGAGCTGAACTCTACAGCAGGTTTATTAACGCTGTGCGGTTTAGTTTTGCTGTAGTAAACCTGAAACCTCAGAAACAGTCGTTTCAAAAGACGAGCGGTTTATCACAATACGCTCCTCATCTCTGTTACAGTCAACATGAAACGAGCACACAGCGCGAAGGTCACCTGGAGTTCAGAACCATCCAGTACCATCAAACAAACACGAGGACGTTCTGAAAGAACTGCCGTAAACCACATATGAGCTGCCTATTCATTACTGCCCCACACTCCCTGTGTGTGTGTGTGTGTGTGTGTGTGTGTGTGTGTGCGGAGAAGTCTTGAGATGTAGGACAGCCTGCGCGTGTCTCAGAGGGAGAGAGAGAGAGAGAGAGAGAGAGAGAGAGAGAGGGAGAGACAGCGTGAGATGAAGAAAGAACCTCGAGGAGGCGAGCCGTTTTGGTGCATGCGGATTCAGAGCTGCGTGTGTTTCGTCTAGGCGATTGAACAGCGATCGCTCTGCTCCTCGTGGAAAACGAGCACACTCCTGAGCTGACCCCGAACTCACCCCGCTCCCTACAGAGTGTGTACGAACGCCCTGAGAGTGTGAGGTGCTGTGTGAGGCACTGCTAAGACAAGCCTGTTCGGTGCAGCTCCCTCAGTGGCCTGCAGGGGGCGAACCAGAGCAGCACCGCAAGCTTACAGAGAACTCCACTGAGGATATTCACTAGTTCTGAATCAGTTTCACACCGAACCCATATGGTCTGTAAACACACTGAGCTTTTATTACAGCGTTCATTTCCATATTCCATGTTACCCTAGTAAATTCTATTTATTTGAATAAATTTGTGCTTCTTTATTATCAACTCTTTAGGCCTTGGATTTTATTTTTAAAATACAGTAAGAAAAATTAAGTTTAATATGATTAATAAAAGAAATATTAATGGCTTATTAGTCAGTAATTCCTGTAAATTGTGGGGTTAGGGGTTTAATAAGATATAAAAAGTTTTGTTATTATAATGTCTGGTTCATCAATAATACAAGCTCTCTCAGCAGTGACATACAGGAACCATCAATTATTATTATTATTATTATTATTATTATTATTATTATTATTATTATATGTACCAAGTTTTTAAAATTCACATGTATACACAGACTAGGAGAATATATATATATATATATATATCGCCGCTGTCCAATGAAAAACATGCATCTCCACTTTTGTCCATATTTACTTTTATGCATCATTTGAATCCATCAGCTGCTGTTTACACTGAGCAAGAATCTCATGATGAATGGACCAACAGAAATGGCCCAAAAGTGTTTGGAAAGATGTCTGGTTCCATTGACTTCCATTCAAATTCAATATGGTTTTTGGGCTCTCCTGTAAAGTTGCCATTTTGGAGATACTTGTTTTTCTTTGGACAGCGACGATATATAAATGAAGCTTAAAATAAGATTGAGAAAACTATATTGAAAATTGTACAGAGAATTAAATTAAAAATGGAAATAAAAATGCACATTACATTTAGAATCTAAAATATTCAAAAATTTGAAAGTTTCTAAAAATGTTTGAAAGACCACTTACTATATACTATATACTTACTATATATATATATATATATATATATATATATATATATATATATATTTATTTACATACATACATATATATATATAATTAATACATATTCCAAATCCATACTGAATTTTAAATCCATATTGAATTTCACATTTAAATAGTAAGTGGCCTTTCAAATACTTTTTAAAACTTTCAAAATTTTGAATATTTTAGATTCTAGATTCAATGTGCATTTTTATTCCAATTTTTAATTGAATTCTCTATATGATTTTCAATTCAGTTTTCTCAATCCTATTTTAAGCTTCAATCAAATTTAAATTTCGTTTTAGCGTGAGGCATTCTCGCTCCATGTGTGAAACATTTTACATGAAAAGAGCTGGAGTTTTGAGCAACTGTTACATCTAGCCCCTTACTAGCCCCTATCTGCACTCACACCTCTATTCCTGCTGAACTGTCCACAAACAGTAGCGTCTCATAATGAAGTCTCTGCAGGTTTAGGTTTATATGCCATAGATCTATCTACATCCCACTCTGAGCTAGTTCATCACGCTAGCGATAAAACATCGCCACACTGTCCAGCTCTGTAACGGCGCTGTGATCTGGAAGCGATTCTGCCTAAAGGTCATGGTTCGAATATGACACCAGCTGATCCTGAGGCATACAGGAACCAGCATCTGTCCAGCATTCAAAAACCAAACAAGCTTAACCCACAAACGCCACCAAAACAGAGCCATGAAATCATCCAGCTCATGCTGAGGGCAGGAGGAGCAATCCAGGGGCCCAAGCACTGAGAACGCTGTGTGGTTTTAGGTGTTAGACGAAAGAAGAAGGAGGAGGAGGAGATGGCGAAACAAGAGCTGGCGAAGGAGGACCTGGTGGAGCTGTCTCACCTTGCAGCCTTCACAGGCGCTGACGCCATAGTGGTAGCCGGAGGATTTGTCCTGGCAGACGAAGCAGGGCTTGTAGACCCGCGGCGGCGGAGGCGGCGAGGGGGGGCTCGGGACGATTTCCTCCGAACTCGTACTCTGCGTCTCGATTGCTGCGAGAGAGAAGATGAGGAAAGGACAGACCTGTTAACCGGGTGGGCGGATATGGTAACAGTACATCACCACAGTTAAAGACGGCTCTGAGCAAATGGATCACAACACCAGTCACACCCCATTCACAAACACCCGGCGGAAACTCTCAGGACTCTCAGTGACTTCTGTTTACATGTTGGACGGCACTGCAGATCCATTTACACACCCATGTGTATTTCCCTTCTCCAGGGCCAACCACCACAGAAACTACAGCACAATGAAACCGGGTCAGAATGAAAACCAACCAATACAGTCACCCTGGGTGTTTAAGGTGGTAGTACCTTCAGGCTCCTGCAGATGGCACTGCATACCTGTGGGGTGTGAGTGACGGGATTCATAGATTGGGAAGAGGTGGTACAGTGCAGGGAATGTCTCGTTCCATGTGTGGAAAACGCTCCAGAGCAGATGTTAATGATTGGCTAAAAGGAGGGACTGCGTGTGGGCATGGCCAAAGACCATAGTGTGAAGGAAGTAGCTGAATCTGCAGGTGTATGGAAGCAGCGTACGGTCATACGGGTCTACCAGCAGGGGCTACAATCCCAGTCTACAGGGAATTCTCCTCGGAATTGTGCCAGGGAAGGCCTCCACCAATTCCCAAAGGCAAGAGTGTCTGAACATTGATGTGGCTACACCCAGGAACCTCCAGTACATGCCCAATCCAGTCACAGCTGTTATTGGTGCTGGTGGAGGTGTTACGTTCTGTTTCAGTCACAGTCTGAGTAATCTGAATAAGTGTGTATCACGTCAGAGTCAGGGGCTACTGTAGAACAGCTGGAAGGACCACTGATCCTCAGTCCCAGAGGGCGGGGTTCCTCAGTCCCATGATGAGCGTGTGCACGCGTGTGCACGTGTGTGTGAGTGTGCCCACAAGATCACCTGGAGAGTGTGTGCTGTGTGTTGAAAGGCACCTGAACTCTTGAGTGATGAGTTAGTCATTCTTTCCAGTGGATATGTTCCAAATCCAAAAAACAAAACCCTAACAACCACCCGGAAAACCTGGCAGACCCACCAAACAGGCCCCCAGTGTCATAATCAGCACTTCAGGCTTTCATCTTTGAGACAGCGCAGAACATCAAGCTCCAGTCTTACTTCCGAGCTGACACTATCCACACCCCTCCTTCCCCTGTGAAGACACCTCAACGCTACGAAGGTCTGAAAGGATGTGTGGCTGTTCAGGAAGCTCCTCACTGAGTCAGAATGTAGATCAGTGTGGTTTCAGTTATGACTGAGGGAAGTGTGACCTCTAATGACCTCAGGGTGTAATCAGGCACAGGATTAGAACCAACACCAACCACAGACGTAGCAAAGACTACTGTAACACCAGAATACTATGACCTCCTTCTCTCTACACTCACATCCGCTCCACTGACCATACAGGACACTCTGTAGGTGTACAGGTACAGACTGTGGTCCATCTGTTTCTCTGTATACTGTATTACCCTGTTCTTCAATGGGCAGGACCCCCACAGGACCACCACAGAGCAGGTATGATGTGGGTGGTGGGTCATTCTCAGCACTGCAGTGACACTGACATGGGGGTGGGGTGTTAGTGTGTGTGGTGCTGGTGTGAGTGGATCAGACACAGCAGTGCTGCTGGACACCTCAGTGTCACTACTGGACTGAGAATCGTCCACCAGCCAAAACTGTCCAGCCAACAGCGTCCTGTGCCCACTGATGAAGGACTAGAGGATGACCAACACTGCACTGTGCAGCAGCAGATGAGCTATCGTCTCTGACTGTCCATCTACAAGGTGGAGCAGCAAGGTAGGAGTGTCTAATAGAGTGGACAGTGAGTGGACACAGTGTCTAAACACTCCAGCAGCACCATTTAAATTATACACTATCAGTGTGTGGTGTATCAAAACAACACTGGCATGAAAACTATAGCAACCCCCGCTTCCCAACCCCACAGCCCCCCCAACATCCTCACTCTGTCCCTCCATCTCTCTCTCTTTCTCTCTCTCTCTGGGTTCAGCTCTGGGTCTATG
>JAMWET010004244.1:20000-32500 GCA_024036415.1 Prochilodus magdalenae | reverse complement strand
ATCCATGCATTCCACTGGACAGCGGTGGTGTTCAGTGTTAGGGTTTTTATAGCTAGCGTGCGTTGGGAACCCCATGTTCTCCAGGTGAACGCATAACCCGGTAAAACTACAGGCCTATAACATCCCATAATCTGAAGAATGTGGGAATGTAACACCTCAAAACTGTTAATCTAGCTGTTAGAACCATCTACTGCTAGGGGTGGGAGCCATATCTCCAGTTTAGTGAATATTCATGAGGGACCAACCAATAGAATCGCTCCAAACCTGCTTAGTAATAAACCCTGTTCTATCAGCTCCACTGCAGGGTAATAAAGCTGGTTCCTCCTCCTGTACAGCTCCATTACGCAGGTGTTTAAGGTGGACCGTATAATTCCATGAGTGCTGTCTTACAGCATCTTACATAAGGAGAACCCGCTATGAAGAGCCGTGTCTACACTTTGGCCCGGTGCTGTAGTTGTAATCACGTGTTGGTGGGATGGTGGGGTGGAACCAGCTCTATACAGCGCGACTACATAACCCAGTATAGATGTACAGTACATCATCACTCCCTTCCACTGTTCTACTAGAACATGCAGAACACAGTCCAAACACAGTCCAATGCTGGTTCTAACTGGCCATGCAAAACCAATGCTGGTTCTAACAGGCCATGTGAAACCAATGCTGGTTCTAACTGGCCATACAAAACCAATGCTGGTTCTAACTGGTCGTGCAAAACCAATGCTGGTTCTAACTGGCCATACAAAACCAATGCTGGTTCTAACTGGCCATACAAAACCAATGCTGGTTCTAACTGGCTATACAAAACCAATGCTGGTTCTAACAGGCCATGTGAAACCAATGCTGGTTCTAACTGGTCATGCAAAACCAATGGTGGTTCTAACTGGCAACATACAAAACCAATGGTGGTTCTAACTGGCCATACAAAACCAATGCTGGTTCTAACAGGCCATGTGAAACCAATGCTGGTTCTAACTGGTCATGCAAAACCAATGGTGGTTCTAACTGGCCATGCAAAACCAATGCTGGTTCTAACAGGCCATGTGAAACCAATGCTGGTTCTAAATAGCCATAAAAACAATGTCCCGGTTCAACTGGTGGTTCTAACTGGGCCAGTGTAAAACCAATAACATGCGGTTCAAACTGGTCATGCAAAACCAAATGGCTGGATTTCCGTAACAATAACCAATATGCCTGTGCTGGGCCATGATAAAACAATGCTGTGTTCTAACTGGTCAAGTGTATGGCAAAACCAATGCTGGTTCTATCGGTCATGACAAAAACCAATAGTGGTTCATACTGGCCATAACAAAACCAAATGACTGAGTCGTAACTATGTGAAACCAATGCCGGTTCTAACTGGTCATGCAAAACCAATGCTGGTTCTAACTGGCCATGTAAAACCAATGCTGGTTCTAACTGGTCATGCAAAACCAATAGTGGTTCTAACTGGCCATACAAAACCAATGCTGGTTCTAACTGGCCATGTGAAACCAATGCTGGTTCTAACTGGCCATGTGAAACCAATGCTGGTTCTAACTGGCCATGTGAAACCAATGCTGGTTCTAACTGGCCATGCAAAACCAATGCCGGTTCTAACTGGTCATGCAAAACCAATGCTGGTTCTAAATAGCCATTAAAAAACCCAATGCTGTTTCTAACAGGCCATACAAAACCAATGGTGGTTCTAACTGGCCATGTAAAACCAATGCTGGTTCTAACTGGCCATGTAAAACCAATGCTGGTTCTAACAGGCCATGCAAAACCAATGCTGGTTCTAAATAGCCATAAAAACAATTACAGGTTCAATTCAGATTCCAGGCTTTTACAATACTGCTATGCAATTATGCAAATGAGCCCACTTCTGTAACCAATGACATTTCTCATGTTGAGAGAGTCATACTATGGAACACTCAGAATGATGACGACGGCTGTGGTCAGTACGGAAACGCATCAAATCCAAACAAATCAGTGCACTTGGGTATCCGCGAGAGGTCATGGTGGTGTGACCTTTGAACCCATGACTGACCGCAGCTCCAACGGCAACTCAAATTACACGGCAGAGGGAATTCCTCAGGCTTCCACTCGACAAACTGCAGCTGCGGAGGCTGACGGAACACCATTCACGCAGCTCGCACCAAGAACACCGGACCACGTGAGCAGAACCAAGATATTCCCTGTGCCTGCGCTCTGGTGCGGAAGCCACCGTTATTTTTAACCGCCGGCTTTGATGCGCTTTTCTGCTCCGTCTGAGTTTCTCAGGGTCGGAAAGGCGGTTATTTTGGCTGATCCGGTTTAAACGTCAGCACGGCTTCACCAAACAGCCTACCGCCGGACACATGCGACATGGGGTGGATAGGTGAGACTAATATCAACAGACGGGCGTTCCCAAATGATAGACGCTATCCGATCACATTCCGACATTCATTATCGGTATGATTCATCCAAAATGATCGGACCTATTCACGAGTAGGATGACTGTGGCTGACCGCAGGACAATTCTACACCCAGCAGGCCCACACAAAGCCTGTATGAACTGGGGGAAGCACAGGGGACTGTGGAAAAGTGGGTCATCTAGCTGGTCAGAAACGTGAGGCTCCGCTACGCTGCCTGACCTACTGGCGATATTCCGCCTCGTGGAATTGTGAAAGAGCTGGAATAAGAGGATAAAAGCTGCAACAGCGCAGCGCAGCCGGAGAATCAGGGTCACCCGCAATTCATAGCTAACAACTGAGCAGAAGTAATGAACAGCTGCACCTATAGAAACGCCAGAACCAGCTCCGGGTCACGGAGAACGATCCTCGTTCAACCAGTTTCAGGTCCGCAGGGACCCGGAATTGGATCTAGTGGCCCGTGCAAAGCCATTACTGGTCCTAATGTTCAGGCTTATGGACCATTCAAAGCAGGTGGTGGGACTAATGAGCCACGGAAGACCCGTTTAGGGTCTAGAGTCACAGCGTAAACCACTGTTATGGGTACTGGTTCAGAGTAGAACCAGTTTCAGTTTCAACTGGCCATACCAAACCAATGCTGGTTCTAACTGGCAATGCAGAACCAGCTCTGGTTCTAGCTGGCCATGCAAAACCGATGTTGACTCTAACTGGTCTTCCAAAACCAGTGCAGGTTCTAACTGGCCATGCAAAACCAGTGCAGGTTCTAACTGGCCATGCAAACCAGTGCAGGTTCTAACAAGCCACGCAAAACCAGTGCTGGTTCTAACTGGCCATGCAAAACTAGTGCAGGTTCTAACTGGCCATGCAAAACCAGTGCAGGTTCTAACTGGCCACGCAAAACCAGTGCTGGTTCTAACAAGCCACGCAAAACCAGTGCTGGTTCTAACAAGCCACGCAAAACCAGTGCTGGTTCTAAATGGCCATGCAAAACCAGTGCTGGTTCTAACAAGCCACACAAAACCAGTGCTGGTTCTAACAAGCCACGCAAAACCAGTGCTGGTTCTAACTGGCCATGCAAACCAGTGCAGGTTCTAACTGGCCATGCCCAACCAGTGCTGGTTCTAACAAGCCACGCAAAACCAGTGCTGGTTCTAACTGGCCATGCAAAACCAATGCAGGTTCTAACTGGCCATGCCCAACCAGTGCAGGTTCTAACAAGCCACGCAAAACCAGTGCAGGTTCTAACTGGCCATGCAAAACCAGTGCTGGTTCTAACTGGCCATGCAAAACCAATGCAGGTTCTAACTGGCCATGCCCAACCAGTGCAGGTTCTAACTGGCCATGCAAACCCAGTGCTGGTTCTAACTGGCCATGCAAAACCAATGCTGGTTCTAACCGGCTGTGAAGCACCAGCTCTGGTTCTAATTGGCCATGCAGAACCAATGCTGGCTTTAACTGGCCATGCAAACCTAGTTTAAGTTCTAACTAGTCATGCAGAACCATTGCTCGGTGAACTGTGGTCACAAACACTGGTCCTGGAGCTCTACCTTCCCCTGGTTGTTTACAGAAGTCAGTTTTTGCTGGGTCTGATGTGTACACTAGAGCTAGAAGGAACCTGCAGATGGTTCCGAAAGGTCCAGGAGGAGAATAGCAAACCACTGATCCAGAGAGAGCCATGAATTAAACAGTACCGGGTCTAATGGTCAGTGTAGTGGACCATACAAAGCTAGTCATGCAGAGCCAGTGTGGAGTTTAATGGGTCACACAGTCCAAAACCAGTACTGATGCTAAAGAGTCTAGAACCTCATACAAAGCTAGGAACGTAGTGCTGGGTGGTTGGGTCTAAAGACCCAGGTACAACTTGAGCTGGGTCTGGGTCCCTGTTTATGCAAAAACCAGTACAGGATATAAGATATGAACTTGGTCGGGCTTACAGTGAGCGGAGCTGCTCCAGTGCTGGCTGCTAAAGGGGTGATGGCCTGCCCTGGCCTGGCTGTAGTAATCCACCATGAGGAAGGGGCTGGGGCTGGGGCTCGCGCTCAGACCCACCACGTCCACGCCCTCGTACATCATGAGCAGCTCCCAGTTTCAGAAAGTAGGCGCAGGAAGAGTTTCTCTCTCTCTCTTTCTCCCTCTCTCTCTGAGGTCCGGACCTTTCATCCAAGCTGGGCTCAACTCTCTTGCCCACAGAAACAGGGTTCTCCAGAAACCTCCAGAACCGTCAGGGTTCTGCTGCTTAGAGCTGCTCCAAAGTGGTCTACGGTCACTCCACGTAGCTACTTCAGCTGTAACGCCGCCCCTAAAGGCCCCGGGAACATCCAGGGGGACGCTGCACACTTTCTACCAGAGCCCAGCACACTTCGTGCGGCCAGTCAGCCAGCAGCGCGAGGCAGTGCATGGAGCAACAGAGAGAGCGCGAGAGCAATGCATGCACGCACGCACGCACGCACACGCACACGCACATACACCAAACCCACACTCGCAATCGCTCTCGCGCTCCCTGTCCTGCAAGACGGGCGAGCTCGCGCAGTAAGGATATATCCCCCCGCTCCGAAAAACAGACGCACGCACGCGCGCCGTTCAATGCAAAACGGAGCAGAAAGCGCACGCGCTTCTCGTCGACGCGCGCGCGGGCTGGAGATCTGCGGGTCCCGGTCGCGTCCGTGCCGTCCCGTGTAGCTCTCTCTCTCTCGGTTAAAGTCTCCTGTCTTCTCCTCCAGCTTCTTTTCCTCCCTTCATGTTCTCTCCTGCGCGCGCTCGCTCGCTCGTTCTCTCTCTCTCCTAGCTCCCGAAACAACTCAGCCGAAGAGCGAGCCAGCTGGGCGCAAGCCCCGCCCACACCCGGGTCTCTCCCCCCAACACACGTCCCTCCCTCTCGACGCCCCGCCCATTTTGGTTAACCCCTTCGCGGGCTCACAGCGAGGCTCCAGGCCGGAGAGTGGAACTGAGTCCGGGGCTGAGTGAACACGGTCAGAGGCTCTCCTCCTGTAAGCGGCCTGTTCAGACGGTCCTAAAGGGAAACTCCACCAGTCTTTCAAAATTCCCGCACAGTTTAATCATTAAGTGAATGAATATGAAAACTAAAGGCTTTGTTTTCCTAAAATCAGTTTGCTTATATTTAATATTTATTTATTTATTTACCATGTCAAGCAGTTCCAGTTTATGCTCCAAAGGGGAAGTCCACCATCCATACAAATTGATTTTAAATTGAACCATTAAGTGAGTGAATATGAAGAGTCTATTTAGATTTATTTATTTATTTATTTATTTATTCGGTATTTTCTTGTTTCATTGATGTTCTAAAAGGGAACTCCAGCCATTTTTCAAATTTTCTGCAGAACGGAATCATGTAAACAAGTATGAAGATGAACAGTTTTGTTTTCCTAATTTATTTATTTATGTATTTATTAGGTATTATCTTGTTTTGTTTATGTGCTAAGAGACCAAAAATTAGCTTAATGAATATGAAGATTAAAAGTCAGCTTGCTTAGATTTATTTATTTATTTGTTTATTTGTTTGTTTGTTTGTTTGTTTAATTATTTGGTATTTTCTTGTTTTGGTCATGCTTTAAAGGGGAACTCCACCCACCTTTAAACATTCAGCACAACTGAATCATAATGTAAAGGGATATATAGACCTGTGTTTAGCATGATTGGTTTAATTGAGCGTTTCTTATTTGGTCCAGGTCTTAAAGGGAAACTCCACCAGGGTTCATCATCAGACGGTTTTGTTTGCCTGATGTGGTCCGTCTGCAGTTTAGACTGATTTAATTCGGTATGTTCGTATTTTATTGATGCTGTAAAGGAGAACTCCACCCATCTCTCAAAAATTCTGCACAACTGACTCATGACGTGAACAAATATGAGGATCAAGGGCAGTGCTCCTGTAACCAGTTTATAGATTTATAGATTTAGATTTATGATTTGATTAAGGATTTTCTTCTTCTGCACAGTTTAATCAAGATGTAACCAAATTCGAAGATCAAAAAAAAAAAAAAAAAAAAAAAAATATATGTATATATATATATATATATATATATATATATATATATATATATACATATTTATTTATTTATTTATTAGGTAGTTTCTTGTTTTGTTTATGTGCAAAAAGGGACCAACCGTCCAAAATAGATTTTAAACTTAAAAATTTAGTGAATGAATATGAAGATCAAAACATTCTAAATGCATTCTAATTGCTTATATTTATTTATTTATTTTTATTTATTTATTTTTTTTATTTATTTATGGTATTTATGTATTAGGTATTTTCTTGTTTTCTTCATGCCTTAAAGGGGACCTTCACCAAGGCCATATGGAACCAGATGTCCAAAGCATTTAAAGCGAAGGTCCTAGAGGGTTATTTTATTTTATTCCACAAATTATTATTTTATTTTATTTTATTTTATTTATTTATTTTTTATTTTATCATCCACAATATTTATGGAAACACACGGCATTTTAGGAAAAAACATTTTAAGCAATCTATGATGATCTCACAACTGTATTTAAATGAGGGATAATTCCAACAATGGATACCGATGGGCTCAACTTCCTGGAGAGGGAAGTTCTGAGAATATTGGAGAACCTCAGCTTCTTTCAGAACTCCAGCATTCGAACCTGCAGGGTTTGTTGTGAGATCATCAAGAAGCTTTCCTAGTATGTAATATCAGAGGGAGGGAGCCTCGGACCCTTCCGAAGCCCCACAGGCCGCTTCTCCTCTGTCCGAACCTCGTCTGCCCCCCCTCGCCTTCCTTCTCCGTCTCGCTCATTTGCCTAATGCCATGCGGCTGAACTCTTTCTGAACCCGTGGGGGCCGGCGGTTCGCCTTTGGGTGACCCGATCTCATCTGATATCATGCTCTAGGCCTCGGCACCCTGTTTGGCGAACATTAGGCCGCAGCCGGTACCCCAGGGGTCAAAGGGGCTTAGACAGGACATCCCTGCCACTGCCACACCTGGGCCGGGGATAAGTGTGAATCACAGAGGCTCAGGCAGGAAACCGTCCCCTTAACAGCTTCCAAGTCATCTAGAGCAATCTAGAGTGCATCTAGCGGTGCTGATATGAAACATAGCCCACCTGGAGCACAGTTAGAGTATACAGGTGTGCAGGGTGGGCTGTTTAAGGCATGTGGAGCAATCCGGAGAAACGCTATTACTGTAGTTACACTGCAAGTAGAACAAATCTAGAACAAAACGACAAGATCCTAAACCAACCCTGCCAAAACCACCACAGACCTGCGCGGCTGGTCACCAGAAGAACTGGCCTATGCTGAGTTTTGAAAGCCGGTATGCTCAGCAGTATTTCTAGGCTATCTAAAGGGCAGCTAGAAGTATTCCCAGGCTGTCTAGAACCAAGTTAGCAGCATTTCTAGACTACGTATAGCAAAGCTAGCAATATGTGTGGTTTATTCATGGCAAAGCTGGAAGTATATCTAGGCTATCTAGAGCAATAGCGGTATTTCCAGTCTATTTACAGCAACACATGGCTATCTAGAACAATGATAGGATCATTTCTAGGCTATTTATGGTGACCCTTGACTATCTAGAACAATGATGGCAGCATTTCAAGGATATTTACGGTGAACCATGGCTATCTAGAACAATGATGGCAGCATTTCAAGGCTATTTACAGTGAACCTTGGCTATCTAGAGCAATGATGGCAGCCTTTTAAGGCTACTCACAATAATACATGGCTATCTAGAACAATGATGGCAGCATTTCAAGGCTATTTACAGTGAACCATGGCTATCTAGAACAATAATGGCAGCATTTCAAGACTACTCACAGTAATACATGGCTATCTAGAACAATGATGGCAGCATTTTAAGGATATTTACGGTGAACCTTGGCTATCTAGAACAATGATGGCAGCATTTCAAGGCTATTTACAGTGAACCTTGGCTATCTAGAACAATGATGCCAGCATTTCAAGACTACTCACAGTAATACATGGCTATCTAGAACAATGATGGCAGCATTTTAAGGCTATTCACAATAATACATGGCTATCTAGAAAAATGATGGCAGCATTTCAAGGCTATTTATGGTAAACCTTGGCTATCTAGAACAATGATGGCAGCATTTCAAGGCTATTTACAGTGAACCTTGGCTATCTAGAACAATGATGGCAGCATTTCAAGGCTACTCACAGTAATACTTGGCTATCTAGAACAATGATGGCAG
This sequence comes from Prochilodus magdalenae, assembly GCA_024036415.1. NCBI lineage: Eukaryota > Metazoa > Chordata > Actinopteri > Characiformes > Prochilodontidae > Prochilodus > Prochilodus magdalenae. The sequence continues at coordinate 23,924 of JAMWET010004244.1, read as the reverse complement.
CATTTCAACGCTATTTACGGTAACCCTTGGCTATCTAGAACAATGATGGCAGCATTTCAAGGCTACTCACAGTAATACTTGGCTATCTAGAACAATGATGGCAGCTTTTCTAGGATATTTACGGTGAGCCGTGGCTATCTAGAGCAATGATGGCAGCATTTCAAGGCTACTCACAGTAATACATGGCTATCTAGAACAATGATGGAGGCATTTCTAGGGTATTTACAGTGAACCATGGCTATCTAGAACAATGATGGCAGCTTTTCTAGGATATTTACGGTGAGCCGTGGCTATCTGGAGCAATGATGGCAGCATTTCAAGGCTACTCACAGTAATACATGGCTATCTAGAACAATGATGGCAGCATTTCTAGGGTATTTACAGTGAACCATGGCTATCTAGAACAATGATGGCAGCATTTCTAGGCTACTCACAGTAATACATGGCTATCTAGAACAATGGCAGTAGCATTTCTAGGGTATTTACAGTGAACCATGGCTATCTAGAACAATGATGGCAGCATTTCTAGGGTATTTACAGTGAACCATGGCTATCTAGAACAATGATGGCAGCATTTCTAGGGTATTTACAGTGAACCATGGCTATCTAGAACAATGATGCCAGCATTTCTAGGGTATTTACAGTGAACCATGGCTATCTAGAACAATGATGCCAGCATTTCTAGGCTACCCACAGTAATACTTGGCTATCTAGAACAATGATGGCAGCATTTCTAGGGTATTTACAGTGAACCATGGCTATCTAGAACAATGATGGCAGCATTTCTAGGCTACCCACAGTAATACTTGGCTATCTAGAACAATGGCAGTAGCATTTCTAGGCTACCCACAGTGAAATGATGACAGCAGTGCTTGCAGGGTGTAATGAACTCGCCCTGCCGTGTGTGTGGGACGTGAGCGGCGAGGTTAAAGGCAGCTGGTGTTGGTGGGTTAATGAAAGTGTGTGTGAGGCTGAGCCAGACGGCCTGTTTAATTATAGAGCGTGCTGTTGGGTCTGGTTAAGGTCTAAGATATCAGAGAAGGGGGACGTGGACAGCAGGCCGCTGCCGGTGATGATGGAGAAGCCATGAGATGTTCCGAATAATCGCCCAGCTTTTATTTCAGCGGGGAAGGTGAGGTTAGGCAGACGAATGTAGTGTGAGTGTGTGTGTGTGTGTGTGTGCGTGTGTGTGTGTGTGTGTGTGTGTGTGTGTGTGTGAGTGTGTGTGTGAGTGTGAGTGTGTGTGTGTGTGTGTGTGTTCATACAGTACCCCAGTGTGTTTACACTCTGATAAGAGAAACCCTCACAGATAGCAGAGCTCACATTCCTCAGCTGGATTATCACCTATGAGGCTCTGTCTCCTTTCTTCCCATTGATATACCTATCTATCTCTTTCTTCTCGGTGGGTGTGTGTTGATGCATTACTATAGACTCCAGATTGTGTGTGGTGTGTGTGTGTGTGTGTGTGTGGTGGTGAATGGAACGTCCACACCTCAAAGCTCCCTCACTGAAGGACACTACCTGGACACAGGCGTCTGAGACACTGAGTTAATAAACCCAGCCCTGTAATCTGTTCACCGTGTTTACATCCACTTGGGTAATCGGATAATGGGAAAGCTCTATATGACTATAAGGCAAAATCAGATTTATTATTATCAGATTGGACAGGTACCCAAACTCTAATCAGCTGACCCACACTCCTCTGTGTGAGGTTTGTTCATCCCTCGTTCCTCCTATAGCCGCCCATTTACTTTTAGCAACACCCTAGCACCCAGCTAACAACAAGCCGAAGCTGCCCAGTCACTCTGGACTTTCTACAGGAAATGCTCTTTTCTGGAATCCCTCCCAAGACATTTTCTACATCCCCTTTAAGACACTTTTCTACATCCCCTTTAAGACACTATTCTACATCCCCTTTAAGACACTTTTCTAGATACACTTTGGGACACTTTTCTACATCCCCTTTAAGACACTTTTCTAGATACACTTTGGGACACTTTTCTACATCCCCTTTAAGACACTTTTCTAAATTTCCTTTATGACACTTTCCTACATCCCCTTTAAGACACTTTTCTAAATTTCCTTTATGACACTTTTCTACATCCCCTTTAAGACACTTTTCTAGATTTCCTTTAAGACACTTTTCTACATCCCCTTTAAGACATTTTTCTAGATCCCCTTTAAGACTCTTTCCTACATTCCCTTTAAGACACTTTTATAGATTTCCTTTCAGACACTGTTCTGCATCCCCTTTAAGACTCTTTCCTACATTCCCTTTAAGACACTTTTATAGATTTCCTTTCAGACACTGTTCTGCATCCCCTTTAAGACTCTTTCCTACATTCCCTTTAAGACACTTTCCTACATCCCCTTTAAGACACTTTTCTACATCCCCTTTAAGACACTTTTCTAGATACACTTTGGGACACTTTCCTACATCCCCTTTAAGACACTTTTCTAGATCCCCTTTAAGACATTTTTCTAGATTTCCTTTCAAACTCTTTTCTGCATCCCCTTTAAGACTCTTTCCTACATTCCCTTTAAGACACTTTCTTAGATCCACTTTGGGACACTTTCTCACATACCCTTTAAGACACTTTTCTAGATCCACTTTGGGACACTTTTTCACATCCCCTTTAAGACACTTTCTTAGATCCACTAGGGTTTCCTAGATCCCCCTTAAGACTCTTTTATAGATTTCCTTTAAGACACTTTTCTACATCCCCTTTAAGACATTGTTCTAGATCTCCTTCAGACCCTTCAGAGTTCGGTTCTGGTACCTGTTCCTCAGGCTTCAGTAAGCGAGAGTAAGCCAGTCTGTATGTCTGTATTTACCCCAGAAGTTTCCCACCGCCTTCAACTTCGCCTCTTAATTAGACCACCATTCACAAATGGCTTATTACATAAGACCACCGCACCACACTGGGAACAGCACGGCCACGACACACACACTCTCTGTCCTCCTGCCAGGAGAGGGTACGACGGGTGATAAAAGGAAGAAAAGGAAGAGAGGAGAGGATTCAAAGGCTCTTTATGGGCGTAATTGTGGACGGAGGCTCTGAGCGTGTGAAGCTATTTACAGCCCGCTCTAAACGAGCCGCCGTAAACGGAGAGCTGAGGGTTTAACGCTCACCAACAGGACGCAGAGGGTCATAACCGGCCAGAGAAGACCCTCCTCACCACCAGGTACCTTTAATCCCCCCCTCACGGCCCCGGGACAGCAGGAAGACGGCCGGGGGAACCAAACGGAGAACCCAGACCGCCGGAACACTGAGGAGGGTACACTCAGGCCTTCTCCGAACCCCAACCTCACACAGCAGCCCAGACGGGTCCAGCGGCCCTGTAACGGACCTGAGGGTGCGGCCTCTGACCCCGTATGATGAACTGGTCATATACTCACCACCTCCCTTTCATCACTCCTTCTTCTCACTGACTCCATCTTTCATTCATCGGCCTCTCCGATCTCCTCCTCCTCTCTCTCTCTCCTCTCTCTCTCTCTTTATCTCTCCTCTCTCTCTCTCTCTCTCTCTCTCTCTCTCTCTCTCTTTATCTCTCTCCCCTCTCTCCCTTCCCTCTCCCTTCTCTCTCTCCCCGTTCTCTCTCTCTCTCTCTCTCTTTCTCCCTCCCCCCTCTCTCCCTTCCCTCTCCCCTCTCTCTCTCTCCTCTCTCTCTCTGTCACCTCTCCCTCACCCTCTCTCCCTTCCCCCCCTTCTCATCTCCCCCTCCTCTTCTCCTCTCTCCTGTTCTCTCTCTATCTTATCTCTCTCTCTCCCCCTCTTTATCTCTCTCTTTATCTCTCTCTTTATCTCGTTCTATCTCTCTCTCCCCTCTCTCTTTATTTCTCTCTCCCATCTCTATCTCTCACCCACCTCTCTCTCTCTCTCTCTCTCATTTTCAAAGTGGCTGGAAAACATGACCCTCGTG
>JAMWET010004244.1:12500-17500 GCA_024036415.1 Prochilodus magdalenae | reverse complement strand
CAGTGAGTATATATATCATATATATCATATATCTAGTCAGTGAGTGTATATATTATATATATCATAAATATCATATATCTAGTCAGTGAGTGTATATATCATAAATATTATATATCTAGTGAGTGTATATATTATATATATCATAAATATCATATATCTAGTCAGTGAGTGTATATATCATAAATATTATATATCTAGTGAGTGTATATATCATATATATCATAAATATCATATATCCAGTCAGTGAGTGTATATATTATATATATCATAAATATCATATATCTAGTGAATGTATATATCATATATATCATAAATATCATATATCTAGTCAGTGAGTGTATATATCATATATATCATAAATATATATCTAGTCAGTGAGTGTATATATTATATATATCATAAATATCATATATCTAGTGAATGTATATATCATATATATCATAAATATCATATATCCAGTTAGTGAGTGTATATATCATAAGTGTGTATATGTATATGTATATATATATGTATATATATCTATATTAGAACAGCATACAGTGCACTGCAGTACTGAAGTTATTAACACGCTAACTGTGTAACATGTATAGTCCTGACACTCCACTGCTCTACTCTCCACATTCTCACTTTAATCCATTTACCAACAAACCCTGCCTGTCCCGCCTCTCCAAACACACCAGCGTTTCACAAGCTTCCACCCCGCCTCCCTAAACACACTCCAGTAACACTTCAAACACTCCTCGGCAGTCAGCGCTTGACCCTGTGAGTGATAGCGCCCCCCATTAGCATCCTAATGACCCTAATTACAACAGAGCTGGACCAAATCCCACTGTTGTGGTGATACGGCTGTGAACCCTTCACAAACAGGTGATCATCTCTTCATCATTCAGTTACTGAGACGAACACAGGGTCAGTCGGAGGGGTTTGGTGTGAAATGGTTGATTGTACAGGCTCTGATGTTCTTTATAGTGGTGGGGGTGGTGGTGGGAACCAGGGGTCTCCATGTCTACAACACAGATATAGACAGTTTACTATCTAAACCACCAGTGGACCTACACGCGCCATGCTATGTAATAGTGGTAAAATAGTGCAACATCTGAAAAAGTTCTATTGTGCCTATTATTTTTATATTATTATTTTTATATTTTATATATTTTATTTATATTGTATTTTTTATATATTATTATTTTAGATTATATTTTTAATAGTATTATTTAATATTATTATTTTTATATTAACATATTTTTTTTATATTAACATATAATATATATTATTTTTATATTAACATTTTATATTAACAATATATATATATATATATATTGATTTTATATTTGTATTAATATTTTATATTATTATATTGTAATTTATATTTTTCCTTATCATGCTCTTGATTCTTGACTTTTTAAAATACATTTTTGGCCAAAACTTTCTTAAAACAGTATCTCAGTGCCTTGTTACCATTTCATGCAGTAACATTCTCTAAGGGAGCCTTTAGAGGTGGACGTCTGGTTCCATTCACCGCCACTGTAAACTATTCTGACTCAGCAAGAAATGCATGCTAATGCTACATGGTATGCTAACATTATGCTGATATATAAATGCATAGTTTTGATGTGAGAACAATTTGACATCATATTCAATATACATCAATATAATGCTTTTAAAATATATATTATATTTAGAATTGATATAATATCAGTGTCAGTCTTAACATCAAAAACTTTGGGTTTATATATTAGCATAACATTAGCATACCATGTAGCATTAGCATTAGCATTTTAACATCCTACAACATTTATATATATGTGTAATATTGACATACCATGTAGCATTAGCATTAGCATGTTAACATCAATGTCAATTTTTGCATCAGTAACAACATATTTATATAACTGCATCAATTACGGGTGGAGAACAGAAAAACCTGACATCATCATCATCATACTACTACTACTACTAATAATAATAATAATAGTAATAATAATAATACTACTACTACTACTACTAATAATAATAATAATAACAATAATAATACTACTACTAATAATAATACTACTACTACTACTACTAATAATAATAATAATAATAATACTACTAATAATACTACTACTACTACTAATAATAATAATAATAATAATAATAATAATACTACTAATAATACTACTACTACTACTACTAATAATAATAATAATAATAATAATACTACTACTAATAATACTACTACTACTACTACTAATAATAATAATAATAATACTAATAATACTACTACTACTACTACTAATAATAATACTACTAATAATACTACTAATAATACTACTACTACTACTACTAATAATAATAATAATAATACTAATAATACTACTACTAATAATAATACTACTACTACTACTACTAATAATAATAATAATAATAATAATAATACTAATAATAATACTACTACTACTAATACTACTACTACTACTACTACTACTACTACTACTACTACTACTAATAATAATAATAATAATAATAATAATAATAATAATAATAATAATAATAATAATACTACTACTACTAATAATAATAATAATAATAATAATAACAACACTAATATTAATAGTAATATTAATAATAATATAAGACGAAATATATCATCTGTTTTAGAGTTTTCTCTTTTTTACCATCATCAACATTCCACATACAAACACTGTATGGGGTTTGTACAGTATACCTGTGTTGTAGACATGGAGACCCCTGGTTCCCACCACCTCCACCACCACTGTGAAGAACATCTGAGTCTGTACAATCAACCATTTCACACCTAACCCCTCTGAACGAGCTCACATCTGAACCACGAATGCAGGAGGCTTTAGAAATGCTGGGGTTCCCCTTTAAGCTCTGCAGACAATCGGTTCCTATCACCACCACTGTGAACGATCCTGACTCTTCAGGAGCACCAGACCTGGACGACTCTGCGTACATCTGAACTGTTCAGACACACAGGAATTTTAAAACATTGGTGGAAGTCTCCTGTCACTACAGCTACCCTGGATAAGTGAGCAGCTAGACTGGCATGTTGTGAATGTGTGTGTGTGTGTGTGTGTGTGTGTGTGTGTCTGTGTGAATGGCTGGTAAATGGAGCATCTGAACATGAATAGCGCAGTGGGGGGATCATTAGGGAGAGTGTTATTCTCTCCACTGAGTGATACATGGGCGCACACACACACACACTCCCACACACAATGTGTCTGAGATCAGTCTGAGCCCCTAACAGCTGCACACCCACCCTGACTCCTACAAACATTGGTCTGGTCTTAGTTCGAATGACACCCGGCGGCTCCAGCCTGGACAAAGGCGCATCATCAATACGACTCATCCTCCTGAAAACACAGCGCCGCTTTCCCACAACACTTCCCACGACTGCACAACACCTCGCTTATTAATCAGCATCGCCATATCGTCCCCATATCTGCAGCACGCACACGGCCCTCTCGCCAATCACAGGGGCCTGGGGGCAATCTGACCAATCACAGCTCAGGAGGAGACCAGTCGTTAGTTAATACGTAGTGTGGAATGTGCATGTCGACATGTATTACTAATATTACTAATATTACTAATATAAAATATCATCAATATCATAACCCGCGATCAACGTGACATAACATACATCAATCTGAACATCAAAAACAATTACAAAACATTCTATATATATATATAATGCAATAATGCCCATAACATAAGGTTCATATATTATATGTATATATATATATATATATATATACACACACAAATATATATACTTCTAATTATATATATATATATATATATACACACAAATATATATATATACTTCTAATTATATGAATATATATATATATATACAAATATATATACTTATAATTATATGAATATATATATATATATATATATATATATATATATATATATATATATACACAAATATATATACTTCTAATTATATATATATATAATTAGAAGTCCTATGTTATGTTATGTTGTCCATTTTAAAAACAAAAAATGATATATTTAATAAATACAAGATTAATTTTATATAATATTATATCATATATAATATCATATATATAAACATATAATCTTATTAATGTATTAAATGTAATTTTATGTTTATGTTATGTTAAATTAATCTTTGCACATTATAAACTCTTGATAATAACTGGAGATAGATATTGCAGTTATCATTAATATAATACGTAATATCATTATATCAAGTATTAAATCAATGCACATGGATCAGAGATAGAATAAGGTAGGTTGGGATACACTGGCCTTAGTCATGGCTGGATTAGGGCCGATTAAGCCTAAATTAGGATCACTGTCTTATGTTATGCAATAATGTCCATAAAAAACCTATATATGTATTAAATAATAATCAGCATGAATGAGCATATTAGGTATTATTAATAACTAATATACAGTAGTTTTATGTTGCTGTTATATTAGATATTAAACCAGAAACTAGTGAGACTAGTGATAAAAATTGAGCTACATATTGGAAATGACTTTTGTATAATACTCAATATCAAATATTAAAACAATAAAAATTACAATTTCTATTGATATTATCTAATATGTAACACAGATATCCATCACTGATAACATCAGTCAGTAATCAGATAACACTTATTATCTCGGTATTCGTTGTTTTGGTCTTTAAATGGATTTATGTTTTACTTCTCCTGTAAAGATTCTGTATATACATACATGCATATATTAGAGATATGAGATTGTGTATGTGTATATATATATATATATGCAATAATGCTATTTTTAAAATGAAGTAATATATTTAATAAAAACAAGCATGTCATGAAATTATATATTATGAATAATATATATATATATATATATATAATTATAATAATATATTAAAAAATATAATATATAATTATATAATTTTATATATAAAGTAAAATATGTTTTTCCCTTCGCCTGTAAAGATATATAAATACATGTAAATATATATATATATATATATATAT
>JAMWET010004244.1:0-2500 GCA_024036415.1 Prochilodus magdalenae | reverse complement strand
TGTGGTTTCATTTTCAATCAAATAAATCACCAGCTTACGGAAAATAAATCCTCTGTCCTGAAGGAGCCTGTAGCGTTTGAAGTCCCGAACAAGGCTGGGAAACTTTGATGTGAGGGTTGAGAGAGAGGGAGAGAGAGAGAGAGAGAGAGTTTGTGTGTGTGTGAGAGAGAGAGAGAGAGAGTGAAAGAGATGTGAGAGAGAGAGAAAGGGAGAGAGGGAGATGTGAGAGTGAGAGAGTGAGAGAAAGGTGAGAGTAAAGTACAGAGAGTGTGTGAGAGTGAGAGAGATGTGTGAGAGAGATGTGTGTGACAGAGTGTGATGTGAGAGTGTGAGAGAGTTGTGAGAGTGAAAGAGAAGTGAGAGTGTGAGAGAGATGTGAGAGTGTGAGAGAGTGTGAAAGTGAGAGTGTGTGAGAGTAAGAGAGATGCGAGAGAGATGTGAGAGTGATGTGAGAGAGGTGTGAGAGTGTGAGAGAGATGTGAGAGTGAGAGATGTGAGAGTGTGAGAGAGTGTGAAAGTGAGAGCGTGTGAGAGTAAGAGAGATGCGAGAGTGATGTGAGAGAGATGTGAGAGTGTGAGAGAGATGTGAGAGTGAGCGAGAGAGTGTGAGAGAGGTGTGAGAGTGTGAGAGAGGTGTGAGAGTGTGAGAGAGATATGAGAGTGAGCGAGAGAGTGTGAGAGAGAGTGAGGTGTGAGAGTGTGAGAGAGATGTGAGAGTGAGCGAGAGAGTGTGAGAGATGAGAGAGTGTGAGAGAGATGTGGAGAGATGAGAGAGTGTGAGGGAGATGAGAGAGAGAGAGAGATGTAAGGAGTGTGAGGAGTGTGAGAAGATCATGTCGTCGAGCAGAGAGGTGAGAGAGAGTTGAAGAAGTGATGCGAGAGATGATGAGAGTACGAGAGAGAATTCGTGAGATGTTTGTTTGATGAGTTTGATGAGAGAGTGTGAGAGTCGTGTAGGAGAGTGATTTCTCCTGTGAGAGTGTTAAGAGAGGTGTGGGCGATGATGACGAGAGGTGTGAGAGAGTGTGAGAGAGATGTGACAGTGAGCGAGAGATGTGAGAGTGTGAGAGAGGTGTGAGAGATGTGAGAGAGGTAGTGTGAGATGATGTCGAGAGAGTAGAGTCGTGCTGATGAGAGTGTGAGAGAGATGTGAGAGTGTGAGAGAGGTTGTGAGAGAGCTTTGTTGAGAGAGATGCCCGGAGGTTGTGAGCAGATGTGAGGAGAGGTGTGAGAGAGTGGGAGCGAGAGATGTGAGAGTGAGCGAGAGATGTGAGAGTGTGAGAGAGGTGTGAGAGATGTGAGAGAGGTGTGAGAGAGTGTGAGAGAGATGTGAGAGTGTGAGAGAGGTGTGAGAGTGTGAGAGAGGTGTGAGAGATGTGAGAGAGGTGTGAGAGAGTGTGAGAGAGATGTGAGAGTGTGAGAGAGGTGTGAGAGTGTGAGAGAGGTGTGAGAGTGTGAGAGAGGTGTGAGAGATGTGAGAGAGGTGTGAGAGAGTGTGAGAGAGATGTGAGGTGAGTCTAGTGAGAGAGTTGAGAGAGGTGTGAGAGAGTGTGGAGAGAGATGTTGTTGAGAGCAAGTGCGTAGGAGGTGCGGGAGCGTGAGTGAGCGACGAGAGTGGAGAAGAGGTGGAGATAGAGTGTGAGAGTGCAAGGGCAGTCAGAGAGAGATGTGAGAGTGTGAGAGAGATGAGAGAGTGTGAGAGAGATGTGACAGAGAGTAGAGGTGGAGACAGAAGCGTGTGATTGAGAGGGTAAGAAGAGAGAGTGCGAGATCTCGGAGCGAGAGAGTGTGAGAGAGATGAGAGAGTGTGAGAGAGATGAGAGTGAAAGAGTGATAGAGAGAAGCTTAGAGCTTACAAAGGTCTTGAGCTCTCTAGGCATCCTCATACACAGAACCGAATGTGTGGATGAATTAGTTTAACTAGTTGTAAAGGCAAAACTGAAGTGCACATTTGACAGCTGCAAAAAGGAGAATGCCCACACAGGTGAAGCTCGCTGTGTAGAGGGTTGCAGTGCCAAGTTGACACTGTAAACCAGTGCAGCACAACCTATAACCATAAATGGACACTGCTGTAAAACTTTACACCCCAGTGTAGGGAGCACGCTCTGGAGCAGAATGCAGGACAAAGGTTCCACTGTAGATTGTTGACACTGTAACATGGACAGCAGTGCAGGGGGTACACCCTGTGACACCTACAGGGGGGACTATACGCCCAACACAGAGCTGTTTGGGATTCTCAGAGAGACAAACAAAGTGAGAGAAATAGAAGAGAGACTGGTATAAGTGAAGAGAGAGAGAGAGACAGAGGGAGGGAGAGGGAGTGAGAAGGAGATCATTGTTTCGGACAGGAGAGAGGTTTGGTAGAGGGACGATAGAGTATTAGTGTCAGGGGGGGGATGAGGTAGGGAGGTATGTGGCCAAGACATTTATGTTAATGAAGTAGTCATTAGAACATCAATTGAGGAGCTTCAAGCTGATGAAAGAAAATAGCCTGTGTCGG
>JAMWET010004243.1:192500-223137 GCA_024036415.1 Prochilodus magdalenae | reverse complement strand
CCGCACACCTGGCCTTCATGTACCCGCACAGTAGTAACGTGGCATACTGAGAAGGGTCCCCCTTTAACCCCATACAGGTCCCTGCTGGAGCGAGGGAGGCAGAGATGAAGGTGGTCCGGCGGAGGGACTCGCCCAGCCCCTACTCCGAAAACTCAGACAATGACTGTGAGGTACAGAGGTGTGTGTGGGTGTGTGTGGGGGCGTGCGAGTAAGAGCGAGAGAGACGGGAAGCATGGGAGAAGTGTGAGCACATCAGCTTACCTGTGTGGTTCCCTGCAGGACGAGAGGGGCGCCCGGTGCAGGAAGGTGGATGGAGTGTGCCTCTGTGAGAAGGGACCCTACTGCAAACAGCATCCTCAAACGGTGAGGGCTCCGCTACTCACCAGCACCTCCATCTATCTACAGCCACCAACTAAACCCCAACCAGTGCAGGTGTGGTGAAGTCGAACACTGGCCAGCAAGGGGGTGGGAGTTATCAGGGTTTGATTGTCCCCTGAGGTAACGCCCCCTAATTGGCTGAATAACTAATTAGCTTAATCAGCTAACTGACTTTTGCTCCCTAGCCGTCTTAGCACTAGCGTAGTCCCCATGAGCTCTCTCTCCCACAGTCATGCGGAGAATCCCAGTTCGGAAACATGGGAAAGCAGCGGGATCTGCGGAGGCAGCTAATAGCAGAGAGTTAGCGTTAGCTTTCTAACTAGCCTGTATCACACTGGTGACCTCACGGCTAAGAGCAATCGACCCATCAGCATAGCACTCCAGCTTACCCTCCGGTCACTTACTGGTGAGTGAGGTGCGAAAGAAGACAGCCAATCAGCCACCACCACGTCAGTGTCTCTGCAGTGCTGAGAATGAAGCACCACCCACATCATACCTGCTCTGTGGGGGTCCTGTGGGGGTCCTGTGGTGGTCCTGTGGGGGTCCTGACCATTGAAGAACAGGGTAATACAGTACACAGAGAAACAGATGGACTACAGTCTGGACCTGTACACCTACAGAGTGTCCTGTATGGACAGAGGAGCTGATACAGAGGACAGTGGGTGGAGATACAAGGCGGGTGGGTGTAATTATTGGTGGGGGGTGGAGTAAGGACGTTCTAATGGTGACTGCCCCCTCTCGCTTGTTAACTCTCAGCTGTTGTAGGCGAGAGCAGTTTTGCTGACGTGCCAGTGTTAGTGACGTAAAAAGTCAGGGCCATGAGTCCGCCAGATACTTCGGTAAGGTACAGGCACTGAGGTAGGTGTGTGTGTGTGTGGATACGTGGTGTGGGATCTGTAGTGGCAGCTGATTGTGTGGGTTGTGTGCGTGTGCGGGCGTGTGTTTGCGGGTGTATGGTGTGTGCGTGGTGTTGTGGTGTGTGCAGTGTGACCCATGGCATGTGTGTTCACCAGTGTGTGTTTGGCGGTGTGTGTGTGGTGTGTGTGAGTGTTGCGAAAGAAGACAGTGAGTGGTGTGTGTGAACGTCCACCAATGTACATACTACCTGCTGTGTGTGTGAGCGTGGGGGGTGGTGTGCTAGTGTCTGTGTGGGCGTCTGTGTGTGTGAGAAACGGGTGTGTGTTGTGTGTGTGTGTGAAACAGATGGCCTACAGTGTGGAGTGGTACACGTACGTGTGTGTCCTGTAGTGGACAGAGGTTGTGTGATACATGTCTGTGTTTTTGGTGGAGTGTACAAGTGAGTGAGTGTGTGTTTGGAACTGTGGTGGTGTGGAGTATGAACGTGTCTAATTGGTGACACCCTCTGTCGTGTGTGTCGTGCGGGCTGTGTGTTGGCGGGCAGCGCTGACTGCAAGTGAATGTGGTCTAACAGGGCATAGTCGCCAGATCACTCGTGTGTTACGGCACTGAGGTAGGTGTGTCTGTGTCTGTGTGTGTGTGTGTGTTTGGGTTGTGTGTCTGTGTGGGCGTGTGTGTGTGCGGGCGTGTGCATGCATGTGTGTGGGTTGTGTGTGTGTGTGTGTCTGTGTGTGTGTGCGGGCGTGTGCATGCATGTCTGTGTCTGTGTGTGTGTGTGTGTGTGTTTGGGTTGTGTGTCTGTGTGGGCGTGTGTGTGTGCGGGCGTGTGCATGCATGTGTGTGGGTTGTGTGTGTGTGTGTGTCTGTGTGTGTGTGCGGGCGTGTGCATGCATGTGTGTGTGTGTGTGTGTGTGTCTGTGTGAGTGTGTGTGTCTGTGTGTATGTGTGTGTGTGAGTGTGTGTGGGCGTGTGTGTGTGCGGGCCTGTGTTTGGGTGGTGTGCGTGTGTGTGTGGGCGAGTGCGGGCGTGTGTTTTAGTGGTGTGCGTGCGGGCGTGTGTTTGGGTGGTATGCGAGAGCGAGTGGAGAAGCTGTGTGTGTGTGCGTGTGTGTGTTTCTGGGGTGTGTGTGTATGTGTGTGTGTGTGTGTGTGTATGTGGCGTGGTGATATGTGGTGGTGTGCGTGTGTGTGCGCGTGTGTGTGTGTGGGCGTGTGTGTGAGAGTGTGTGTTTGTGCGTGTGTGTGTGTGAGTGTGTACGTGTGTGAGTGTGTGTGTGTGTGTGAGCGTGTACGTGTGTGTGTGTGTGTGTGTGCGGGCGTGTGTTTGGGTGGTGTGCGGGTGTGTGTGTGCGTGTGTGAGTGTGTGTGTGTGTGTGTGTGTGTGTGTGAGTGTGTGTGTGTGTGTGAGCGTGTACGTGTGTGTGTGTGTGTGTGGGCGTGTGCGTGTGCGGGCGTGTGTTTGGGTGGTGTGCGTGTGTATGTGTGTGTGTGTGTATGAGTGTGTGTGTGTGTGTGCGGGCGTGTGTTTGGGTGGTGTGTGTCTGTGTGTGTATGCGTGTGGTTGTGTGTTTGGGTTGTGTGTGTCTGTGTGTGTGTGGGCGTGTGTTTGGGTGGTGTGTGTGTGGGCGTGCGTGTGTGTGTGTGTGTCTGTGTGGGCGTGTGTGTGTGCGGGCGTGTGTGTGTGTGTGCGGGCGTATGTGTGTGTCTGTGTGGGCGTGTGTGCGAGAGCGAGTGGAGAAGCTGTGTGTGTATGTGTGCGGGTGTGTGCGTGTGCGGGTGTGTGTGTGCTCATGTCTATGACTCATGTTGCAGGAGGAGTGTGTGCAGTCTGATCCTCAGGGGGAGAGTGATGCCGATGCAGACATTGAGGACACAGACAGCAGGTAATGGACCGGCGCCGTCAGCACAGACCCTTACAGCTGCACCTACCGGATCCGGTTGCAATCAAACGGCCCTCCATTGCAAATTAGATTTCCTGGCTGTTTGCAGTAAACCGTCTACCTGGACGGGGCAGGAAGAGGAAGCTATCGGGCAGGAGGCACCGCATTCCAGAGGATGCGGGCGTTCAGGAACCCTCGGGTGACCTGCAGGAGCTGGTGGCAGCAAGGCGGGCACTAAACCCCGAAGGTCCCCATGTCCGAACTCCAGGGGGTCCGCCCACTACTGACCCCTAAGCACAAGGACGGTCAGCTCTGATGGGCTCAAAACCGCGTAGATGAGCCGCCGAAGGTTTGGGATCCTGTTTCAGCGGATCCTGTTCGGAACACTTCGGGCCTCTGGACTCCGGATCAGCGCAGCGCTGTGAAGCATGGGCGGTGGCTCGTGATGTTCTGGGGCTCCAGGACCCGGAGGAACCCCTTGTCGTAGGTGTTGAGCTCGTGAACTCCCTCGTGTCTGGTCGGTTTACAGCGAACAGCTGGACGTATTGCAATGGGGGCGTTCGGATCAACCGAGCCGTCGAGGTGCTACTACAGAAGTACTGCAGGGCACTAGAGCCTGTGACGGGCTGCAACCTTAGCAACCACCTGGAATACCATAGCAGTAGTCTAGCAATAACCTGGCTAGCTCAGATCATAACCCAGATCAGCCCTTATATCCGCACACGGTGCCGTAACCTTACCGTACACGCGTGTGGCACGTGAGTTCAGGCAACGTGTTCTGGTGGTCCAGATTACAGGTCGTGGGCTCCCTTCAGCGAATCAGCTCCCGCAAGCGGAAGCGGCAGCGAATCACGCGGCAGGATACGACAGAGAGCGAGGATGACGGAGGGCGGAGCCACCGGACCCACCGCTGGAGCCTGAGGCTGAGTCCCCACCGCACGCACAACAGAACCATATTAGAGGTACCCGGTTCTCGCACAGTTCAGCACACACCTCCCTGTATCTCCACCCACTCTCCACTCCAGCAGCTCCACTGACCGTACAGGACACTCTGTAGGTGTACAGGTCCAGACTGTAGTCCATCTGTTTCTCTGTTTCCTTTATTACCCTGTTCTTCAATGGACCCCCACAGGACCACCACAGGACCACCGCAGAGCAGGTATGATGTGGGCGGTGGATCATTCTCAGCACTGCAGTGAGACTTGTGGGGCAGCATCCTATGGGTGGCATCGTATGGTTGCCGTACCTTGGGCAGCGTCCTGTGGGCAGCGTCCTATGGGGCAGCGTCCTATGGGTGGCGTCCTATGGGTGCTGTCCTATGGGTGGCGTCCTGTGGGCAGCATCCTGTGGGTGCTGTCCTCTGGGTGCTGTCCTGTGGGTGCTGTCCTGTGGGGCAGCGTCCTGTGGGTCCTGTCCTATGGGTGGCATCCTGTGGGCAGCGTCCTGTGGGTGCTGTCCTATGGGTGCTGTCCTATGGGTGGCGCCCTGTGGGCAGCGTACTGTGGGTGCTGTCCTCTGGGTGCGGTCCTGTGGGTGCTGTCCTGTGGGCAGTGTCCTCTGGGTGCTGTCCTGTGGGTGCTGTCCTGTGGGTGCTGTCCTGTAGGTGCTGTCCTGTGGGCAGCGTCCAGCAGGGCAGCGTCCTATGGGTAGCATCCTGTGGGTGCTGTCCTGTGGGCAGCATCCTGTGGGTGCTGTCCTGTGGGGCAGTGTCAGTGGACACAGACACTGATGGTGGTCCTGTGGGGGTCCTGCCCATTGAAGAACAGGGTAATACAGTACACAGAGAAACAGATGGACTACAGTCTGGACCTGTACACCTACAGAGCGTCCTGTACGGTCAGTGGAGCTGATGGAGTGGAGACTCCTCTCCAGCCTGAGCTGTAATCGGTTCTCTCTCTCCCTCTCTCTCTCCCTCTCTCTCTCTCTCTCTCTCTCTCTCTCTCTCCCTCCCTCCTCCAGGAGAGCGTTTCTCAGGTAAGGCCGCTGGTGATCTGCCGCTGTAACGCGTTGGAGACCCCAGCCGCCCCAGACAACAAGCCCCAAAGAGGACGATGGCTGCGGAAGGCCTGGCCGTTCTCCCTCTCGTGTCTCGTTCTCCTCTTCCTCCTCCCCGTCTCCATGTCCATCATCATTGTGTTCTTTTCATTCCTCCTCCCACTCACTAACACCTGACGCCCTGCACAGCCCACACCTTACATAACCACGTCTGCCGTGTGTGTGTGGTACCCAGCCTGCTCAGTGTTATTAGACCGTATTGCACTAAACTCCTGGAACCGAGCTGTTCTCCGTCTGACAGCTCCACGTTCTCCCCACTCCGTCTCCCAGTGGAACGCTAGTGGGTATCAGTTCTATTAGTTATTTAGGCTCTTATGTAGAAGAACGTCCGGTTCGTTCGGACGGTTCCTTTAGGGGTTCTGTTAGAATACCCACGTACTGTACCGTTTAGGGTTTAACCCTTAGAAGCTCAGAGTCATGAGCCAATACATATATTAGCAATATTAATATTTTACACGTCTCTGCTGCAGATTACAACTGAACTACACCAGTCCTGAACCAGGCTTCCAGCTTAAATACATGTAGGGATATATGCAACTATATATATATATATATATATATATATATATATACTGACAGTCTTTTACTATATATAGATATTAATATAGCAAAAGAGTGCCAGTTTAGACCCCACAGTAGAAGATAAAATTATTATATTCATAAAATTAAAATAATAAATATTTTTTTTAAAAATCCACCTGCACAGGTCAGGAGAAAACCTGGTGTTTTCAATGTATTAAATATATTTATTCAACAAAATTATTAAATATATTAAATTACCGTAATGATTTAAATTGATCAAAACTATTAAATCTACTATTAAATTAAATCTATTTATTAAATATTTTTATCAAAAGAATTATACTAGCCAGATTAAATTTATTTGTTATATATATTTATTACAAAGATTAAATTAGCCCGATTAAAAGTGTTTATTAAATTACCCTAATGATTTAAATTGATCAAAACTATTAAATCTACTATTAAATTTAATTTATTTATTGAATATATTTATCAAAAGGATTATACTAGCCAGATTAGATGTATTTATTATATATATTTATTACAAAGATTAAATTAGCCCGATTAAAAGTGTTTATTAAATTACCCTAATTATTTAAATTGATCAAAACTATTAAATTTACTATTAAAATTAAATGTATTTATTACAAGGATTAAATTAGCCTGAATACATGTGTTTATTCATATATTTAATAAAAGTATTAAATGAGCCTGAATAAATGTGTTTATTAATTTACCCCAATTATTTACATTTATTAAAACTATTCAATTTCCTATAAATAAAAATTTATTTATTGAATATTTTTATTAAAAGTATTATACTAGCAGGATTAGATTTATTTATTATATATATTTATTCCAAAGATTAAATTAGCCTGTTTAAATGTGTTTAATAAATTACCCTAATTATTTAAATTGATCAAAACTATTAAATCTACTATTAAAATTAAATGTATTTTTTACAAGGATTAAATTAGCCTGAATACATGTGTTTATTCATATATTTAATAAAAGTATTAAATGAGCCTGAATAAATGTCCTAATTAAATTACCCCAATTATTTAAATTTATTAAAACTCTTAAATTAAATGTATTTATTGAATATATTTATCCAAAGGATTATATTAGCCAGATTAGATTTATTTATTAAATATATTTATTACAGTTATTCAATTAGTCTTATTACATTTATTCATATACATTTACCACAAGTATCAAATTAGCTTTATTAAATGTATCTATTACATACATTTATTTCCGTAATTAAATTATCCTGATTAAATAAATGTGTTAAAATGATGTTAGCAGGATACAATGTATTTTTTGAGCCTGAAAAAGTTATTTAAATGTATTTATTTAGCCTAATAAAGTTATTTATAGTCGGAAGTGTGAGGCCGGATTTCTCTGAAGTCCTTTTTACATTTTTAGGTATTAACATGTCACTCACAGATTTAAAATCAAGATCTGGATCTATATCCGATCTCAGCTGATCCCGAAATCAGCATCAGACTGGTAACGATCTGGTGATCAGTAGTGGAACATGTACTCACGTCCTCAGGAGAAACGTTTGACTGAGTTCTCGTTGAATTCTCGTTCAGTCAGTCAGATTCATCAACGCTGGGAAGGGGGCTGAAGAGTGGTGGGTGCAGTTACACATCTCCACCAGAGAGGGCTCCAAATCCCCAAATCTCTTAAGATCTAAGGATCTCTTACTGGTCGCTCCGTTAGTCCTAGTCCTGGCCCGGTGTTGAACACCTACATGCTGATGACTGAATCAATAACTAGTAATAATTAATATGGCTTTGCTTATTACTGAGACTTCTAAGGGTTAACCTGAGTTTATCTTTTGGTCTAGCGACCCCTTTAGGCTCACCTGTAAATTACACCCCATATCCCATACCTCTTACACAGTGTGCGTGTGTGTTTATAGGAGGAGAGCATTATGGGATGCGTGTGGTGATGTAAACGAATTAAACTATGCAATGTACAGGCAATAGTCTTTCCAGGGTGTAGACGCGAGGGAACCTCGTACGTCCATCTTCTTCTTTGCTTCTCCTTGAATGCGTGTCGTGGAGGTGCTCTCTTAGAGACAGAGGTTCTAGACATGGACATCCCACTGTGCTGAGGTCAGAGGTCACCCTCTAGGTAAAATGGGAGTCACGCTTCGCTTCCAGTGTAGGTGAGTACGCGAATGCGTATGACGACGCACGGGCAGCGCATTTCACCAACTCACCATGCCTGCTAGCGTTAGCGCGGCGGCTAAAGACTCAGTACTGAAGGGGGCGCTAGAGGACAGATCGAGGTTGTTTTCTGAACGTGACAGCGCACATGCCCGTCTGCATTCACATCCTGGCGTCATGTATGTACCGGGTCTGAAGCGTTAGCAGGGTACAGCTCACTTCCCCTCCATAGAACCACTGCATAAGACCAGTACAGTGTAGCATAGCGCTCCAACACCGAGCTACAGCAGCCGTGATCTAGTTTCCTAGCCCTGCCAGGACAAACAGTGAGAGTAAGAAGTGGATGGAATAGAAGCTATCGCTAATAAAGTAGCTATATCCCCAAACAAGACCGCTAGCTAACTGTATTATATAATCTGTAACATTATAAAAGTAAAACTTAAACATAGTTTATTTTAAAGATTTTAGCTCGTGTAATGATGCTACAGAGGCTACAGCGGCTAGTTCACTAGCCTAGCATTAGCAGTTTAAGAAGGCATGGGAAACAAAGTGTGATATGAATATTGAATAAAGTTCATCCCGACTTTAAGAAATCACATCCTGGTTTACGGAACACCAGCGTTAAAACAGTAGCAGGCATTAGCGGGCTAGCTTGCTAGCTGTGTTAGCGACCTGCCACACAGCACCGTTCGTTTAGCTTGTTGAGAGATTTTGACGCAGCCATCACTGCTCAGCAGCACTCCTGGTTTCAGGGCGTATTAGCTATATTAGCCTGTATTAGCATCGTGGCTAAAATGACATTTCCGGAAGGTTTCTGCAGTGGTTAGTTATATGGAGAGGAAGCGAGTTTCACTGTGCTAATGCTAACACCGAAGTTAGCGTGGCTCTTAGTGAATGTGGACCTTGACCTCTGGCGCTGCTCTGAGGGTGGGCCGGTGGCCGGGCCGAGTGGTATTAGCGTTTAGCTTCAAGGGAGTGATCATGGTGATGTGAGATTAGCTTCTCTGAGTAAATGTCGTTTATTTCTACCCACACTGTTCCTTTATTCTTTGAAGTGGCGTCGGACAGCCCTGGCGTGAGCTCAGGCCTTCGGACTCGGTGTTACGGTTGAGGTCTATTACGATGTCCTCCCTGCAGACTCTCACTGTCCCCCCTTTAAGGCTTTAACGTTTGTGAAGAATTTTTGGGTCCAGATTTTAATAGAATTAAAAATATATAGTTTGACAGCAAACGTCTCAGTGTCTCTGTCATGTGGTCTTCCACGGTTTTCCACTTCACTCAGGTGTTGTTGATCATCCAGGACATATTCGGTGTCCAAATCTTGGACCACCAGAGCTGTGAGGCTAACGTCGCTAACAAACACCAGAACTCAATAGTCACCCAATTAGCCTAAAGGGTTTCTGGAAAACCGCACGTCCCAGATCTTCTCAACCGGTCCTCAGGTCTTCGTGTAGGTTGCACGGACGTGCCGATGCGGTAGAGTACCACAGAGGCATCCAGACCAGACACCCTGAAGCTCATTTCCATAGCAACCATCCGGTTTGCATGAAGCAGTGACTGCTCATGTTCTCGAGGGTTGGTTGGTAGGTTGTTTCCAGTGAACACATTCGCAAGGACACAGCAGTGGTTCCTGACGGTGACCGGCGTCCCTGCACCTTCGTACACTGTGGACGAAGATACGGTCAACAGAATCTATTCCTCAGTGAAATTCCATGATCTCGGAATATCTAAGAGGGAGTCACTGTAGTGGGAGGGGACTCCGTCCAACATGAGAGGATGTAGAGGTAGCTCTGCTGCTCCGGTGGCTCCCGGTTAGATCAGTTAGGAGCACGTAGCCAATGAGAGGAAACAACCATGGCTGAAACTCTTGGTGAGCGACCGCCACCACCGCCAGCACCGCTGTCAGCACCACCGCCAGCACTGCTGTCAGCACCACCGCTACCACAGCAAGTACCGCCGCCAGCACCACCGCCACTGCAACCACTGCAAGTACCGTCGCCACTACCGCCAGCACCACCGCTACCAATACCACCGCCACCACCGCCAGCACCGCTGTCAGCACCACCGCTACCACAGCAAGTACCGCCGCCAGCACCACCACCAGCACCGCTGTCAGCACCACCGCCACTGCAACCACTGCAAGTACCGTCGCCACTACCGCCAGCACCACCGCTACCAATACCACCGCCACCACCACCACCTCCAGCTTTTGGCAAGAAACCCTGTTGAGCAGCAAACAGATGGAGTGATCTAAACAGAAGCAGAACCTGGAGCTGCTCTCCTGGAGAGAAAAGGAGGAAGTCTGATGGTGAACCCGGAACGCTTCCTCTAGACTGATGAAGAGGGAGGAGGAGGAACATTTCCCGGGGATATGCTGCCCCCTGGTGTCTGCATCATCTTAAAACTCACAGGATAAAAACGAGGCTGCAGATCATCCCTGGTAAAGAAACCTCCACAGGCAGGTGGACCCCAGGGGAAACCGGGAACTGGCTAAGAAGGAGGAGGTACTCCTGTTTATCGGCTGAGTTACAGGTAGCACTTTACAGCACTTTACTCTGACGGTAAGTGCACCAGTTCTGGCACGGTTCGTACCGTATCTGTTATTCCAGGTATATGAAAGGAGAATTATCCCGATTTTCCCAGATATCTGGGATGTTTAAGATGGAGGTGAGGTCAGCGAGACGGTGGAACCCGGTGGAACCCGGAGGAACCCGGAGGAACCCGGTGTTAAAGGTTCTGAGGTGTGGATTCGGCAGCAGAGGAGACGTATAGCATCGCCATTATTCCACCGAGCTGACAATTCTCGTATTCCCTGACAGAGAGGGAACGGAGAGATCCTCCTCCTCCTCCTCCGCCTCCTCCTCCCTCCGCACGGCCTGCTGGCACCTGGAGCCAGTTTCCAGGCCAAGGCCGGCTGTCGCCCGCGCTCCTCTTGTTTGTATCACTTAGAGCACTGCGGGAATTCCATCTGTTGTCTAGTGTATTCGGTTTCCCCAAACACGGAGGGCCGGGATCTCCGGGGAGACTCACTAGCCCAGCGTTCCCACACTGGCCGAGTTTTCCAGGATGAAGCGGCAGCGCTGCTTTTGAGCACGATGTGTGAGTTTGCCCGCTGGGTCAGACGCAGATTCCCCTCAAAGACCACCTAATCTGAGTCGTCGCCCGGACACACGCTCCTAATGCTCATCCGGGGCAAACGCCCAGCCTGCCGGGAACACTCCACCACGGTGAGGGGGTCCCACCAGCTCCCGATCAAGACCCTCACGTACAACAACTCAGGTCAGCGTGATAAGAGGGAAAGACGGGATGTCAGTGCCAGCACTGCTGCACCATTTAAGGTGGAATGGAAACGCTAGACCAAGAAGCTGGGCAGGTAGACTGAGGTCCCAGCATGGAACCGCTGCCCCATTTAAGGTGGAATGAAAACATCTGAACATGAAGCTGGGCAGGTAGACTGAGATCCTGAGATGGAACGGCTGCATTATTTAAGGTGGAATGGAAATGCTAGAACAAGAAGCTGGACAGGTAGACTGAGGTCCCAGCATGGAACCGTTGCCCCATTTAAGGTGGAACGGAAGCTCTCTTACAAAAAAACTGGACAGGTAGACTGAGGTCCCAGCATGGAACCGCTGCCCTATTTAAGGTGGAATGAAAACATCTGAACATGAAGCTGGACAGGTAGACTAATGTCCCGGCATGCAACGGCTGAAAAATTTAAGGTGGAATGAAAACATCTGAACATGAAGCTGGACAGGTAGACTGAGGTCCCAGCATGGAACCGTTGCCCCATTTAAGGTGGAACGGAAGCTCTCTTACAAAAAACTGGACAGGTAGACTGAGGTTCCAGCATGGAACCGGTGCCCCATTTAAGGTGGAATGAAAACATCTGAACATGAAGCTGGACAGGTAGACTAATGTCCCGGCATGCAACGGCTGAAAAATTTAAGGTGGAATGAAAACATCTGAACATGAAGCTGGACAGGTAGACTAATGTCCCGGCATGCAACGGCTGAAAAATTTAAGGTGGAATGAAAACATTTGAACATAAAGCTGGGCAGGTAGACTGAGATCCTGGCATGGAACCATTGCCCCATTTAAGGTGGAACGGAAGCTCTCTTACAAAAAACTGGACAGGTAGACTGAGGTTCCAGCAAAGAACTGCTCAACCATTTAAGGTGGAATGGAAAACTCAAACATGTTATGGCCATGAAGATCTAAGGACTAATGTTAGTCCAGTGTTCTCCACCTGGACCTATGAATCTGGGTGGAGGAGCTTCTGAAGGAGCACTGAAGTGATTGTTTTGCTGTCGAGGTCAAACGTCAAGAACCCACGCTCTCCAGAGCCACGTGCACGCGTCTACCGTCTGTTAGCTCCACCGTCTGCCTAGAAACGGCTTGTTGATGTCTACTGTACGTCGCTTGACCCAGATACCGCTCTCTGGCTGTGGAGGAGCAACTTGATTCCTCCTGACTCAGGAAGAATCTAATGCCTCGGGCCGTCACATGCTCCCCAGCCTCCTCTCCACTCTCCCTGAGGCACTCAAGGTCAAGATGAGGAAAACAGTTACAGTAAATAACTTCTGGGCCGCCTTAAAATCAGCCAAGGACAGCAACACTGGGGAGCCGAGTTCAGTGGGAGGCTCGGAACTAGAACTCCTCCTGCTGAGCACCATTCATCAGTGATGACCACTGGAGTGGTGGAGATGGGCTCGGGCAGTGTTCTGTGGGCTCCTAAATTTTAAAACCCAAACTACAAATAATCAGTGCATGTGTGGTTTAGGGTACGTTGCCTAGGGGCAACAACGGAAATGTGTTATACAGGGCATCATATAAAACATTTCTAATAGTAAAAACCAGTTACACCTAAACATAGACACCTAAACTACACCATGGATTGACCTTTAAATATAATATATTATAAATATAAATATAAAATAAAAATTTCAATAACACTATTTAAAAAAAAAACACTTTTTCTTGTTATTTAAAAAAAAAAAAATAATAAAATGACCAAATACACACATTTGGTTGGTTTATAAGAGTTTAGTCTGTATTTAAATTATTTAAGCACATTTACTGTTAGTAAATATGTATTATTTTTTACACTGTGAAATAAAAAAATTGGTTTGTTGCCCTGAGGCAACATTGTGCAACAACAGAAATAAGAAAAATTAAAAAAAACAAAAAATCAAAGAAAAAAACTGATTTTAAAGAAAAATCAATAAATAAACATAGTTATATTTATTATTAAGTACCTACACATTAATCTGTAAATACGAAAATAAAAAATCTGTTTAATTTACTTCTTTTTAGATCTGTTTGATCATACCTGTGACAGGTGACTTCCCAAGATCTTCTCAGTCTCACCTGTGGAAGGTAACTCCCTGAGATCTACTCCGTCTCACCTGTGGAAGGTAACTCCCTGAGATCTGCTTGGTCTCACCTGTGGAAGGTAACTCCCTGAGATCTGCTTGGTCTCACCTGTGGAAGGTAACTCCCTGAGATCTGCTCAGTCTCACATGTGGAAGGTAACTCCCTGAGATGTGTTCGGTTTTACCTGTAGAAGGTAACTCCCTGAGATCTGCTCAGTCTCACCTCCGACTCACCTGTGGAAGGTAACTTCCTGAGATCTGCACAGTCTCACCTGTGGAAGGTAACTTCCTGAGATCTGCTCAGTCTCACCTGTGGAAGGTAACTCCCTGAGATCTGCTCAGTCTCACCTGTGGAAGGTAACTCCCTGAGATCTGCTCAGTCTCACCTGTGGAAGGTAACTCCCTGAGATCTGCTCAGTCTCACCTGTGGAAGGTAACTCCCTGAGATCTGCTCAGTCTCACCTGTGGATACTAACTCCCTGAGATCTGCTCAGTCTCACCTGTGGAAGGTAACTCCCTGAGATCTGCTCAGTCTCACCTGTGGAAGGTAACTCCCTGAGATCTGCTCAGTCTCACCTGTGGATACTAACTCCCTGAGATCTGCTCAGTCTCACCTGTGGATACTAACTCCCTGAGATCTGCTCAGTCTCACCTGTAGAAGGTAACTCCCTGAGATCTGCTCAGTCTCACCTGTGGAAGGTAACTCCCTGAGATCTGCTCAGCCTCACCTGTGGAAGGTAACTCCCTGAGATCTGCTCAGCCTCACCTGTGGAAGGTAACTCCCTGAGATCTGCTCAGCCTCACCTGTGGAAGGTAACTCCCTGAGATCTGCTCAGTCTCACCTGTGGAAGGTAACTCCCTGAGATCTGTTCGGTCTCACCTGTGGAAGGTAACACCCTGAGATCTGTTTGGTTTGTGTGATGGCCCTGAGCTGCACATGCCCATGCATCTTTGCTCCAGTCCAGCCTTCTTGTGAGCTAGGACAGGTTACCTGAACCAGCATGGCGGTGACGCTTGATCTAGTGGCTAATGCGGCACCCAGGTGTGTATGTTAGGTTGGCCATGTATAGGGCTGGAGCTATAGCTGGGCTAGCAGTCATGGCTGGTTGATGGCTCAGTAATTTGATTTCTGATTATTGGAAATATGAAAATATTATATAATGTGAATCCTGTCAAACCGAGGAGGCTGCGGGAGACGGTGCTGCTACGGAGACCCAGTACCAATCTCTAGTTTGAGAGCCCCTCTGAATAATCCCACTCTGCTGAACGACCCCAGCCCGCCGTGTGTCTCAGCCTGCTCTGTGATATGTTTATGAAAGTAAGCGATAAATATAGAGCACCTCTGTTTGGCCGTTAGGGAGGAGTGAGGTGGAGAGGGGTAAGGAGGCAGCAGGAGCAGGGTAAGGACGAGGGAGGGAGCAGAGACACATTGCAGTGCACATGCAGACCCGTGGCCGAAGGCTCCGTGGACTCTCAGTAGCAGGTCAAGCGAATTCACACTGAAGGCTTATACCAGGGATATAACAGTGAGGGCTGGTCATGGCTGAGGGGACCCTCGTCCTTTAAGGGGGTTGGCACAATTCCTGGAAATGGAGTCGATGGACAGTGAGAGAGGACCAGGGGAGATCACTGGGAATGAAAGCGGGTGGATGGAGCTAAACAACCCAGGTGATGGTGGGAGTTCTGAGGAGGAGAAGGAGAAGATAGAGGAGGCTCTACCTTTAGGAGGCAAGGACACTGAGAGGAGGAGTCCTGGCGCTGCATGTTGTTCTGACAGCAGTGATGAAGCGGGTGGGGATGAAGCGGATGGGGATGAAGCGAGTGGGGATGAAGCGGGTGGGGATGAAGCGAGTGGGGACGAAACGGGTGGGGACGAAACGAGTGGGGATGAAGTGGGTGGGGATGAAGCGGATGGGGACGAAGCGAGTGGGGATGAAGCGAGTGGGGATGAAGCGGGTGGGGACGAAGTGGGTGGGGACGAAGTGAGTGGGGATGAAGCAATTGGGGATGAAGCGGGTGGGGATGAAGCAACTGGGGATGGAGCAATTGGGGATGAAGCGAGTGGGAATGAAGCGACTGGGGATGGAGCAATTGGGGATGAAGCGGGTGGGGATGAAGCAAGTGGGGATGAAGCAGGTTGGGATGAAGTGGGTGGGGATGATCTGAGTGGGGATGAAGCGGGTGGGCATGAAGCGAGTGGCAATGAAGCAGGTCGGGATGAAGCGGGTGGGGATGAAATGGGTGGGGATGAAGCGAGTGGGTTTGTAGCGGGTGGGGATGAAGTCGGTGGGGACGAAGCAGGTCGGGATGAAGCAGGTCGGGATGAAACGGGTGGGGATAAAGCCAGTGGGGATGAAGCGGGTGGGGATGAAGCGGGTGGGGATGAAGCAGGTCAGGATGAAGCAGGTTGGGATGAAGCAGGTCGGGATGAAGCGGGTGGGGATGAAGCGAGCTGGGATGCAGCAGGTTGGGATGAAGCAGGTCGGGATGAAGCGGGTGGGGATGAAGCGAGTCCTGTTCCTTTGTTGGCCAGTGATGACAGTGAAGCAGGAAGTCATGATGGGTTGCGTTCCGTCAAAGCTTCTACAGATGAAAACAATCAGAGAACAGAACCTCCCTCCGAACACGGATCGGGAATGGACCTTTCCGAGACGAGCTCAGAGGATGGAGAAGACGATGGCGATCATGATGACCCAAACAGTGAGGTCAGCGAGGAAGATGAGGAACATCCCGAGGAGCTATACTGCCAGCCTGCCTACCCCACGCAGGTCTTCCAAGCTCTGGAGGAAATGAAACAGTCCTCTTTCCTTACGGATCTCCTCCTACGCACCACGAGTGGGTTCAGCGTCCGTGCCCACTCCCTGGTCCTGGCTGCAGTGAGCTCCCTCGTTCGGAAGATGCTCCAGGAAAGCTATGGAGAGATGGTTCTACGTTTGGGTGCAGAGGTGTCTGCTTTGGGACTCTCGGCGGTGCTGGAGTTTGCCTACACTGGAACCATCACTGGTCTGGACGGACAGTCTCTGGCTCAGATTCGGATGGCTGCCTACGGTCTGGGGGTGCCCAGGGTTCTGGAGCTCTGCAGAAAGGAGGAGGAGGTGGAGAGAAAGACAGATGATGGCCAGGAGGGGAAGGTGGAGGAAGTATCTGCGGAAGATCAGTTGAAGCTCAGTCTGGAGTCCATTAGGCAGCTGTGGGAAGACAGAGTGGGATGTGATGTGGAGCTGGAGGCTGAAGGACGAATATTCCGTGGTAAGGAACAAATACATCTGACAGTCAGTCCCACGGTGTGGCATGCGCATGAGCAGGAGCTTCCAGGGTAAAATCCAAAAGCTAACTGTATTAGCCTTCTAGCTAACCGTTACAGCATACCAGATAGTGTATAAGCCCTACAGCTAACTGTATTAGCCTTCTAGCTAACCGTTTACAGCATACCAGATAGTGTATAAGCCCTACAGCTAACTGTATTAGCCTTCTAGCTAACAGTTACAGCATACCAGATACTGTATAAGCCCTACAGCTAACTGTATTAGCCTTCTAGCTAACAGTTACAGCATACCGGATAGTGTATAAGCCCTACAGCTAACTGTATTAGCGTTACTACAGCTAACAGCATATTTTAGTAGCCATACAGCTAAATGCTACAGCTAACTGTATTAGCATTTTAGCTAACTGCTACAGCTGACAACATATTGTAGTAGCCATACAGCTAACTGCTACAGCTAACAACATATTGTAGTAGCCACACAGCTAACTGCTACAGCTAATAGCATATTGTAGTAGCCATACAGCTAATTGCTACAGCTAACAGCATATTGTAGTAGCCACACAGCTAACTGCTACAGCTAATAGCATATTGTAGTAGCCATACAGCTAACTGCTACAGCTTACTGTATTAGCCTTTTAGCTAACTGCTACAGCTGACAGCATATTGTAGTAGCCATACAGCTAACTGCTACAGCTAACAACATATTGTAGTAGCTACACAGCTAACTGCTACAGCTAATATCATATTGTAGTAGCCATACAGCTAATTGCTACAGCTAACAACATATTGTAGTAGCCACACAGCTAACTTCTACAGCTAATAGCATATTGTAGTAGCTATACAGCTAATTGCTACAGCTAATAGCATACTGTAGCAGCCATACAGCTAACTGCTTACTATAGTATATTTGTCCTACAGCTAACTGCTACAGCTAACTGCTACAGCTAAAGGTATTGGCCTTCTAGCTAACAGGTACAGCATACAGGATAGTGTATAAGCCCTACAGCCAACTGTATTAGCCTTCTACTACAGCTAACAGCATATTGTCGTAGCCATACAGCTAACTGCTACAGCTTACTGTATTAGCCTTTTAGCTAACTGCTACAGCTGACAGCATATTGTAGTAGCCATACAGCTAACTGCTACAGCTAACAACATATTGTAGTAGCCACACAGCTAACTGCTACAGCTAATAGCATATTGTAGCAGCCACACAGCTAACTGCTACAGCTAATAGCATATTGTAGCAGCCACACAGCTAACTGCTACAGCTAATAGCATATTGTAGTAGCCATACAGCTAACTGCTACAGCTTACTGTATTAGCCTTTTAGCTAACTGCTACAGCTGACAGCATATTGTAGTAGCCATACAGCTAACTGCTACAGCTAACAACATATTGTAGTAGCTACACAGCTAACTGCTACAGCTAATATCATATTGTAGTAGCCATACAGCTAATTGCTACAGCTAACAACATATTGTAGTGGCCTTCTAGCTAACTGCTACAGCTAATAGCATATTGTAGTAGCCATACAGCTAATTGCTACAGCTAATAGCATATTGTAGTAGCCATACAGCTAACTGCTTACTATAGTATATTAGTCCTACAGCTAGCTGCTACAGCTAACAGTTATTAGGCTTCTAGCTAACAGGTACAACATACAGGATAGTGTATAAGCCCTACAGCTAACTGTATTAGCCTTCTACTACAGCTAACAGCATATTGTCGTAGCCATACAGCTAACTGCTACAGCTTACTGTATTAGCCTTCTAGTTAACTGCTACAGCTAATAGCATATTGTAGTAGCCATACAGCTAACTGCTACAGCTTACTGTATTGGCCTTCTAGCTAACTGCTACAGCTAATAGCATATTGTAGTAGCCATACAGCTAACTGCTACAGCCAACTGTATTAGCCTTCTAGTTAACTGCTACAGCTAATAGCATATTGTAGTAGCCATACAGCTAACTGCTACAGCTTACTGTATTGGCCTTCTAGCTAACTGCTACAGCTAATAGCATATTGTAGTAGCCATACAGCTAACTACTACAGCTAACTGTATTAGCCTTCTAAGTAACTGCTACAGCTAATTGTATTAGCCTTCTAGCCAACTGCTACAGCTAACTGTATTAGCCTTCTAGGTAACTGCTACAGCTAATTGTATTAGCCTTCTAGCCAACTGCTACAGCTTACTGTATTGGCCTTCTAGCTAACTGCTACAGCTAATAGCATATTGTAGTAGCCATACAGCTAACTACTACAGCTAACTGTATTAGCCTTCTAAGTAACTGCTACAGCTAATTGTATTAGCCTTCTAGCCAACTGCTACAGCTAACTGTATTAGCCTTCTAGGTAACTGCTACAGCTAATTGTATTAGCCTTCTAGCTAACTGCTACAGCTTACTGTATTAGGCTTCTAGCTAACTGCTACAGCTTACTGTATTAGCCTTCTAGCTAACTGCTACAGCTTACTGTATTAGCCCTCCAGCTAACTGCTACAGCTTACTGTATTAGCCTTCTAGCTAACTGCTACAGCTTACTGTATTAGCCTTCTAGCTAACTGCTACAGCTAACTGTATTAGCCTTCTAGCTAACTGCTACAGCTAACTGTATTAGCCTTCTAGCTAACTGCTACAGCTAACTGTATTAGCCTTCTAGCTAACTGCTACAGCTAACTGTATTAGCCTTCTAGCTATACAGCTATGCTACTTAACCCTAATGGGAGTGTTGCCTGGAGATTCAGGCTCTGAGAACCCAGGAGTGAAAGTAACAGGTATGCCTTTCCTGATTCCTGCCAGTGCACAAGGTTCTCCTGGCAGCCAGCAGTGACTACTTCCGTGCCATGTTCGGCAGCGGTATGAGGGAGAGCCAGCAGACCTCGGTAACCCTGTTACTGATGGGAGCGGCGGAGCTGGGAATCCTCCTTGAGTGCTCCTACAGCGGAACCCTGGTTCTCGACTGGGACGTAGTGTTTGAGCTGACCTGCACGGCCCTGCAGTTCCAGTTCCAGCCCGCTCTCTCACTGTGCCTCGGGTTCATGCAGCAGGACATGGATGCCCACAGCTGTCTGGACGTGGCGGCGTTCGCCGAGGCGTACGGGATGAGCGACCTGCGGGACGCGGCTGAAGACTTCGTGCTTAGGCGTTTTGAGGAGGTATCGGCCACACTGAAGTTCCAGGACCTGCCGGTGGACAAGCTGAAGACCTATCTGCACAGCAGCTCCCTTTGCGTCAAATCCGAGCTGCCCGTGTTCAAGGCGGTCGTGTCTTGGATCGGGGCCAATCCCAGGAGGAGGGTGAGAGAGGCCAGAGAGCTGCTGGCGACGGTCCACTTTCCCCTCATGACCTTCAAGGAATTCAGAGAAGTGAAGGCCATAACCTCGTGGCCTAAAGTCCACTCCGAGGACCTGTACGACTCCCTGCTGGAGGAGTTCTGTTCCGGTACCTCTGACGTCCATTCAGACTTCAGGACCTACCTTCCCAAAGACGCTCTGGTCCTTGTTGGTGGCGAACGGATCACAGACGACTTTGATAAACGCGTACCCTGTAGGGACATATGGTTCAGCAACTCCTTCCGTAACCACGTCGGGGTAATGAAGAGGGTGGAATGGAGGCGCCTGGGAGACTTACCGGAGAAGCCGAGGTTCAGTCACGCCGTTGGAGTGATCGGAGGACAGCTTTATGTGGTTGGTGGACGCCACTACTACGGGAGAACGGACACCATGAGGAGCACCTACAGGTAGTACCGCAAGGGTCTACTCAAACCGCATGAGGTTCAGGGATCCGTACGCGGTTCCCCTGGCTAACTCCTGCCGTATCTCGCCCCGCTCCAGGTATGATCCGGTTCACAGCAGCTGGCAGGAGTTGGCTGATATGCAGGAGGAACGGAGCAGCTTCGCTCTCGTGGTTCTGGACGAGAGAATGTACGCCATAGGTGGAGACCACGATTCAGAGGCCAACACGGAGAGCGTAGAGGTCTACTGCACCAAGACAGACTGTTGGAGGTACGAGTAATGACTGGGAGCGGGTTTGGTGTGTGGTGTGTACAGAGTAAGTGGGGGGGGTTTGGTGTGAGGTGTGTGGTGTGTACAGAGTGAGGGAGAGAGGGTTTGGTGTGAGGTGTGTGGTGTGTACAGAGTGAGGGAGAGAGGGTTTGGTGTGCGGGGTGTACAGAGTGAGGGAGAGAGGGTTTGGTGTGAGGTGTGTACAGAGTGAGGGAGAGAGGGTTTGGTGTGAGGTGTGTACAGAGTGAGGGAGAGAGGGTTTGGTGTGAGGTGTGTACAGAGTGAGGGAGAGAGGGTTTGGTGTGAGGTGTGTACAGAGTGAGGGAGAGAGGGTTTGGTGTGAGGTGTGTACAGAGTGAGGGAGAGAGGGTTTGGTGTGAGGTGTGTACAGAGTGAGGGAGAGGGGGTTTGGTGTGAGGTGTGTACAGAGTGAGTGAGGGAGAGAGGGTTTGGTGTGAGGTGTGTACAGAGTGAGTGAGAGTGGGTTTGGTGTGAGGTGTGTACAGAGTGAGGGAGAGAGGGTTTGGTGTGAGGTGTGTACAGAGTGAGGGAGAGAGGGTTTGGTGTGAGGTGTGTACAGAGTGAGTGAGGGAGGGTTTGGTGTGAGGTTTGGTGTGAGGTGTGTACAGAGTGAGGGGAGAGAGGGTTTGGGTGTGAGGTGTGTACAGAGTGAGTGAGAGCGGGTTTGGTGTGAGGTGTGTACAGAGTGAGGGAGAGAGGGTTTGGTGTGAGGTGTGTACAGAGTGACGGAGAGAGGGTTTGGTGTGAGGTGTGTACAGAGTGAGGGAGAGAGGGTTTGGTGTGATGTGTGTACAGATTGAGTGAGAGAGGGTTTGGTGTGAGTTGTGTACAGAGTGAGTGAGAGAGGGTTTGGTGTGAGGTGTGTACAGAGTGAGGGAGAGAGGGTTTGGTGTGAGGTGTGTACAGAGTGAGGGAGAGAGGGTTTGGTGGTGTGAGGTGGTGTACAGAGTGAGCGAGAGAGGGTTTTGGTGTGAGGTGTGTACAAGAGTGACGGAGAGAGGGTTTGGTGGCAGAGGTGTGTACAGAGTGAGGGAGAGAGGGTTTGGTGTGAGGTGTGTACAGAGTGACGGAGAGAGGGTTTGGTGTGAGGTGTGTACAGAGTGACGGACAGACGAGAGTGTGGGAGGGGAGTACAGAGTGAGTGGGAGTGGGTTTGGTGTGAGGTGTGTACAGAGTGAGGGAGAGAGGGTTTGGTGTGAGGTGTGTACAGAGTGAGGGTAGAGAGGGTTTGGTGTGCGGGTGTGTACAGAGTGAGGGAGAGTGGGTTGGTTTGGTGTGAGGTGTGTAGAGTGTGAGTGTGAGTGGGTTTGGTGTGCGGGGGTTACTGAGTGAGGGAGAGAGGGTTTGGTGTGAGGTGTGTACAGAGTGAGGGAGAGTCGGTTTGGTGTGAGGTGTGTACAGAGTGAGGGAGAGAGGGGTTGGTGTGAGGTGTGTACACAGTGAGTGAGGGAGCGAGGGTTTGGTGTGAGGTGTGTAACAGAGTTGAGGGAGAGAGGGTTTGGTGTGAGGTGTGTACAGAGTGAGGGAGAGAGGGTTTGGTGTGAGGTGTGTACAGAGTGAGTGAGAGAGGGTTTGGTGTGCGGGGTGTACAGAGTGAGGGAGAGAGGGTTTGGTGTGAGGTGTGTACAGAGTGAGTGAGAGAGGGTTTGGTGTGAGGTGTGTACAGAGTGAGGGAGAGAGGGTTTGGTGTGAGGTGTGTACAGAGTGAGTGAGAGAGGGTTTGGTGTGAGGTGTGTACAGAGTGAGGGAGAGAGGGTTTGGTGTGAGGTGTGTACAGAGCGAGTGAGAGAGGGTTTGGTGTGAGGTGTGTACAGAGTGAGTGAGAGCGGGTTTGGTGTGAGGTGTGTACAGAGTGAGGGAGAGAGGGTTTGGTGTGCGGTGTGTACAGAGTGACGGAGAGAGGGTTTGGTGTGAGGTGTGTACAGAGTGACGGAGAGAGGGTTTGGTGTGAGGTGTGTACAGAGTGAGGGAGAGAGGGTTTGGTGTGCGGTGTGTACAGAGTGAGGGAGAGAGGGTTTGGTGTGCGGTGTGTACAGAGTGACGGAGAGTGGGTTTCCTCTTGCTCCCTCTCTAGGTACGTCCACCCTCTGGACCAGCCCCTCAGTGGGCATGCTGCCAGCCTATGGCACGGTAAGATCTTCATCTCCGGAGGCTTCGACTGCAGGTACCAGTGCCTGGTGTCCATGCTGCTGTACCACCCAGGAGAAGGCACCACGTACCTGGAGGACATGTCCCAGAGCCGGGCCCAGCACTGCATGGAAACCTTTCAGGACCGCTTGTACGTAGCCGGGGGAGTCTCGGACACTGGTGGACGGGTAGTTGATCAGCTGGCCTGCGAGTTCTACGACCCGGTCCGGGACTCCTGGACCTCCATTTCGCCCCTGTCGGTGCCCCATGTTGGTGCAGCGTCTGCGGTGTTGGAGGGAAAGATCTACGTCATTGGAGGCTACTGCCATGAAGACTACAGCGACACCAAGAGGGTGCACCGGTACGATCCTGCGGTGCAGTGCTGGGAAGGCATGTGTGGAACGCCAGGCCCCACCACGTACATCGCAGCCTGCGTGCGTGTGATACAGCAGTGGTGAGCAGCTACAACAGTGAACGGTGATGCCCCTCTCGGTCTCAGCGTCTGTGGCGGCAGCTCCATAGAAGGGCTATTAGTATGTCTGCTTTAGCTGTGGCCTCCTCTCGTCCTCTCCTCTGCAAGCAGACGTCGCTACCGCACGGCGTGCTTATCCCACGGGTGTTTCCAGGTGTGTTCCCCACGTGTGTCCACTGGTGTGACCGGGGTTACCACCCTTGGGGATGTTCCCAGGGGGTCTCGGGTGTAGTGTGTTCCCAGGGTCAGCCGAGCGAATCGCGTCGTTTGTGTACGGCCTAGTCTTTACGGTGGTTGCTGAGCCTGGGCCTCTCTCGCCGCAGTTCGCCCTGCTTGCAAGGGTGTGCATCCGCTGTCGTTCCACTAGTTGGGCTGCAGTGATCCTCATGGTGGTGGAGGGTGTGCCTGGTGCTGTCTCTGCTCACTCACACCTAAGCTTTCCATGTAGGCACATGGAAGGCAGCCCAGCTTGGAGGGAACGTTCCCAGAACATTAGCTACGAGTTCTAATAAAGTTCTACACAGGTGGATGTTCTTCGAAGCGTTTCACTAGAACGTCTAAGAATGTTCATGTATCGGGTACCCTTTACATGCAGGTGTCAGAGTGTGGTGGATCTGCTGTATCCAGAGGCCTGGTCTGCTTGTTGATGTTCAGGAGGTGATCGGTTGAGGCCTGAGTTCAGCGTCCTCCGTTGATGTTCAGGAGGTTGCTTCGTTGTATGTAGCAGAGGATGTCTCCGTTTGACTTGGTGAGACTGGGCAGCTGATGTTCATGTAGGTGCTCCAGCGAGGATCCTACGTTGATGTTCAGAAGGTGCTCGGTTGATGTTCCAGTGCTCTTGGCTCAAGTCTTCAGTGATGTTGAGAGGATGTTCCGTTGAGGTTTCAGAGTAGCTGCGTTGATGTTGAAGGGATGCTTCGGTGAGTGTTCAGAGGAGGCTTCGTGAGTGTTCAGAGAGGCGCCTCCGTGAGGTTTCAGAGGATGTTCCGTGAAGTTCAGAGGTGCTCCGTTGATGTTGACCTGAGGGTGCAGGATGTTCAAGAGGATGTTCGTTGATGTCAGAGAGAGTTTGTTCCGTATGATGTACAGGGGATGCCTCGTTGCTGTTCAGAGGACGTTGATGATGAGGAGGATGCTCCGTTGATGTTCAGTAGGATGCTTCAGTTGATGTTTGCCGAGGATGTGCCTCCGTTGATGTTCAGAGGATGCTGTCGTTGTATGTTCAGAGGATGAGGGCTCAGACGGAAGCTGATTTCAGAGGATGCTCCGTTGATGTTCAGAGGATGCTCCGTTGATGTTCAGAGGGTGCTCCGGTTGTGTGTTCTCGTGATGTAGAGGGGGTGCTCGTTGATGTTCAGAGGGTTGCGTTGATTCTCTTGTTCAGCAGGATGCTCCGTTGGTGTATGAGGTCAGGTTGATGTTCAGAGGGTGCTCCGTTGATGTATCAGGAGGGCGTGGCATCCGTTGATGTTCAGAGGATGATATCTTCGTTGAATGTTCAGAGGATGCTCCGTTGACGTTCAGAGGATGCTCCGTTGATGTTCAGAGGATGCTTCTTGATGTTGAGAAGGATGCTACGTTGAGGTTCAGAGGATGCTCTCTTGATGTTGTGAGGCATGCTCCGTTGATGTTGAGATGTTGATGCCTCCGTTGATGTTCAGAGCGATGCTCCGTTAGAGTTGCAGGAGGATGCTTCCGTTGATGTTCAGAGGATGCTCCGTTGATGTTCAGAGGATGACTTCCAGGTGATGTTCAGCACATGGATGGCCGTTGATGTTCAGAGGATGCTCAGTGGATGTTATAGATGTCGTGCTACCGTGAAGTTCCAGTCGAGGGTTAGCAGTCGTTGATGTTTCAGCAGGATGCTCCGTTGATGTTCAGAGGATGCTCCGTGGAGGTTCCAGAGGGTTGCTTCGTTGATGTTCAGAAGAATGCTCCGTTGATGTTCAGAGGGTGCTATCGTTGATGTGAGGATGCTCCAGTTTCAGAGGATGCACTCCGTTGAGTTGATGTTCAGAGGATGGTACGCTCCGTTGATGTTCAGAGGGTGGTCTGTTGATGTTCAGAGGGTGGTCTGTTGATGTTCAGAGGATGCTCTGTTGATGTTCAGAAGGTGGTCTGTTGATGTTCAGAAGGTGCTCCGTTGATGTTCAGAGGATGCTCCGTTGATGTTCAGAGGATGCTCCGTTGATGTTCAGAGGGTGCTCCGTTGATGTTCAGAAGGTGCTCCGGCGTTGAGGTCTCAGCTGAGCTGGTTGATGTTCAGAAGGTGCTCCGTTGATGTTCAGAGGATGCTCCGTTGATGTTCAGAAGGTGCTCCGTTGATGTTCAGAGGATGCTCCGTTGATGTTCAGAGGATGCTCCGTTGATGTTCAGAGGATGCTCCGTTGATGTTCAGAGGGTGCTCCGTTGATGTTCAGAGGGTGCTTCGTTGATGTTCAGAGGATGCTCCGTTGATGTTCAGAGGATGCTCCGTTGATGTTCAGAGGGTGCTCCGTTGATGTTCAGAGGATGCTCCGTTGATGTTCAGAGGGTGCTTCGTTGATGTTCAGAGGATGCTCCGTTGATGTTCAGAGGGTGCTTCGTTGATGTTCAGAGGATGCTCCGTTGATGTTCAGAGGATGCTCCGTTGATGTTCAGAGGGTGCTTCGTTGATGTTCAGAGGATGCTCTGTTGACAGGTTAGCAGACTGAATGTTGCTAGGGAACGTTCTCCTGCCTGTAGGACATTCCTGGAACCTCCTGCTGGAACATTTCATGGTAACCTTCTCAGAACGTTTTTAGAACTAACCATCTCTCTCTGGTAGGACGGTCCCAGAACAGGTCCCATACCCCGCTACCTAAAACCTCCTGCAGCCAGGATCTAAACACCTACCTGATTGAGGTGCAGAGGTTTTAAGACCCCCAGGGAAACGGCGTGCTGAACGTAGGGTGGTCCGGTTTTAGGCTGGATGGTCCGGTTTCTTCCCCTCCCAGTCCTCGGACCAGCGCGGTGCCTGGACGGACGCCCATTGGTCCTCTTTTTGGGATGAACTATTTAAAACGCTCACCAGCAATCTCATACGCGCCATTGGTCTTACGTCCCTGTCAGAGACCATGGCTTGCATTTCATTGGTTTAACAAGGTCATGTGACGTCATGACGCGTCTACCGGCTAACCACAGGCTAGTCAGTTAGCAAGCTCCTGTCTGACTCACGAACCCCATCCGCTCCACCCAGTTAGGTGGGTCAGCGCCATGTATGTGGTATATGGGTTAGATTCTGATTCTGTTCTAGTGTGGTACCCGACTCCGCCCCCTTTTGGAGAGGTTAGGAAACCGGCCACCCTAGCTGTTCTCTGTATATGACGTGATGCTACTCAGCTGCTATTGGCTGGTTATATTTGTGGTGTTAATGAAAAACGGATTATGGTGGTTCCTATGTTGCTTCGTTGGTGAGGTAGATTTTAACACTGTGCCACCCCATGCCCATGTAACACATGCCAACCTGAACCAAAATGGTGGCTGTAAACAACATTTCAGTCCTGTTTTTTTCTAAACCATGGTTTTCAGCTTTGATGTGCTAGCTATGGTATACCTGGATACACGGAGTGGACGAGTGGAAACCAACACAGCTCCCACTGGATCGGAACCTGAACCGAGCAGAACACGTCAGCTGGAACCTCTAAACTACCGGTAGCCCTCTCCACTATCCCCTCCCTCAGCTGGAGCATCACCTGACACACCTCAACACACCTGTGCTCATACTGCTGTGTACACTACCGGACCGTCCCAGACAGTTCTAAACAGTTCTCCAAAGTTCTAGAACATTCCGGACAGGTCTATAAACGTCTGGAGAGTTCTCACATGGAGTCAGCATGGACTGTATCACCGATGTTCTGGACCTTAGAGAACCTTTCAGAACATCTCTGTCCTGAACAGCCCAGGAGAGTTTATGGGGACCTATGGAGTTAATAGAACACCGTTAGAACCAGACAGAACCAGACTAACACAGTTTCACTGATGCTAATAAAGTGATTTTATTCAAACTGCTTATTGGTGTTTACACTGAGAGCTAGATTAAGACCTTAAGGTCACAGCACTGTCGAATGTAGAAACCTGGAGCTATGGCCTGACCATTGGAGCTAGCTGTGTTAGCAACACCAGAAAAAGCAAGTTCACTTGGCAAAATGTCCCCAAACTTTTGACACGGTTTGCATGTCACATGAATACAGCTGGTCCAAACGTACATCAGACCTGTACAGATCAGGAGTTCAACCAGATAGGAGGTGTATTAGACCTGTAGTGGTTAAATATCCGTGGTGGTGGTGTGTTAGTGTGGGTGGTGCTGGTGTGAGTGGATCAGACACAGCAGGGCTGCTGGACACCTCAGTGACACTGCTGGACTGAGAATCGTCCACCAACCAGAGTATCCAGCCAAAAGTGTCCTGTGGGCGGTGTCCTGTGGGCAGCATCCTGTAGGTGGTGTCCTGTGGGGTAGCATCCTGTAGGTGGTGTCCTGTGGGGCAGCGCCAGTGTCCTGAATGCAGCATCCTGAGGGTAGCATCTTGAGGGCAGTGTCCTGTGGGCAGTGTCCTGAGGGTAGCATCTTAAGGGCAGTGTCCTGTGGGCAGCGTCCTGAGGGTAGCATCTTGAGGGCAGTGTCCTGTAGGCGGTGTCCTGTGGGCAGCGCCCTGAGGGCAGTGTCCTTTAAGCAGCGTCCTGAGGGTAGCATCATGAGGGTAGTGTCCTGTGGGGCAGCGTCCTGTGGGGCAGCGTCCTGTGGGGCAGCGTCCTGTGGGGGCAGCGTCCTGTGGGGCAGCGTCCTGTGGGGGAGCGTCCTGTGGGGGAGCGTCCTGTGGGGCACCGTCCTGTGGAGCAGTGTCCTGTGGGGCAGCGTCCTGTGGGCAGCGTCCTGTGGGGCAGCGTCCTGTGTCCACTGATGAAGGACTAGAGGATGACCAACACTGCACTGTGCAGCAGCAGATGAGCTATCGTCTCTGACTGTCCATCTACAAGGTGGACCAGCAAGGTAGGAGTGTCTAATAGAGTGGACAGTGAGTGGACACAGTGTCTCAACACTCCAGCAGCACTGCTGTGTCTGATCCACTCACACCAGCACCACCCACACTAACACACCACCACCACGTCAGTGTCCCTGCAGTGCTGAGAATGATCCACCACCCACATACTACCTGCTCTGGTGGTGTGTGTCGTGTGTGGGGGTCCTGCCCATTGAAGAACAGGGTAATACAGTACACAGAGAAACAGATGGACTACAGTCTGGACCTGTACACCTACAGAGTGTCCTGTACGGTCAGTGGAGCTGATGGAGGGGACACTGTACTCCATACTGGCACTAAATGGGATAGAGCAGATACCCAGTGAAGGTGGAGTAGTTATAGCGGTAGTCCACAAAGATCCAGGAGCGAATCCAGAGGTTCATGTGCACCTGTTCTCCAGCGTCCAGCTGCATGACGGCCCCGTTCGACGCGTTGTCGTTCTTCTCCCCGGAGTTATACTCGTAGGACGATACAAACCGCGAACCGCCCTTAAAGATGCTCAACCCCATGTCGTGGGAGGCGAAGGCGTTCCCGGAGTACCTGAAGTAGTAGACTCCTTTAACAGGGGCTGTGAAGACACCTGGAGGAGTAGAGGAGACCCCGTTAGGAAGATCCGTACCTACAGTCCTACAGGGCCAAGCCCCGGTGACCCCGGTGACCCCAGAGAAGAGAAACTGCTGTGGAAGAATATAAGGAAGCACCTGTCGTTCCGTCGTAGGCGCCTCCAATGTTGGTGAGGACTTTATCGAATATCAGTTTGGTCTCGGAGGGGAACGGCCCCCTGTGCGAGTTCACTGTGGAGGCCATGGAGGCTGTGAAGGCCACTCTGGGACTCTCTGTAAACAGAAACATTGGGAAAGAATAAGAAGGGTTAGCATGGCACCACCCGAAGCCCACCCTCTGCTAGCCCTGGAGAAAACACGACGCAGTGCCCTACAAGATGCCCTTACAGCGGTCCGAACTTAACACAGGAACTCCATAGGAATAGTGTCCTCTAGCAGGTGAGAAGACATGATAAAGGTGCCCTCTAGTGGACACAACAGGAAGCGGCACTCCCTACACATGCATGAGAACGTTTCCTAACGGATGCCCCATCATTAGGGACCTTGCGGTGTGGTGCTATATCGGTGACCACACGTTGGGATGAGCTTGGCGCCCCCTGCAGGTGCCTTTCTGACGAAGACCCATCAAGGGGAAAGCTTGACCAAGTGCCCCTGCAATGGAACGTCCTGCAGTCTGCCCTACACGATGCCCCCTAGGCCCGGAAGTGGTGCCATGCCGGCAGTCCAGCGGAGAAGGATATCGGCAGAATATAGGAGACTACTACTGCCTGCCAGCATGGGGTCTTACAGCGACCTCACCACTCTCAATGTCCATGGTGTATTCGGATTGACCTTTGACCCTTTACCACACCACCCTTCCTTAGAGCAACTGGACGGAGAGTAGCTGAAGCTGGTGTTTGTGATCGTCTCGGTATCCTGACCTTTGACACCTGGTTAATGATTGGGGCTCAGAGTCCAGGGATTGTAATAGGTAGAAGGTTCTAGGTCATTTAGAACTTAAAGCAGCAGAACTCTAAAATCCATACTGATGCGCATGTGGTCTGAAACGGCGTCAACAAGCGCGGTACCTAACCCGGACTACTCCCT
This sequence comes from Prochilodus magdalenae, assembly GCA_024036415.1. Classification (NCBI taxonomy): domain Eukaryota; kingdom Metazoa; phylum Chordata; class Actinopteri; order Characiformes; family Prochilodontidae; genus Prochilodus; species Prochilodus magdalenae. Next base: position 193,314 of record JAMWET010004243.1, on the reverse strand, counting down.
AGGCCCCATGGATAGGGCTGCCCACTGCTCTGGGCATGTGTGCTCACAGCGCCCCCTAGTGTTTATGTATGTGTATCACTGCACGGATGGGTTAAATGCGGAGGGCAAACTCCTCTGTGTGCCAGCACCCATGGAAAAAGGTTCTAAAAGGTTCTAACCCCCACCTGAGCACGGTGGCTAGAGCTGCCCACCAGTCTGGCCTTGTGTGGGTGTGTGTGTGCATGGATGGATTAGATGAAGGGCACAAGTGTCTCTGTGTGCAAGCAGGACTGGTTCTAGATTCTAAAGAACCATCACAAACACGGCTCTTAAAGGAACCGAAGGGGTTCCCTCGGCACTCACCTTCAATCTGCTGCTTCAGGTTATGCACCAAGCTCTTCTGCTCGGTCAGTTCCGTCCTCACGGCGCCGAGCTGCTCCGTCAGCCCCTCCACCAGGGCCTGGAGCTTCAGGAACTCAGAGTGGATGTTCAGCGTGGGCTTCATGATGTCCACCTCCTGGCACCCGCAGACACGGCACAGCAGGGTGAGCAGAGAGACCTGAACCAGCCGCATGACTGCTGCTGGTGTCCTCGCCGTCCTCACAGCAGCTGGACGGAGCGGAGCTGAGCTGGTGTTTGTGAGCGTGTCGGTATATGTACCTTTGACCCCTGGTTAATGAAAAACTCAGGAGGCCAGAACTTCCCAGGGTTTCACAAGTCAGGACGATTACCCAAACACTTCCCAGATGTGCCCAGAGGTTCCTGTGTGTCCTAGTGCTCATTTGGAGGTGCTAGGTCATTTAGAACCTGAATGACTTCAACCGAGGGGGAGACA
>JAMWET010004243.1:162500-190000 GCA_024036415.1 Prochilodus magdalenae | reverse complement strand
CAACACAACCACCACTACTACCATTACTACTACTACCACCACAACTACTACTACCACCACCACCACTACTACCACCACAACTACTACTACCACCACCACCACAACCACCATCCACTACTACCATCATTACACCACCTACTACCACCACCAACACAACCACCACTACTACCATTACTACTACTACCACCACTACTACTACTACCACCACGACCACTACTACCACCACAACTACTACTACCACCACCACCACAACTACTACCATCATTACTACCACCACCACCAACACAACCACCACTACTACCATTACTACTACTACCACCACTACTACTACCACTACTACCACCATCACCACCACCACCACAACTACTACCACCACCAACACAACCACCACTACTACCATTACTACTACTACCACCACCATCACCACCACTCCCACAACTACTACTACCACCAACACAACCACCACTACTACCATTACTACTACAACTACCACCACTACTACAACTACCACTACCATTACTACTACCACCACCACCACTACTACCATTACTACTACTACCACCACCACCACCACCACTACTACCATTACTACAACCACCACCATGACCACCACAACTACTACTACCACCACCACTACTACCACCACCAACACAACCACCACTACTACCATTACTACTACTACCACCACTACTACTACTACCACCACCACTACTACCACCACCAACACAACCACCACTACTACCATTACTACTACTACCACCACTACTACCATTACTACTATTACCACCACTACTACTACAACCACCACCACCACCACTACTACCATTACCACAACCACCACCGCTACTACCATGACCACCACCACTACTACCACCACTATTACCACCACCACTACTACCACGACCACCACAACCACCACCATCAGCACTACTACTATAATTACTACTACCACCACCACCACTACTACCACCACCACCAGCACTACTACCATTACTACTACTACCACTACTACCACCACGACCACCACTATCAGCACTACTACCATTACCACTACTACCACCACCACCACCACTACTACTACCATGACCACCACAACCACCACCACCATCAGCACTACTACCATTACTACTACTACCACTACTACCACCACCACCACAACCACTACCATCAGCACTACTACCATTACTACTACTACCACTACTACCACCACCACCACTACTACCACCACTATTACCACCACCACTACTACCACGACCACCACAACCACCACTATCACCACCACCACCACTACTACCATGACCACCACAACCACCACCATCAGCCCTACTACCATTACTACTACTACCACCACCACAACCACCACTACTACCATTACTACTACTACCACCACCACCACCATCAGCACTACTACCATTATTACCACCACTATTACCACCACCACCACCACCACCACTATTACTACCATCACCACTACTACTACAACCACTACTACCACCACCACCACCACCACCACTTCTACCACCACCACTACTACTACCACCATTACTACTACCACCACCACCACCACTAATACTACCACCACCACCACTAATACTACCACCACCACTACTACCACCACCACCACTAATACTACCACCACCACTACTACCACTGCTACCACCCACCACCATTACTACTACTACCACTACCACCACCACCACTACTACCACCACCACCACCACCACTACTACCACTGCTACCACCCACCACCATTACTACTACTACCACTACCACCACCATTACTACTACTACCACTACCACCACCACCACTACTGCGACCATTACTAATACTACCACCACTACTAATCCACCACCACCACCATCACCAACACCAACACCAACACCACTACTACCACCACCATTATTACCACCATTACCACCGCGACTTCCACAACCACCACCATCAGCACTACTACCATTACTACTACTACCACTACTACCACCATCACCACCACCACCACCACCACTACTACCATGACCACCACAACCACCACCACCACCACCACCACCACTACTACTACACACACTACTACTACCACCACCACTACCAATACTACTACCACCACCATCACTAATACTACCACCACCACCACCACTATTACCACCACCACTATTTCTACTACTACCACTATTACCACCATTACTACTACCACCACCACCACCACCGCCACCAATACTACTACCACCACCATCACTAATACTACCACCACCACTGCTACCACCACCACCACCACTACTATTACCACCACCACTATTTCTACTACTACCACTATTACCACCATTACTACTACCACCACTACCACCACCACTACTACCACGACCACCACAACCACCACCATCAGCACTACTAGCATTACTACTACTACCACTACTACCACCACTATTACCACCACCACTACTACCACAACCACCACCATTACCACTACTACCACCACCACCACCATTATTACCACAACCACCACCATCAGCACTACTATCATTACTACTACTACCACCGCCACCAATACTACTACCACCACCACCACCACCACCACTACTATTACCACCACCACTATTTCTACTACTACCACTATTACCACCATTACTACTACCACCACTACCACCACCACTACTACTACTACCACCACCAACACCAACACCACCACTTCTACTACCACTGCTACCACCCACCACCACACCACCATTACTACTACTACCACTACCACCACTACTACCACGACCACCACAACCACCACCACCAGCACCACCGCTACTACCATTACCACGACCACCACCACTACCATCACAACTGCCACTACTGCCACCACCACCACTACTACCACCACTATTACCACCACTACTACTACCACCAACATCAGCACTACTACCATTACTACTACTACCACTACTACCACCACCACCACTACTACCACCACTATTACCACCACCACTACTACCACGACCACCACAACCACCACCATCAGCACTACTAGCATTACTACTACTACCACTACTACCACCACTATTACCACCACCACTACTACCACAACCACCACCATTACCACTACTACCACCACCACCACCATTATTACCACAACCACCACCATCAGCACTACTATCATTACTACTACTACCACCACCACCACCATTACCACCACCACTACTACCACGACCACCACAACCACCACCACCATCAGCCCTACTACCATTACTACTACTACTACCACTACTACCACCACCACCACTACTACCACCACAACCACCACCATCAGCACTACTACCATTACTACTACTACCACCACAACCAGCCCTACTACCATTACTACTACTACCACCACCACCACTACTACCACGACCACCACAACCACCACCACCATCAGCCCTACTACCATTACTACTACTACTACCACTACTACCACCACCACCACTACTACCACCACAACCACCACCATCAGCACTACCACCATTACTACTACTACCACTACTATTACCACCACCACTACTACCACAACCACCACCATCAGCACTACTACCATTACTACTACTACCACCACAACCAGCCCTACTACCATTACTACTACTACCACCACCACCACTACTACCACGACCACCACAACCACCACCACCATCAGCCCTACTACCATTACTACTACTACTACCACTACTACCACCACCACCACTACTACCACCACAACCACCACCATCAGCACTACCACCATTACTACTACTACCACCACTATTACCACCACCACTACTGCCACAACCACCACCATCAGCACTACTACCATTACTACTACTACCACAACCACCACAACCACCACCACCATCACTACTACTTACTGATACCGCTCTTACTCTTTGCACATGTCCTGTACACGTACTGTACTGTTTGCACACATTGTTTTTGTCATTTGTCTTTGCACTACACTATATATATATATATATATATATATATATATATATACACACTGTATATATACACACATATTCTTCAGCTGCACTGGAGAAGGAGCCTGACCGTGTTTTGTTATACTTCTTGATTTTTACTGCTGAGCATTTCTGATTTTTCTTGGTTGTGTTGTAGAAATGTTCTGACATGTGCCACTGATATGCCTGTTGTTGTCTTGGGAAGAAATGGACATGGATGATCCATCTTAGCAGCACAGTTCTGAGTTTATATCATGTTTCCTGAGACACTGTGTACAAAGAGAAGCGCATACTGACCCCTGTGGGTTCCTGTAGTGATACAGTATCCTCTTACCTGAATAAAACTCAGTGTATGGCTGAATTTAATCAGACACTGTAGAGTACAAGTATCATTTATTTCATTAAGAGTGAAAAAAACAACAACAGAACATTACCCAGAATCCCCAACTAACCAAATATAACACCAGGGGGGTTACCTTCATTCCAGCTTCCATTCTTCTCAGGAGACTCACTTCCAGCTCCCCAGAGAGACACGCCTCCAAAGCTCAGTCTTAGAAGCTGCTTCAGATAACCCCAAACGGTTCTGGGCTCTGGGGTGCTCAGTCCACTGTTCAGAGAACACCAGCAGCTTCTGTGTTGGAGGTGTGGGTCTCCTTTTCTCAGTGAGGAGCTTCTTACTGAGCTACACCTCCTTTCAGACCTCCGTAGTGTGGAGGGGTCTCTCACAGTGGAGGAACGATGGACAGAAACACCTGTGGAGGTTCTCAGATCTGAAGCAGGAGTGGAGCTGGGTGTTCTCCTCTCTCTCAGTGATGGGGACAGTGTTGGTGGGTCTAACAGGTCTTCCAGGTAGTTGTTAGGAGGCCTGAGGTGGTTACGAACGCGCTGCCCGATGTCTGAGACGCTGTTGGTGATAGTGTGGAGACGAGTTGACAGAAGACACGTGTGGGTTCACTGGTGGTTTAGATAGTCAATCAAGTCTCTATAATAGTGTTCTAGACATGGAGAACCCTGGTTCTCATCACCACCCCCACTGTCCCGAGAATTTTACATCACAACAACTAAATTACGAACTTCGTAAGAACTTCGTAAGAACTTCGTAAGAACTTCGTAAGAACTATTTGAGCCTCAGACGCTCTTGACTTTACCCTAACAGCATCACGGACAGACCTTCCCGTCCCTCTCACTTCCTCAGGCCTGCAGGCAGGTGGAGCAGGCATGCCCGTACGTCAGTGACGGGTCCCGCCAACTTGCCCATATTCTCCCATCGTTGAGTGACGGGGTCATAGCGATGCACCAGCCTGGACTCGCTGTAATCCTCCTGGCAATAACCGCCCAGCACGTACACCTTCTCCTCCAGGACGGCCGAGGCTGCTCCCGCGTGGGAGAGGGGCAGAGGGGTGAACACGGTCCAGGAGTCAGTTCCAGGATCGTAGCTTTCGCAGGCCGGCTGGTCGGTGTAGAAGCTCCGCAGGTTGCACACCCCTCCAGCCACATAGAAGCGGCCAGCCAGGGTCTCCATGCAGTGCAGGGCCCGATCGTGGGCCATGTCAGCCAGGTACGTGGTGCCATGTTCGGGGTGGTACAGCAGCAGAGAGACCAGGCACTGGTACTTGCAGTTGAAACCACCCGAGATGAAGATCTCACCTTCCCAGACCGTGGCCGAGTGGCCGCTCAGAGGCTGGTCCAGCGGATGCATGAAGCTGAAATGGAATTTTAAATGTGATCAATGGAAGTCATTGGAAAGTTCTGGAGGACATTATTAATACATGTATGTTTGGATCATTCTACGGAACTGGATCAGTGCCAGAGTCGATTTCACCTCCAGAACCTTCGGTACCGACAGTTCTGGACTGATCGTCTTTGTCCTAAGGCTTTCTATTCTGAATGGAGTGATCTCTCCCAGTGTTCTGGAGCAGGACAATCCCTCACTGAACATCTAGGGGATTCCCACCATCACCAGAACACCAGGAGGAACGTCCCCATCCCTCCAGGACAGTTTCAGAGACTTGTAGACTCCCTGTGTGGATGTGTTTGGACCTCACCTCCAGGTGCCCGTGTCCAGTGAGTACTTTTCCACGCTTTCCAGGTTGGTGCTGATGTCCCTGTCTCCTCCTATAGCGTACAGGCTGTCTCCTCTCACCACCATCATGAAGTTACTCCTCTTCTCCTGCATGTCCGCCAGTCTCTCCCAGGAGTTCGTACCTGGGTCGTACCTGGGTCAGAGGGGGTGAGTAATATCAGGACTAGCCCGAGAGGAGTGTCGAAGCTGGAGACCAGCGGCACAAAGCATATCGTCACTGTCCAAAGAAAAACAGGTAGCTCCAAAACGGCAACTTTACAGGAGAGGCCAAAAACTGCATTAGTTTGAATGGAGGTCAATGGAACCAGACGTCTTTCCTAGCAGATTTGGGCCATTTCTGTTGGTCCATTCGTCATGGAATTTTCACACGGTGTAAACAGCAGCTCGGGGGATCCAATGAGGCATAAAAGTAAAAATCAAGAAAAATGGAGATGCATGTTTTTCATTGGACACTGTAACTACATACCTGTAAGCAGATTTCATCGTGTCCGCCTTGGCGTAGTAGTGACAGCCTCCTGCCACGTAGAGCTTCCCCTCGAGGACGCCCACTCCGTGCCTGAACCTGGCCTGCTCTGGCATCTCCCCCAGAATCCTCCACTCGATCTCCTTCACCAGCCCTACGCCATTCCGCATGGAGTTAGCAAACCACAGCTGCCTGCTCGGTAACCGCATGCCGTTGTCTAGCTGGTCGCCGCCTATGAGGACGAGGGCGTCTTTGGGGTGGCGTACCCGACTCCGAACCTTGGGACTGAACCCTCCGAATCCGAATTCCTTCAGGGCCGACTCGTACAGCTCCACATCGCTGTCCCCGCTGCATTCCATCTGCAGGTTGACCGCTCGGACCTCGCGGAACTCGCGGAAGGTCATAAGTGGAAAACGCACCCCTGCCATCAGCTCCCGGGCTTGAGGCAGCCTCTCGTCCAGATCGGCCTCGATCCACGCCACCACTGCCCTGAAAACTGTCAGCTCGGACGGAGCGCACAAGCTGTCCCGTCTCAGGAAGTCCAGCAGCTTCTCGGCCGGTAGGTCCAGGAGCTTGGGCGTGGCTGCGACCTCCTGGAAGTGCACGAGGACAAAGTCCTGGGCCTTTTCGAGCAAGTCGCCGATCATGTAAGCCTCGGCGAAAGCGACGACGTCCAGGCAGCTGTGGACATCGATGTGCTGCTCCAGGAAGTCGAGGCAGAGCGAAAGGGCAGGCTGGAACTGGAACTGAAGGGCAGCGCACGTTAGCTCAAAGACGCAGTCCCAGTCGAGGGCCAGGTCCCCTCTGTAGCAACAGCGAAGAAGAGCTTCCAGCTCGGAAGCCCCGACCGACAGCAGGGACACCGACGCCTGCTGGCTCTCTCGCATTCCGCTGCTGAACATGGCCCGGAAGTAGTCGCTGCTGGCAGCCAGGAGGACCTTGTGTGCTGGAAGTAGACGGGATTGGGATGTAGTGAACACGTACAGAATGCAGACGCTACAGTCGCACGGGAAAGACTTTCCCACACACTAGGGGGCAGTGTGCACACGTCTGAAACGTTGGGCAGCCTTAGCCATGGTGCCCGGTTGAGCGGTTGGGGGTTAGGTGCCTTGCTCGAAGGGCAAGAATTAGAATTCAGTAGTACTGCAATCTTCCCACTCCACCTTAAATGGTGGAGCAGCTAAAGTGTTCAGTGTAGCACTTCTAAATAACTCAACACGCAGCCATTAACGTCTAAACCGCCGGCAGCGAAAGAGAGCACACCCCTCGGTGAACATGGCCAGTCGTGCCCAGAGTGTCTAAGTCTGGTGGCCACCGTTATTTCCCAGACCTGCCTTAACACTCCTGGGCATGGAGTTCACTAGAGCTTCACAGGTTACCACGGGAATCCTCCTCCACTCCTCCATGACTACATCACGGAGCTGGTGGATGTCTCCATCTTCCGTTTGAGGATGTCCCACAGATGCTCAGTAGGGTTTCGGTCTGGGGACATGCTTGGACGTGACACCAGACTTAACACACCTGCTCTCCAATCACACCTGAGACCATGTGACACTAACGAGTCATGTGACACCGGGGGGGTGGGGTTAAATGGCTAATTGGGCAGTTTGGCCATGTTCACCCAGCGGTCTAGACGCTAATGGCTGTGCTGACTTTACACTGTACCACAACGTCATGTCTCCAGTGTCCCATCAACGGGTTCAATCAACTATTTACAGAAAGGTGAGGGGTGCACTTACTTTTGTAAGATACTGTGTGTATATATAGGTGTGGTGAATCGATGAAGCAACCCCCTCTCCTTACCCTGGAACACTCGTCCTTCAGCCTCCAGCTCCACGTCACAGCCTACTCCCTCCTCCCACAGCCTCCCGATGGACCATAGAGCCACCTCCATCTGTTCTCCAGCCGACACCTTCCTCATCTCATCCGTCCCCTTGGTCCTCTTCTCCTCCTCTTCTTCGCAGAGCTCCAGAACCCTGGGCACCCCCAGACAGCGGGCAGCCGTCCGAGCCTGAGCCGAAGACTCTGTGCCCAGACGGGCGATGGTTCCGGTGTACGCAAACTCCAGCACCGCAGACAGTCCCAACCCCGACACCTCCGGGCCCAAACGGAGAAGCAGCTCCTTCTCTCCGTCCCTTCCCTGGACCATCTTCTGGATCCGGGTGCTCACGGCAGCCAAGACCAGCGAGTGGGCCTGGCAGCAAAGCCCGCTCTCCACCGTCAAAGCCAGGTCAGTGAGGACAGAGCCCTGCCTCAGTTCCTCCAGGGCCCGGAAGATCTCGGTCGGGTACGTACCTCTGTCGTACGTCTGCGCCTCCTGTCGCTGGTTCTGCCGATGCATCCCTCCGTCTGCTCCCGTTCTCCCGCGCTCCTGCCTCTCCTTCATCCCCATCCTGCTGTCGTTGTAAGCCTTGATCCACCGTAACCTCCTGTTCTCCTCCTCGAACCTCTCCCCACCCTCCTCTATCACCTTCTTCCTTTTCTCCTTCTCTCGTCTCCACCTCTCCTCCCATTCCATGGGCAGGTACTTCCTCGTGAACTCCATGCCAGTTGACGGTCTCTGCACGCGGACGAACCGGTAGCTCAACCGGTCTGTATTTTCATTCGGCTGCTGGTAAACTCCTGAGGTAAACAGGGTTCTAATTTTAGGTTCTAGGTCAGTAGATTGAATGTCTGTTGACCTGTGGTCTTTAGAGCTATGGCATGTCGGTCACGGCATGTCGAGAAAGCAGGGGGGTCAAGAGTTGAGTCTGACACCAGGAGACACCAGGAGAACCGCTTTCAGTTAACACCCGTACAGGTTCCCTCAGGTTCTAAAGAACCTATCTAGATCTACTTATGATGGGATTTCATGACGGTTCTTTACGGTTCCACTGGGAGACCGAATGGTTCTATTTAGACATTGCATGCTTAGTTGGTTCTTCGGATGGTAAGATGGTTCTTCAGACTGATAAAGGCCATGTTGTGGTGCTTGTAGCTGTAGAGGAACCTGTTCTAATGCTATATAGAACCATATACAACATATTCTCCGTCAACCATTCTGTTCTAGCCATTGCAACAATAGCAAAACCATTGTTGGTGCTATATGGAACCACAGCCAACAAATTCGCCGTCCATCTGAGGAAGCTTTTGGCCTTTTTGAGGTGGATCTATCTGGAACTCATGGTTCTAACTAGAACAGTCACTTCACCAACCCCCCTGAGGAACCATCTTTAATTTCATTATATTTCATTGACTTACATCATTAACTCCACTCTCGCTAACTCACATAACTCAGCTCTCTGTGCAAACAAACACAGTTTGTAGAGATGTAGAGCAGAACCCAACCGATGCTAAAGCTAATTCGCTAAATCACACACCAGCAGATTTAATTTGGGCTGTCTGAATGTGAGTTGTCACTATTTGAAATCATGTTGCCGTTATTGTTCCAAATCCGTTTCACAGCGCTGCACTCCGGAGTCCCTCGGGTTATTGTTAGGAGTGCGCCTGAGCTAAAACTGAACGAGTGAATTCAAAGCTGGAGGTTTTCAGAGACCTTCTTTAGTCATCAACATGTTGAGCCAGGCTGCCCCCTTGTGATCAAGCTTGGGGTTGCAGCGGCACCTCCCTGATTTCTTCACATCGGATACTTACACAAGCAAAACATGCACCAGCACGTATGTAGCTCCTGGGGAAATACGCACGGCTGGTGTACAGTGGAGTGCATTACCAAACTAGTGCAGTTCACATTACCACCACCACCCAGTCACTGCTGATGTATTTACTACTACAGAGCCAAAGCTGTGCTAAAGAACCCAACCAATGCTAAAGCTAATTAGCCAGATCCCAGACAGATTTAATTTTGGGTTGTGTGAACGTGAGTTCACTGTTTTATCATCTCATGTTGCCGTTATGGTGCCAAATGAGCCAAATCAGTTAGCGCTGCACTCCTGATTCCCTGGGGTTATTGTTAGTACTGTGCATGAACTAGATGCGAACGAGCGAAAGTCCTCACAAATGAACGAGCTGGACGTTTATCAGAGACCATCCCCGTGCACCATGTGGTGTTGGACACACAGCCGGCGGAACAATGAAGGAACCCCACACGGTGTTACATAATAAAAGCACACACATTTTAATGAATGAAAAGGGTGGAGTTCTCAGTAAACATTTTGTCGGTGGCACTACTTACATTCAGAATTACTGCAATTATCAATTATAACCATCAATCCCGGAGACGCACGAAAAGCAACAGAAGCACAGCTGAAGGTAACAAACAGTAAGAGCTTATGCAGCACTTCTTCTTTTTTTTTTTTTTTTTTTTAGTCAATACAACAGAGACACTGCATTGTTCACAATACATGTTTATGAGTATAGCTTAGAAAGATAGAGGGTCCGGGACGGGTTCGCTCCGGACCGCGGCCCCTCTCCGGAGGACAGAAGTGCATCGGAACCATGCGACACGCCTCCGACGTTCACGCCCAACGCTTCACACCTCGGTCCGAGCGGACGAGGCCTGAACCGGGATATAAAACCAGCTTCCGTTTTTTTTTTTTTTTAGTATCCACAGCAGCAGAAACGGGATCAGGTGGTCCGTCGTTCACTACCCGATCCACAGAAACGAAAAGGAGACAACACCGGGGCCCCCACCCGGAGACGGCAGAGTGGACGTCGGACAGATACACCGAAATACCGCTAGTATAGTTACCACTTCACTAAAGAGGACGACTCCTGGAATAGCTATGTAGAAGAAAAGGGTTCTCCCGGAAGTCTAGACGTTGGCACCTACGCTCGGGACGACGGAGGGGCGGGCGGGCAGGCGGGCGGGCAGTGAGAGCGAGGTGGCCTTTGTTTATTTCTCTTTTGGAAAGGTTAAAAGGTCGTTCCGAGTAGGCGACGGAGGGAGGCCGCTTCGAAGGAGGAACGTAGGAAAAAATAAAAACACAAAACCGAGGAGAGTCTTTTCCACACGCGGCGGTGTGCGGAGGCCCCCGAGCCGCCCGGACCCGCCACACTGGAATGCGTTAGCCAGCCCACGTCACGTCCTGGCTACTGAAGAAGCTCTCGCTCGACGTTTTCCACCTGTGACGGTTCAGGAGTTCAGGAAACGCTCGCTCGCTGCTCGCTGCTGTTGTTTTCTTTTTTGTCGTTTTTTTCCGATAAAAATAAATAAAAAAACAAAAATAGCAACTTTTAAAATGTATTAGATGTAATGTACACATGGAAGACAACATATACAATATTAAAGCGTTCCCCTAAAGTCAACAAACCGGCTCCTACCCGAACGAGGCCCGCCGCTTTCACGCTTCTCCGTCACGTATTGTTTATTTTGTTTTTGTTTTTTTCGTTTTTTTTGGCCGATTACAATCTACAGCAGCTCGTACGGCAGCTACGCGCGAGTTCAACGAACGACATAATAGAAACGAGGAAGAATAGAAACTAAACACGGAGGAAGCCCACCAAATGTCGTCCTGCCACTCTGCTCTCAATAGTAACTTCCGGAAAACACAGAGTAACTCTTTAACATATAAAAATACTATACCAAAATGAAATACAAATATATATTAGAATCTGTTAGGCAATTTTCTGTATAAAGAGAGGACTAAAGGAGTTAGGTTACATCAGGAAAACGAAAAAAAAATAAAAATTAAAAAATGAAAAATCAAAATAAACCACGAGAAAGCAATGCAAAAAAAGCATTGAAATAAAAAAACAAAAACGATAACAATCATAATAACCGTAAAGGATGTCTACGTATCAAATTGCAAGTCTTTCCAACATGCAACGGTTCGCACAAGTAATACTGCAGGCATGGAGGGAGGGACTCCTCCGGCTCACACGGAGGAGGAGGGGGACGGAGGGGACGGGCTAATTCCCATCGCTAAGGCAATGCATGCTGGGAGAATGGTCACCACAGGACACTACTGGCTTTTCTGTACAGTGTGGGAGCCATCGACACCACTCAGCTACACAACACCCCCTCTGAGCCACGTCACGGGTGGAGGGCGGCTTAGCGCCATCAGGAAAAGGAACCGCCGGGAGTTACCGGCAAACACCGGTGGGGAGGAAAACCGGAGAGGGCGATGGGATCAGCCGCGCCGCGGGGTCGGCGCCCGCTACGAACCGCGATGAGGACACGGGCTACGCTCCCTATGTGATGGCGGACATCGCATCACCACAAGCATGCAACTTACGAAACTACTCGGTGACCGCCCGGGCCGCTGCCGTGGCTTCCGTTTCGGGACACGCCCCTCCGTTTACACGGGGATACAGAAACGACAGTGCAAAAACGAGACGGGAAGAAAACCGGGAGAAGGAACCTCCTGGACGGCGAAGGGCCCAACCCTGGAAGGAAGCCTCGGGACGCTGGTAGACCACTCTCTCGCGTGAGCATCTTAATGGCACCGGGAGCTCGCGCTGGCAATACCGTTCGGTGGGAGGCTAGGGGGCGCCAGACACCTCCTGAGTCCTCCTGATACCCCGACAGCAGCTACCCTACAGGAAGTGTACCTCGGCTATCAGCTCCTCTAGCCTCTCGAGGGTTTGCGCCGTACCCGCTGGGGCGCGGTACCATAAGGTCAGGTTAGTGTCTGGACGTATGGATTGGCGTATGACTGAAGACGCACCTACGGCTCGGTGGTGACGGCCGGCAAGCATGGGGCGTGTCATCACCGTTACTACGACGCCGCCGGGGTGCTTCTCCGCCAAAGACGGCCGCCTCCTCTTAGTCCACCACTCCCCTAATACTGGACCAAGCCCTGGCCAGGGGCCACGCCGGTCTCAGGATGGCGCGTCTTGGCGCGTCTTGGCGCGTCTTGGCGCGTCTTGGCTACCGGAGGCCTAACGGATGGAGGAAAACAAAGGGGCGGAATTGCAGGCCGGGAATGGGAACCGTGCGACACCTGCTCGGAACACAATACCTCTCGGAACGTCTTCTCAGCCGCCCTTGCGTTGTTGTTGCTGTTGTTGTTTTTTTTTAAACAATGTTTCACAGACACAATGTTGCTGTTTTGTTGTTGTTGTTGTTGTTGTTGTTTTGATGTTCTCTTCTTTTTTGTCTTATGCCGTACACCCCTTCGGACAGGGAGGAAAAAAAGTCCTATATTTTACAAACGTCGTTGTCCATAATATATAGATAGGTTTTAATATATATTTCTGTATACTCTCTCTCTCTCTCTCTCTCTCTCTCTCTCTCTCGCTCTCTCTCTCTCTTTCTCTCCCCCTCCAGTTTCTCTCTGACTCTGCGACGGCGGCGGGGTGGGGTGTTGGGGTCACACGTTAGCGGGGGAGGGTGAAGGGGCATGCTACATGCACCCCACGCAGCCGCATTTGATGGTCTTCTCCACCTCTTCGCTGAAGGAGGTGCCGTCGCTGCACTCGAAGGTGTATTTCCGGCGCTTCATCCTCTGGCTGGCGCAGCAGGCGCCCGTGTCGCAGACCCCGGTGCACTCCACCCACGACACCATGCGCGTGGTCTGGCAGATGGCGTAGCCGCGCTGCACCTGGTAGAAGTCCCGGACCGGCTCCCCGCGGCACTCCGATTCTGAGTGAGACATGGAAGACAGGTTCAGTCTGTTGGAACCGCTGACTGAGGGGCATGAGGGACAGGGATGCAGCCTCACTTCCTGTTCTAAAACGCAGGGGTGTGGCTAAAATCAGGCTCCGCCTACAGAGTAAAACTCATGGTGTTTAATTCAGCTAACCACACCATGGGGAAGACCTGTAGGTGGGCGCTTCAGAGCGATGGGACAGGTTCCATCATACCGTTAAACGTTAGCATGTCGTCATGGCGACAGTGTCTTTATCAGACCAGAGCTTTACCAGCGATTGGTTTTACAGTACCGGGGTGGTAGACGGACCGTGGTCTCACCTGCGTCACATAGCTCTCCCGTGTAGCCGCTGTCGCAGTGGCAGTAAGCGTCACCCGAGTCCGAGATTTGACATCGGCCGTGTTTGCACTGCAGCCTTCGGCATGGGTTGAAGAGCTCCCCCTGCTGGTTGCACAGGGCACCGCGATAACCCTCTTGACATTCACAGCGGTAGGACTGCATGTCCAGTGGAATGCATTTTCCGTGCACGCACCTGCACCACAAGGAAGGTTCCGCTTTAGAACACTGGTTCTAATGATACGGTAACTACCTGCCACTAGCATCTGGAATAACACCGCGCTAATCTAAAATCTAAATCTTTAAAGAATCAGTTGATATGGTATCCCAGGTGGTTGCTAAAGTGTTGCTAGGCCACTACTATGCTATAGTACCCCAGGTGGTTGCTAAAGTGTTGCTAGGCCACTACTATGCTATAGTACCCCAGGTGGTTGCTAAAGTGTTGCTAGGCCATTACTATGCTATGGTATACCAGGTGGTTGCTAAAGTGTTGTTGGGCCACTACTATGCTATGGTATCCCAGGTGGTTGCTAAAGTGTTATTGGTCCACTACTATGCTATGGTATCCCAGGTGGCTGCTAAAGTGTTGTTAGTCCACTACTATGCTATGGTATCCCAGGTGGTTGCTAAAGTGTTGTTAGGCCATTACTATGCTATGGTATACCAGGTGGTTGCTAAAGTGTTATTGGGCCACTACTATGCTATGGTATCCCAGGTGGTTGCTAAAGTGTTGCTAGGCCACTACTATGCTATGGTATCCCAGGTGGTTGCTAAAGTGTTGTTAGGCCACTACTATGCTATGGTATCCCAGGTGGTTGCTAAAGTGTTGTTAGGCCACTACTATGCTATGGTATACCAGGTGGTTGCTAAAGTGTTGTTAGGCCACTACTATGCTATGGTATCCCAGGTGGTTGCTAAAGTGTTGTTAGGCCACTACTATGCTATGGTATCCCAGGTGGTTGCTAAAGTGTTGTTAGGCCACTACTATGCTATGGTATCCCAGGTGGTTGCTAAAGTGTTGTTAGGCCACTACTATGCTATGGTATCCCAAGTGGTTGCTAAAGTGTTGTTAGGCCACTACTATGCTATGGTATCCCAGGTGGTTGCTAAAGTGTTGTTAGGCCACTACTATGCTATGGTATCCCAGGTGGTTGCTAAAGTGTTGTTAGGCCACTACTATGCTATGGTATCCCAGGTGGTTGCTAAAGTGTTGTTAGGCCACTACTATGCTATGGTATCCCAGGTGGTTGCTAAAGTGTTGTTAGGCCACTACTACTATGCTATCCCAGGTATGTTTGTTAGGCCACTACTAGCTGTATCCCATTTGGTTGCTAAAGTGTTGTTAGGCCACTACTATGCTATGGTATCCCAGGTGGTTGCTAAAGTGTTGTTAGGCCACTACTATGCTATGGTATCCCAGGTGGTTGCTAAAGTGTTGTTAGGCCACTACTATGCTATGGTATCCCAGGTGGTTGCTAAAGTGTTGTTAGGCCACTACTATGCTATGGAATACCAGGTTGTTGCTAAAGTGTTATTGGGCCACTACTATGCTATGGTATACCTATGGTATCAAAGTGGTTGCTAAAGTGTTGTTAGGCCACTACTATGCTATACTATGGTATGCCCCAGGTGGTTGCTAAAGTGTTGTTATGCCACTACTATGTTATGGTATCCCATGTGGTTGCTAAAGTGTTGTTAGGCCACTACTATGTTATGGTATCCCAGTGTGGTTGCTAAAGTGTTTGTTTAGGCCACTACTATGTATGTTCCCAGGTGGTTGCTAAAGTGTTGCTAGGCCACTACTATGCTATGGTATCCCAGGTGGTTGCTAAAGTGTTGTTAGGCCACTACTATGCTATGCTATCCCAGGTGGTTGCTAAAGTGTTGTTAGGCCACTACTATGCTATGGCATTCCAGGTGGTTGCTAAAGTGTTGTTAGGCCACTACTATGCTATGGTATCCCAGGTGGTTGCTAAAGTGTTGTTAGGCCACTACTATGCTATGGTATACCAGGTGGTTGCTAAAGTGTTGTTAGGCCACTACTATGCTATGCTATCCCAGGTGGTTGCTAAAGTGTTGTTAGGCCACTACTATGCTATGCTATCCCAGGTGGTTGCTAAAGTGTTGTTAGGCCACTACTATGCTATGGTATCCCAGGTGGTTGCTAAAGTGTTGTTAGGCCACTACTATGCTATGGTATCCCAGGTGGTTGCTAAAGTGTTGATAGGCCACTACTATGCTATGCTATCCCAGGTGGTTGCTAAAGTGTTGGTAGGCCAGGGCTATGCGGTGGGATACCGGGTGGGTGCTCGAGGGTTGGTAGGCCACTACTATGCTATGGCATTCCAGGTGGTTGCTAAAGTGTTGTTAGGCCACTACTATGCTATAGTATCCCAGGTGGTTGCTAAAGTGTTGCCAGGCCACTACTATGCTATAGTACCCCAGGTGGTTGCTAAAGTGTTGCTAGGCCACTACTATGCTATAGTATCCCAGGTGGTTGCTAAAGTGTTGTTAGGCCATTACTATGCTATGGTATCCCAGGTGGTTGCTAAAGTGTTGTTAGGCCACTACTATGCTATGGAATACCAGGTTGTTGCTAAAGTGTTATTGGGCCACTACTATGCTATGGTATCCCAGGTGGTTGCTAAAGTGTTGCTAGGCCACTACTATGCTATAGTAACCCGGGTGGTTGCTAAAGTGTTGCTAGACCACTACTATGCTATGGTATCTTAAGTGGTTGCTAAAGTGTTGCTAGGCCACTACTATGCTATGGTATCTTAAGTGGTTGCTAAAGTGTTGTTAGGCCACTACTATGCTATAGTATCCCAGGTGGTTGCTAAAGTGTTGCTAGGCCACTACTATGCTATGGTATCCCAGGTGGCTGCTAAAGTGTTGTTGTGCCACTACTATGCAATGGTATCCCAGGTGGTTGCTAAAGTGTTGTTGGGCCACTACTATGCTATGGTATCCCAGGTGGTTGCTAAAGTGTTGTTGTGCCACTGCTATGCTATGGTATCCCAGGTGGTTGCTAAAGTGTTGTTAGGCCACTACTATGCTATGGTATCCCAGGTGGTTGCTAAAGTGTTATTGGTCCACTACTATGCTATGGTATCCCATGTGGCTGCTAAAGTGTTGTTAGTCCACTACTATGCTATGGTATCCCAGGTGGTTGCTAAAGTGTTTTTAGGCCACTACTATGCTACAGTATCCCAGGTGGTTGCTAAAGTGTTGCTAGACCATTACTATGCTATGGTATCCCAGGTGGTTGCTAAAGTGTTGTTAGGCCACTACTATACTATGGTTTCCCAGGTGGTTGCTAAAGTATTGTTAGGCCACTACTATGCTATGCTATCCCAGGTGGTTGCTAAAGTGTTGTTAGGCCACTACTATGTTATGCTAACCCAGGTGGTTGCTAAAGTGTTGTTAGGCCACTACTATGCTATGGCATTCCAGGTGGTTGCTAAAGTGTTGTTTGGTCACTACTATGCTATGGTATACCAGGTGGTTGCTAAAGTGTTGTTGGGCCACTACTATGCTATGGTATACCAGGTGGTTGCTAAAGTGTCCATTAATTAAGTTCACTAATAAAGCCTATTTCTATGGTTTGTCCCTAACAACTATCGTTATGCTAACATCGCGTTTAGGAAAAGAACACAGTGGTATCAAAACGTATCTAAGTGTCAACCAGCCTGCAGCAGTAAGCACGAGCAGCTGCCGTTTCTCCCGAGAGGATCACTTACTTGCTGCCCTGGCAAGGGTTAGCAGCAGGCTGATCGCAGTGCGGCCCGCTCCAGCCTGGCTGGCAGTGGCACACAGGGCCAGCCGCTGCATCTGGCTGGCAGATGCCATGCAGGCAGTAGATCTTTCGGCAGGGCTCGCAGCCTGGCACCACGCCAGGCTTCATCTGGGTCTTGGTGAAGTCTTGCAGCTCATTGTTGATGTACAGGTTCTGGATGCAACCGTGGAAGCTGGAACCGTTCTGGATCTGCCACATGCGCAGGGCGGAGGAGTGCACGTCCAGGGGCATGCCTACCATTCAGAGGGAAAGGAAGAGCCTGATTAGAGCTGGGTGGAGAAGATCCCAGTGGCACACTGACACAGATAACACAGGGCTGGCGTGGGAGTGATGGAGCGTGGCGAAGGGGAGAGGGATATTTCAAAGAGCCTTGTTCCACACCTGAGCCTGCAGCACTGAAGTACCAGTAGGTACATCTGAAGCGGTCATGAAGCCGAGGTTACCCTGTGCATGGTCAGAGGAAGTCTCGGTACTACCGATGCAACTCCATGGAACTAAAAATCCTACTGTGACTAAAGTGCACTGGCCCTGCGAAATGTCTTACTAGACCAAAATCAGACTAGCGCAACTGGGAAAACTGTTAGGCCATCGCTATGCTAATGTATTCCAGGTGGTGGCTAAAGTGTTGCTAGGCAATCGCTATGCTAATGTATTCCAGGTGGTTACTAAAGTGTTGCTAGGCAATCGCTATGCTAATGTATTCCAGGTGGATGCTAAAGTGTTGCTAGGCCATTGCTATGCTAATGTATTCCAGGTGGTGGCTAAAGTGTTGCTAGGCCACTACTATGCCAATGTATTCCAGGTGGTTGCTAAAGTGTTGGTAGGCCATTGCTGTGCTAATGTATTCCAGGTGGTTGCTAAAGTGTTGTTAGCCTATTGATATGTTAATGTATTCCAGGTGGATGCTAAAGTCTTGCTAGGCCATTGCTATGCTAATGTATTCCAGGTGGTGGCTAAAGTGTTGTTAGGTCATTGCTATGCTAATGTATTCCAGGTGGTTGCTAAAGTGTTGTTAGGCCATCGCTATGCCAATAGATTCCAGGTGGTTGCTAACGTATTCCAGGTGGTTGCTAAAGTGTTGCTAGGCCATTGCTATGCTAATGTATTCCAGGTGGTGGCTAAAGTGTTGTTAGGTCATTGCTATGCTAATGTATTCCAAGTGTTTACTAAAGTGTTGCTAGGCCATCGCTATGCTAATGTATTCCAGGTGGTTGCTAAAATGTTGTTAGGCCATTGCTATGCTAATGTATTCCAGGTGGTTGCTAACGTATTCCAGGTGGTTGCTAAAGTGTTGTTAGCCAATTGCTTTGCTAATGCATTCCAGGTGGTTGCTAAAGTGTTGCTAGGCCATTGCTATGCTAATGTATTCCATTTGGTTACTAAAGTGTTGTTAGGCCATTGCTATGCTAATGTATTCCAGGTGGTTGCTAAAGTGTTGCTAGGACATTGCTATGCTAATGTATTCCAAGTGGTTACTAAAGTGTTGCTAGGCCATCGCTATGCTAATGTATTCCAGGTGGTTGCTAAAATGTTGTTAGGCCATTGCTATGCTAATGTATTCCAGGTGGTTGCTAAAGTGTTGTTAGGCCATTGCTATGCTAATGTATTCCAGGTGGTTGCTAAAATGTTGTTAGGCCATTGCTATGCTAATGTATTCTAGGTGGTTGCTAAAGTGTTGCTAGGACATTGCTATGCTAATGTATTCTAGGTGGTTGCTAAAATGTTGTTAGGCCATTGCTATGCGAATGTATTCCAGGTGGTTGCTAAAGTGTTGCTAGGACATTGCTATGCTAATGTATTCTAGGTGGTTGCTAAAGTGTTGCTAGGCCATTGCTATGCTAATGTATTCCAGGTGGTTGGTAAAGTGTTGGTAGGCCATCGCTAGGCTAATGTATTCCAGGTGGTTGCTAAAGTGTTGGTAGACCATTGCTATGCTAATGTATTCCAGGTGGTTGGTAAAGTCTTGCTAGGTCATTGCTATGCTAATGTATTCCAGGTGGTTGCTAAAGTGTTGCTAAGTCATTAGATAGATTGGCTCCCCATCCATCTCTCACACCCCGCAGGGATTTATAGCTACATCATCCTCGTGCAGCGCCCTCTGCAGGAACCTGAAGGTACTACCACCTTAAAAACACAAGGTGACTCATTATTTGTCCTCTAGACCATGACCTGAATTTACAGATGTGGAACTCGGCATCTTTGAAATAACACTAGACAGGGGCCGAGGGTCGTGCACAAGCATCCTGCAGTTAAAGCACAAGCGACAGAAATGGCAACATAACAAACAAAACAAAACACGAGCGGCAACTGGTGAGATCACTGAGGGAGGAAAAGGGCTGTGCCACCAGTGGCAGGTTCTCATCTGATGGTTCTTTGGATACATCACCATCACCTGATTCCCGTGAGCCATTCCCAAAGGTTTTCACCAAGCTACATCACCAGGCCATCCGCAGACTAGCCGGGTTTCCACCTCACCCTCATGATCTCAGGAGCAGCCGCAGGAACAAACGGGTCCACGTATCGACCAACACAAAAACCACCACCATGCAAAGACACATCACTTTCTTTGGTTCTAGGTTTTGGAAAGTGTAGACTGTATCTGATAGGGATAGTGGTCTGTGGGCCGGTTAAGATTCCGCATCCACGATGCCAACTCAATCGCTCCGGGTTTGGTTTTTTAGAGGGGAGTTGGGCCATAGCAAACACAGTCTAGGAAAATGGTCTGAGGGGTTTATAGTGGGTGGGTGAGGCTGATAGGGGGTTCGGGAGGAGGGGTGGGGGGTGCAGGGGTGCAGGGGTTTGGGAGTGGTGTGACCGGGTGACGGGGGTGTTGGGGAAAGGGGGGGAGGGAAGGGGTGGGGGTGATTGACAGTAGTGTAATTTAGAGTGCCTGCGGTGGAGGTAGGTATCTGCGGTGGGCCCCTACCCCCCACGTATAGCGGAGCCTCTCCGTTCAGGGGCCGCAGTTTGCCAAAGCTATCCATGGTGGTGGGCAGGCCACCGTCGATGGACAGGTTTACCATCTGGTCAAAGGTCACCAGCTCCACTGTGTGGAACTGACCATCATTGATGGTCTCGGTGCTAGAAATGGAGAGAGAGAGAGAGAGAGAGAGAGAGAGAGAGAGAGAGAGAGAGAGGTCAAGACCAGCTTCATCAGAACCTACATACTTCCTCTAGCTAAGATTCCGCTGATTGATCAAATGCCAAGTATTGCCACGGTAACGATTCCCATGGTAACTACAGAAGTATGTATTCAGGTACCACACACACACACTACATGTCCAAAAGTATCCAGACACCCCTCCATTCAGTGACCTCTGCAGCCGTCCATAAGTTGAAGCTCACCATGGCCAATGTGCCAAGCACTGGGTACAGGAGTATAAGCGCCCCCTTGTGGATGAATGCAATCAAATCCACACAGCAAGCCTTCCTATTAGAGTGAAGGCTGCTACTGAAGCACAGGAGGACTTGACTGGGTGTCCAGAAACTTTTGGTGTTCCCTGAGCCTGACCTCGCTCATGACCTACCTGTAGATGGCATGGCCTGGTTGACTGCCAGGGTCGTAGCTGACCTTAACATGACCTTGGTAGAGCTCCACTGCAATGTGGTCATTGTCTCCGTTGTAGAGAAGGATGCCATTGTCCTCAGCAGTGGAGACCTTCAGGACACACACAAGACCCCATGATTCAGGACGTGCTATGGACTCGCCTGTCTGGGACCGGCAAAGCCGTCATACAGCAGAGGACCAATCAATCAACTGCTCGGGCGGGCGAGCGGGCAGGCGGGCGAGCGAACAGTAGGCACTACCTGCAGAGTGATGTTGGCCTGGGGCCAGTTCTTCAGGTCGCTCAGCAGCAGGTACGAGTCTCGGTCCACGAAGTTGACGCTGACCAGCTTCTCGCAGCGAGGCCCACCGAAGCCTGGCAGACACTGGCAGAGCGCCCGCCCTGCCCGCTCCACGCATGGGGCCTCGTTCTGGCAGTCAGCCAGGTCACAGAGGGAGCGCGGGGCGGGCGGTACTTCACACAGCTGACCACTGGAGACAGACAAACGCGGTCAGAACCGGAATCATCAATAACGGTCGCGGTGGTTATTGATGAACGGGCTTTACCGCACGCGGCCGGACGTACCTGTAGCCCCTGGTGCAGGCGCAGGAGTAGCCGTTGATCTCGTCCACACACTCGGCGCCGTTCTGGCACTTGTGCTCCTGACAGTCGTCGTAGTCCACGCTGCAGTCGTCGCCCACGTATCCAGGTGAGCACACACACCTAGCGCACACACGGTCAGAGCATTAGCATCGCGTACGCACATCAGCTGGAGCCATCCTGCGGGCCCACCAGGTCAACCGGGGCCGCGAGCTACTCACGGCTGACCCGCCTGACCGAACGCGTGAGCGAGGGAACAGGACGTGTGCTTACTTGGGGCCGGTCGCGGTGATCAGGCAGGTGGACTGGTGCTTGCAGGGGCTGCGTCCCGGAGCGCACATGTCCTCCATCTCCTCACACATCTCTCCTACACACGAGGAACGTTTAGAACATTTAGGGAGCGGTAGAACCATGGACCGGCTGCGTTTGCACACACAGTGGTTTGTTTGGCTCCACACATCAGCCTCTAGAGAGTACAATCAAACGAGCTGGCTGTGAATCGGTGGGTACCTGTGTAGTAAGGGGCGCACAGGCACGTGTAGTTGTTGACGCCGTCTACGCAGGTGGCTCCGTTCTCGCAGTCGTTGTCCTCGCAGTCGTCGACGTTGATCTCACAGCTTGGGCCTTCGAAGCCCAGCGGACAGGAACAGCTAAGGGATCAAGGAGGAGGGTCTCGGTTAGGGGGGTCTCGTGGAGTGACTCGGCGAGTAAGGCCTAGCTTAGCATTTATTCCTGAGACGGTAAATCAGTTGGAAGGACACGTACGTGAAGGTGTCTCCTTCTCCTCGGGCGTGGCATGTCCCGCCGTTGGCACACGGGCTGCTGACGCAGGCGTTGAGCGCCGCCTCGCAGTTCTTCCCCTGTGAAACAACGACCGTTAAAGCTGAACCCAGACACTTCCCCACTCAGAGACCCACAACCGGCAGCAGGCTGGGCGCGCTCACCTTGAATCCCTCCGTACAGGTGCACTTGTAGAGCTCCGTTAAATCTGCCTGGCACACGCCGTGGTTCAGACAGGGGTTGGACAGGCATGGGTGGCACTTGGCCAGGACGGCGGGGTCTACATCACCTGCAACACGCATGTTCAGAAAGTGACTACAAGACGCTAGCGCTAGGAAGGCCTGCAGTGGACTGCTTAGCATGCTAACTGCGACGCTCTCCTGAAGCAGCAGCTGATGTGCCAGCTGTGTTCATACCTTGGCACTCGAACTTCTTGGCAGGTGTGGTGAGGAGCAGTTTGCCCTCCATGCCGTGTGGGCCGGCGCAGCGGGCGATCCCCGGCTCCTTGTAGCCCGTCTTCACCCAGTCGGACAGCCAGCGCAGGCGGCAGTCGCAGTACAGGGGGTTGGCACCGATGGCCCTGCAAAACACACCGGGATTAGAGGAACGGTCCGACGTGGACAAACCGAGTCCCCTCCGTGGCGTTCCGGGGGCGCCGGAATGACGTGGATAGGGGTTCTATGGTCGGGGTGAACGTAGATCTGGACCACAGTGCCTACACTGAGCACCAGGTTTCCCCTATAGCTCATCATCTCACCGGGGAACACAACATTCCTGTCCCGGTATTCCAAGATGGCGGTTCCGGAATTGACAGGGTGCTAACGTGCAACCAGTAAAGCGCCAGGAGGGGCATGCATCAAATCTGGACCACCCGAGCCATTCTTTGATGTGAGAGGGTCTGAAAACTGATGTGGCTACATCCAGAACCGTTTCTGGGTCACCATTCCGAGGTATTTGGGGCATACAGCTATGCTCTATGGAAGCCGGTGTTCAGACAGCTCTCAGATGGGTTTGATTTACTGTCCGAGGCTGTTGCACGAAGAGGGAAAGGGAAAATGGACTGTTATGACATTAAAAGTCGTTTGTAATAAAAAACCTAAATTAGAAAAAGATGGAGAATAAGGCTCTTCCCCTCAGAGTCTGGGCCTGCTGTGTGCACCTGCTCTTACTGGCCAGTAGATGGCGCTCTTGGACCTCTTCTTTAACTGACATTTCAACACATGCTCCACAGCGAGGGTAGTTATGGATAAGTGTACTGCGTACGACCGTAAAGGACCGAGACCGGTGGGCTTTACGATCTAACCAAGCCAAACAAGACACCGGAGCGCCGAGCGATGAGCTGGGTCAGTCTCCGACAGCTGCAGACAAGGTCCACAGCAGTGTGATCGGCGAGCTCGGGCTCAGGAGAGAGCGGTGTGGTCCTGATGAGGACCAGACCGGATGTAACCACGGCGCCCGTCCTGCACCAGGCCGGTTCAGAGGAAACGACACGGCACTGTACCGTTGACCTCCGGTTGGAATGAGCTTCAGAGACACCGTGTGTCCGATGGTGGTCATTCTGACGGTCAGTGGTGTACCTGGATGTTTACCTAGGAGGCTTTAATCTGTGCACATAAAACAGACCCAGTCGTAATTAATTATAGGGTCACTCAGAGGTCAAGGACTCCACTCTAAGGTCATTTCAAAGTCATACATGTGTTTTCAACTCCGAGTGAGATCCAGTTCAGCAGAAGGACCCGAGCACACACACCGCAGACCGACAGCCCCTATAAAACAACATGCTGGACGTGTGTGGGAGTCGATGCAGCGAGGAGGTATAGCATGGCTGTACTCACAGGTGCGACAGGGACACCACGTCACTGAAGATCCCATCAGGAAGCTCCGAGACGTCGTTACCATGCAGGGACCTGAGGGAGAGACAGTAAAACACAATCAGCAAGGGACGCCCCGCCGGGGCCTTGAGCTGCAGAACCACGAGGTGGAACCGCGCCGCAGCCTGCAGGCTGACGCAGAAACTCGGTTACCACTTCCCCTTTAATGGCGCGGGGGCGCAGAGCTGCTCAGGTGGTGCTCCCAGGTTGAGGGTTACACGAAACACCACCATGCCTGTTCAAGCTGCGGCTAAGGTGCTGGTAACGGGACATGGACGGCCTCAACACGCTTGCAGGAGAACCCTAACAGACTAATCTGTAGAATGAAGCTAACAAGTGCTACGTGTCTATATGCACCAGTTAGCACATGCCTCAAACCAGACTGGGTAGCAAGGTGATCTCAGGTAGGTCCGCCTACCTGGTCACGGTATGGCACTGTTATCTATAAACATGGACAAATCCTCACATAGCGTAGCTGCATTAGCCGTGGTCTTGATGTCAGCCCCACCACATTCAGCCGGCCTAGCTCTGTTTTTTTCTCAGCTGTTTGTATGTGGTTCACTGTCTATGTGAGGAGATGGCTACACCCGGGTGGTCCGTGGGTGGAGCCACTGTGGCGAACAGTCAGTGGGGTGTCGACAGCTTCAAGCCAGCGGACCGATATACTGTTAGCATGCTACCAGGGGAGGCTGAGGCAGGTATGCGATGATTCAGGCTGGTGGCCCCCTAGTGGGCTGTAGTGGTACTGCTGGAGGGCATGTAAACAAGGCTCAGTATGGGCTATATAAGTACATGCTAGCATGCTAACGTTAACACGCACCTTCAGTGCCCTACACACCTTGGTTGATTGACCACGTTTGGAGCAAGCAGTGAATCTAAATAGGGGCCACACTTTTCCTATAGCAGAGGCTCGACCCCTGGGAACCGGCTCCGTTCGGGCAGCCACTCCGCATGTGTGTCGGCGTGGTGACTTTTGGGAATGGCCTGAGGTTTTCAGCGACAGCCACAAGGAGAGGCTGCACGTACTGAAGAATGCGAGCTGCATTCTTTATCAGCAGCCAGTCTGCCCCAGGGACAAGGTCTCCCATGAAGCTCTGCTGTCCTATCTCTTTCCCAGCCTTGAGACCGCGAGAGACCCCCCCCCCGGAACCGCGGCGGAACCCTGAACCCGGCCGCTTCTCACGGGAAGGCAGTCTGGTTCTCTCGGTTCTCTTTCTCGACACCTGTCGCTGGTGCCACGGCGGAGGCTGGGGCTATCTATTTTCGCGCTGCGGGCTCCAGTGGAATTCAGTGGAGCAGGGTGTCGGGTTACTGCGGATGGACCGCACTGGTCTGGCTTAGAGAGAGGGAAAGAGAGAGAGAGAGAGAGAGAGAGAGAGAGAGAGAGAGAGAGAGACATTTCCTTCCTCGTCTCTCAGCAGGGCGATTAGGTGACAAGACTGAAAGGGCTTAATGGCTGTAAAACAATACGGACGTCTTAATCCGTCAGGTCATTACCACGAGTTGCCAAAAAGCCCGGCGCTACAGGCCAAGAGCGCGCAGGCAAGCGCGGTTCTGAGAGGTTCCGGAGAGAGGCGCAAAGCTGGAGCCCGAACGCGCAATTTTAGAACCCGACTCTCCCAGGCCCGAGCAGCAATGCTAAATTTGAAACCCGAACCCGACCCAAGCGCGAACTCGCTGCGGTGGAGCGGCTACGTCCGCTGTCAATTTGATGCGGATGGTGCCGTCTCCGTTTCCTATAAACGTCAGCATACGTTAAAGCCTCCAGCCCAAGTCACCACTCTTCTATTCTACACTCGTCCTCAAGGGAACAGCCACACCCAGACGGAGGTGTGGGAGTGCAGGTGTGTTGGGAAGGAAGATAAAGTATGGCGTCGGGCCGCCGTGTTCGCTAACCCAACACGCCAGACGTCTCGGTATGGAGCTGTAGAGGTTCCTGATGGAGTCCTGTGATAATCCATCCCATGCAGCTTGAGCATCCTCACACAGTTCCTGCAGGTGGTGCGGTAGGGGTGGAGGTGGAGGGACACCAGGCCTTCTGGACGTGTGACGACAGACCGTTCATCTCGGTGCTGACCACGGTGCCTCCACACACGGATTCGTTGGGCGTCTCCACCAAGACTAAAGCGGGACTCGTCACTGAAGATGACCCTCTGCCATTCTGAGTCACTCCATGACAGTCTGGTACGACACCACTGCAGTGTTTGGTGACGGTGACGTGGTGTTAAGGACAGTCGTGGTAACGGTCTGTGTGCATGTAGTCCTGGGTGGTGCAGCCGTCTGCCAATGGTGCTGCACTAACAGGAGGACCCATGGAGGACACTACTGCTCGCTGTTGGGTCAGTCAGGTACAGAGATAACGTCCCGCCCCTACGAAGTTTGGATCATTAGCACGTCCCACAATGTCCAACCTACACACCACTACCGCTGGTTCGGTTCCTTCTGGGTCCAGCTGCTCTTTTAAAACGACTCCCTGCACCGTACCACCGCGTCCCAATCTACGGACCCCATCACTCATACCCTGCAGGGGTTTATAGCCCCATCGTCCCCAT
>JAMWET010004243.1:142500-157500 GCA_024036415.1 Prochilodus magdalenae | reverse complement strand
TGCATGTCTGCCCGGTTCTCGGTTCTGAACGGTGTGGGCCGGCTTTCGCCGGGCTGAGAACGGAGAAAGTGTGGCGGTGTAGTGAGAACCTCCTTCGCTCCAGACTTACAGCTCCGTAACGTTCCGGGGAATGCCTTTGGGAAGGGCTCGCAGGTGCTTGTTGCTACAGCGCACCACCGTCTCCAGGCAGGTACACTCACTGGGACATTGAGGGCGGGGCATACAGCTGGCATCCTCTTGGCCTACACCATGGGACACGAGAGGGGAGAAAGAGGGAGTGGTCAGTGAAGGAAGAGACAGGAGGCGAAAGATGCATGAAGGCAGAAGATGTGACAGGGAGCAGAGGCCCAAGCCAGACCTCTACCCGCCACTTGGAGACCAGACCTGGCCGGTACCGCTTAATCTGAAACCCAACCCCATCCCAAAGCAAGCGGCATGCAATAACAGATGGATCAACACAGCCACAGCTTTCCGGCCCATTTTCCTTCGAATAAAAACAAATGTGTGTCATACATAATCACTCCTGAAACCAGCCCAGGCCTGGCCTAACCCCTGCCAAACTTGTTCTGATCCCATCCTGAGCTTGGCCCGAGCTGCTGCTCCAAGCCTGGCCTAACCCCTGCCAAACTTGTTCTGATCCCATCCTGAGCTTGGCCCGACCTTCTGCTCAAAGCCTGGCCTGATCCCAGCCCAAGCCTGGTGCAACTTGCTCAGAGCCTGTCCTGAAAATGGCCCAACCTGCCCTGAGCTTGTGTTGATCCTGGCCCTAGCCTGGTCCAACCCTGCCCCATGCCTGGCACAACTTGCTTAGAGCCTGTCCTGAACATGGCCCAACCTGCTGTGAGCTTGTCCTGACCCAAGTCTGGCCCCATCCTGACACCACCTCTGCCCCAAGCCTGGCACAACTTTCTCAAAGCCTGTCCTGAACACGGCCCAACCTGCCCTGAGCTTGTCCTGACCCAAGCCTGGCCCGATCCTGACACCACCAACCTCAAGCCTGCCCCCAAGCCTGGCACAACTTGCTTAGAGCCTGCCCTGAATATGGCCTAACCTGCTCTGAGCTTGTCCTGATCCTGGCCCAAGCCTGACCCAAGCCTGGCCAGATCCTGACACCACCTCTGCCCCAAGCCTGGCACAACTTGCTTAGAGCCTGTCCTGAACATGGCCCAACCTGCCCTGAGCTTGTCCTGATTCTGTCCTGATCCTGGCCCAAGCCTGACCCAAGCCTGGCCCAATCCTGACACCACCTCTGCCCCAAGCCTGGCACAACTTGCTCAGAGCCTGTCCTGAACATGGCCCAACCTGCCCTGAGCTTGTCCTGACCCAAGCCTGGCCCGATCCTGACACCACCTCTGCCCCAAGCCTGGCACAACTTGCTTAGAGCTTATCCTGAACATAGCCTAGCCTGCCCTGAGCTTGTCCTGATCCCGGCTCAAGCCTGGTACTTTAAGTGGCCTGTTGAGGGCCAGTGCAGAGAGGCATGCACTACAAAGGGAAGCCAGACACAATGCTGTACATGCAGTCAAACAGAAACATGGTGGTGATGAAACCTGCGTGAATGAAAAGCAGTAAAGGAAACAGAGTGATACGTCCACAGATGTAAAAAAGCGCTGCACAGGTAAGTGTGGACAGGTGGAGATTGAGATAAGAACGGAAAGACAAGAGACCGTGAAAGGCTGAGAGAGATAAATGACGAGAGAGAGGACAGAGCAATCGTTCACGAGAGAGATAAGAGAGAGTAGTCAGCACGGTTTAATGCACTATCGATCTCAGGAGCGAAAACAAACGACGACAAAGCAGAGAAGACAAACGGCCTGGCTCATTCTGCCCACCGAGAACGCATCACAGTCTGCAGATCCATACTGCAGGGGAACAGTTATTGATTATGAAGTTATAACTGCCATCACCAGACGCTAAGAGTGGCCTACCTTCTTCGCAGCGGAAATCTGGCAGAGCCACGTCTTGCAGCGGGATCTCCTTTAGGAAAGCCGGGCGCTGGCAGCGCGGGTTTCCTGTGACGATCTTGCGGCTCCGCAGCCAGTCGCCCAGCCATGCCAGCCGGCAGTCGCAGTTAAAGGAGTTGGCCAGCAGGTTCCTGCCACAAGACCAGAGAAGACTTAGAGGACAGCACATTCCAGCAGGAGCTCCGAGCAAGCTTCCCTCACACTAACTCAAACCAGCTCCTGCAGTGGAAGTCATGTCAGTCCAGTTTGATATCTGAAGCTAATCGCTAATCGCTACAGTTCTGGAATATACAAGAACAGACGACTCTGTAAAACGAGAGGTCGGCCAGGCTCAGCAACAGGAAGCCTCGGGTGCACGGGTTTGGCACGTACAGAGTGGAGAGGGTCTGCAGGGTGTCGAAGGCTCCGGGCGTAATGGTGGTCAGCTGGTTGTCGTAGAGGGACAGCAGGCGGACGTTGTGCAAGCCGGTGAAGCTGTTGTTGTGGATGCAGCTAATGCGGTTGTTGCGGAGCATTCTAAACAAAACACAAAGGATGAGAGTTTTAACCGGCATGTTCCCTCGGGATATCGGAAAACCAGACACAGGTTAGGTGACGGTCTTTCTCGACCGCCAGAACCCTATCAAAGCCGAGCTATCTGGAACCTGAGACAAGTCTTTAATTGAACTCACAGCATCCGTAACCCCTCCAGACCCTTGAACATGCTGCTGCGTACGGAGTCCAGCTGGTTGGCCGTCAGGTGCAGCTCGTTGACCGAGGAAGCGCCCTCGAACACGCCGTCCTCGATTTCGGAGATCTTGTTGTTGCTGAGGTTTCTGCGAGACAGACAGTGATATCAGAGAAGCTCGGCCGCACCAGCGAGGCACCACGGCACCTTGCGATGGTCATACTCACATTTTCTTCAGCTGCGCCAGAGTCTTGAAGGCGCCGGTGGCCTCCAGAGACGTGATCTCATTGTTGTTGAGGCGGCTTCAGAGAGAGCAAAGGGAGAGGAAGGTCAGAACGGGAGATAAGGACAGGCAGAGGCAGGAGAGTAGTCCTGCTAAAGCAATCAGCCGCTACGCTAAGGCGAACCCCACACCCGCACCCCCACCGGGTGAAGACGAGGGCGTCAGAAACCACATCCTAAACCGAGGTAATGGGTTTAGCCGTCGGAGATGCGCTGCCTACGGGATCCAAAGTGCTTACAGCTCGGTGGTGGACGCTGGGATGTGTTCCGGGATCTTGGTGAGGCGCAGATTGGAGCAGTCCACCACGTTGGACTCGCAGCGGCACTTGGCTGGACACACGGGGTCGTTGTTGCACTCGTTGTTCAACCTGGTGTCCTCGGTTCCTGAGGGAACACAGATAAAGAAGCACAGGTCAGAGACGCCCCTGAATAGTACCCCCTGGCCGGAAGCCGCTTCCTCGGATAACCCCTTGGCCTTCCCACGCTAGACCACCGGACTTTCAAACGCTCTCCTCTTGGAGTAGCCCGCCTGCAGCGGCTCGTCTATCAGGACCGTCGCTGGCAGGTGATGGCTTTCCCAGTCCAGGTTCCTGCTGTCTTTTGGACCGTGTGGTGTGAAGCGGCGGCGGCTTGGCTCTTGCGGGTCTGTGTGGGAACTCTCTCGCCAGATAACACACCAGGACTTGGAGACCTCGGGGGGACGTTTCGGCGACCCAGGGTGTGATGATTGTCCCTGGAGGACGTTTACGCAAGCCACACAGATCACTGTCCTCACAGAGCCGGAGCAGATCGGCCGTTTCTCCGCAGCGTGTGACTCGCTAAGAATAGCCTCCATGTGCCAAAGTGCTCGAAGCCAGTTATATAATAGGCGTTCAATAATTGAACACGCGGATTCCACTCCAAGCCACTTACGGAGGGAGCCATTGTGTGCTTTTGTTGGACGGCCTGCTATTGTTGCTCTTGCCGCGGCTTCGGGGTGGCTGTTAACGAGCCCGAGTGCTCCCAGCTACAGCGTGTGGGAGAACGAGTCCGTGCTCACTCACCGCAGACGAGTCCATCTGACGAAAAGTTAAAAGTCCTCATCCAGGGCAAAACCACACGCTCCCGCACCGAGGCACGGCGCAGTCCAGCAACAGCAGGAACCAACCTACGGCCGGTGCCGGCGACGGGAACCAGGGGCCGTGCGGTCTGCATGATCCAGAACCACCAGTGAACCTACATGACTCCTCAAAACGGGTATCTCCATCACTTAGCACAGGCTCTCACGTCCTGACTGACCCACTGTGCTTCTTATGGCCTCGTTCAGAGGGCGGTTCTGATTGGTTAGCGCTACTTATTGATTTGTTTGATCAGCCAAACGACGAAGGGCGACTAATGACCTCACGTTCTTATTTATGGATTATCATTCCATAATAGTGTTTTTTATGAGCCAAATGATGGAAAAACCATGCGAAAAAATTACATCCTGGCAAGTAAAATTTTAAATTTTCATTTTTCAACTGTTGTAAGCACATTTATTTATTTATTAATATTATTACATTATTATTAAATATTTATTATAATTTTTTTTGGCTTATTTCCAGCTGTTTTTCGAATGTCTTAAGTGATTTTAGCAAGGGAAATCTCCCCACTGTGTTGGCAGGTCATTTTGCTCCATGTATCTGCGGTGAGAACATCTGGCTCACCTAACCCTAGAGTTAAACTGGCCAGGATGCCTTTTGTTGCAGCGAGTTGACAGAGTTCTGGCTGTGTTAAGCTCAGGTTCTTCTCGGCTCTTAGAACCCTACATGGTGTTGCTGTTTTGGTATTTTGGTAAATTAGCGTAGGGTGGCCATTAAACTGTACACTATGACATGCTGAGGTGTGCCTCGATTTGGGAATCCCATTGGTTGGAGATCCAGCTGGTTAGATTCCCTGAGCCGTAGGATACACTGAGGTGCCCTTGAGCAAGGCCGCTAACCCCTAGCTGCTCCCTGGACGCCACAGATAGGGCTGCCCAGCGCTCCGGTGTTCACTCCTCCCAGTGCGTGGGTGCTTCACTGCCCAGATGGAAGGGTAAACACGGAGGTCTGATTGCCATAATGGTTCTAATGTAATCTGATCTAATCTGATATGAAGGCTAGAGGCCTGTAATAGGTGGAGTCTGGGTGGGAGCTGGATTACTGGCTGATGCTTGGACACCTCTGGATGAATTCGGGCCGTTAGTAAAGCCCCCTTGGCCCCTGGGTACTGAGGGCCAAGACTCACGACTGTAGCTCACGGAATTCTGAAGTTATGAAGGGAACTATGCGCTCGCCCGCACAGCGTGGCCAGTAAACAACGGAGAACCGGACATCTGGTTCCCATCATACTCGGAATGACCCTAACATACCCTATCGCTTTAATTACGGAGAAATTGTGGAAATTCTTGGAATATTCAGGATGGCTGCCTCTAATGGGGGCTAGTCCTGCTAAGCTCTGCGCTGCTCACTTCAGGAAGCTAACGCTCTGACGGCATTTCCTGACTGAATAATAACAACAACCAGAGGAAACAATAAAGCCGGGGGAGCTCTTTGAAGTCCTCCCTTCGCGAGGGGTGAAGAAGATGGGCGGCGGATTCCACTCTGTTCATCACTCGTACTGTAAGTTCCAATTAGGACCTGATCCGGGCTGGAAACTCGGAATGACTCACAGCCCGCCGGAGGGGGGGAGGGGGCGGGGCTTCGGCGAAGAGACGAGGATCTCCGACACAGACCATTTCAGACGTCCTGGGGGCTGTTTATCTTTCAGAACTTTGGGTTGCGTGGGAGGAAGGGAGAGAGAGAGAGAGAGAGAGAGAGAGGGAGAGAGAGAGAGAGAGAGAGGGAGAGAGAGGGGGGGGAGAGAGAGAGAGATAGAGAGGAGAGAGAGGAGAGAGAGGGAGAGAGAGAGGGGGGGAGACAGAGAGAGAGAGAGAGTGAAAGAGAGAGAGGGAGAAAGAGTGAGAGAGGGAAAAAGAGAGAGGGAGAGAGAGAGAGAGAAGGAGAGAGAGGAGAGAGAGAAAGAGAGTGAGAGGGAGAGAGACAGAGAGAGAGAGAGGAGAGAGAGAGAAAGAGTGAGAGGGAGAGAGACAGAGAGAGAGAGAGAGAGAGAGAGAGAGAGAGAGAGAGAGAGAGAGGGGGGGAGAGAGAGAGTAAGAGAGAGACAAAGAGAGAGAGAGAGATAGAGAGAGGGAAAGAGAGAGAGAGAGAGAGGGAGAGAGAGTAAGAGAGGGAGAGAGTGAAAAAGAGAGAGGGAGAGAGAGGGAGAGAGTGAAAAAGAGAGAGAGAAAGAGAGAGAGAGAGAGAGAGAGAGGAGAGAGAGAGGGAGAGAGAGAGAGGGAGAGAGAGAGAGGGAGAAAGAAGGAGAGAGAGAGAGAAAGAGAGAAAGAGAGAGGGAGGGAGAGAGAGAGGGGGGACTGGTAGGAGGAGGGAGGAGGTGAAGTAGGGAGCTGCTGGAGAGCTACATCCTGGTACTCAGCGGTAGGAAACCTCAGGACCCTCACTCGGCCTTATGATATAAGACTTCCTATTACTCATCTAATAACGGAGGTTCTGCGGGACGGCTCTGCGGGACGGCTCCGGGGGACGGCTCCGGGGGACGGCTCCGGGCCGCCTCCAGCGCTCTATTATCATTAGAGGAGGACAGATAGCGCATGAATCCAGCATCTCTTTGATCTTTCCAGTGCTTAAACTTCCATTACAGCCGTCTGCCAATGTCAGCACTTCACTTCATTCACTTCTGCTCCCCAGGAAATCACATTCTTGGAAAAACGCTCCGGTGGCAAGAGAGAGAGGGGGATCCGGAGGGAAAGAAAGATAGGGCTCCTGATACGCTACATCCTGGTCTCTGGTCTGGTCACTCGGCCTTATGATATAAGACTTCCTATTACTCATCTAATGAGGGAGGTTCTGCGGGACGGTTCTGCGGGACGGTTCTGCGGGACGGCTCCGGGGGGGCGGCTCCGGACCGCCTCCAGCGCTCTATTATCATTAGAGGAGGACAGATAGCGCATGAATCCAGCATCTCTTTGATCTTTCCAGTGCTTAAACTTCCATTACAGCCGTCTGCCAATGTCAGCAGCATCTCGGAAATCACATCTTGGAAAAAAACGTTCCGGTGAAAAGGATCAAACAAACCAGTCAAACTAAGTTTCCGGCTCATCCCCGGTCCGGTCGGCTCTGAAACAGAATTAACTGGGCATTCACACAGGAAATCTTGGAAAGTTGGGAAAAACAAATAAACCAGTCAAACTAAGTTTCCGGCTCATCCCAGGTCGGCTCTGAAAGAGGGATTCACAGATTCCACTCGTTACGGAATGAATGTCTACTATGCCGTGAGATGGAGCACAGCGTGAGAGGAAGAGGAGGGAAGGAGGGAGGGACAGGGGGAGCAAAAAATAAACAAACACAGAACAGAGAGAAAGCCAGTGAGGAAGGGAAGGGAATGTGGAAGCCCACTCACCTGGAATGGAGTACTGCTCTTTGGCTGTGATGGAGACAGAAGGAGAAAGCAGTGACATCAGTTAGGGGCAGTCAAATGGAGGCAGCATTAGGCGGACACCAAGACTCTGACTCGGAATTCACAGCGTGAACCGTGTGGACACCTTTCAACTACACCCGTCCTTAAGAGAACAGCCGCACCCAGGAGGAGGTGTGGGAGTGCGGGTCTGTTACCAGGATCAATAACTGGTGATAAGTTTAGACTGATATGATCAATATTTATTGAGCTACACATACAGAAGTCTGTCTCTCAGTATGGCGTCGGGCCGCCGTGTTCGCTAACCCAACACGCCAGACGTCTCGGTATGGAGCTGTAGAGGTTCCTGATGGAGTCCTGTGATAATCCATCCCATGCAGCTTGAACATCCTCACACAGTTCCTGCAGATGGTGCGGTAGGGGTGGAGGTGGAGGGACACCAGGCCTTCTGGATGTGTGACGGTGACCACGGTGCCTCCACACACGGATTCGTTGGGCGTCTCCACCAAGACTAAAGCGGGACTCGTCACTGAAGATGACCCGCTGCCATTCTGAGTCACTCCATGACAGTCTGGTACGACACCACTGCAGTCTTTGGTGACGGTGACGTGGTGTTAAGGACGGTCGTGGTAACGGTCTGGTGCAGCCGCCTGCCGATGGTGCTGCACTAACAGGGTGACTCCTGGACACCACTGCTCGCTGGACGTCTGTAAGGGTGGTGTTGGGTCAGTCAGGTACGGGGATAAGACCCGTCCTTGCTTATGTCACGTGTCCAACCTACACATCAAGTTTCCCTCCTGTGGGTGGAGTCCTTCTGGGTGCAGCTGTTGTTTTAAGACGGGTGTAGAAGTGGAAAGTTTGTGAAAGTTGCGAGAGCCTACATAAGGTCACGTCAACAATCAAAATCTCAAAAAATTATAAATCAATAATACAGTGTAAAAGTACAGTAATAACACCTGGCTTTCGGAATTCCTCATGCAGGAGCCGAAACGTCTGAGTTTGGGCTGACATTGGAGAGTCTGATCCGTTTAGCATTTGTGGGAAAGTTGTATTTGCTAGAACACGGCTGCACCGTCATCCTGGTTGGCGTCATGCCAATGCCAGAGATAAATTTACTGCCCTCTGAATAAACAGAAGTGTCAGCGTTGCTGGGTAACAGCCTTTATGGTTAGAAGCTAGCGACGGGATTGGCCCCAACGATACCACCGAACGTTCCGCCATTCATTCCTATGGGAAA
The DNA here is from genome assembly GCA_024036415.1 of Prochilodus magdalenae. Classification (NCBI taxonomy): domain Eukaryota; kingdom Metazoa; phylum Chordata; class Actinopteri; order Characiformes; family Prochilodontidae; genus Prochilodus; species Prochilodus magdalenae. Next base: position 148,874 of record JAMWET010004243.1, on the reverse strand, counting down.
ACCATTTGGCGTTAAGTGAGCGCTGTACAAAAGCCCAAGTTCTGAACTGTCCCAAAACTTCAGGGATAAATCGGAATCATTAACTGAACATTCGCACCAAATTTGGCGGTTCCACCTCAAAAGCTGTCAACTTCATTACCAATACATAATTAATAAGTCATAGGTTAAGTAGGCACGCCCTCACGGTGTAATCTCCGTGCCTCAGAGAGCAGCTAAGCCAAACTGGCAGGCGGGAGGCGGGCAGCTGCTGCCTCTGGACTAAGACCCCGCTCTGAGAGCGTGTTTACAGGGATGGGCCCATCCAGACCGGATTAGGCAGTTGTTAGCGGAACCACTGGGGAAATATGTGCCCATTTCCAGGACGCTAAGGGCGAAAGCAGGGCGCTGCTGGTGGGGGAGTGTGGGGGCTGTGCAGAAGTATGGGTGCGGGTGTGTTTGTGAGTGGGTGATGTCAGCTTTCCTTCTGGCTTCTATGTGGAACTAGAAACACGGCACGGCGGTGCGGTAATAAACTGAAACTCGGGAGAGCGGTGTGCGGAGGAGGGGAGCATGGAGCCCAGCATGGAGCTCCTCGCTCAGGTCCCCAACCACAAGTCACTCGCTCCGGGCCGAGACCAAAGGCAGATCGCTTATCTGCGCTGTCTGAAAGCACATCGATTAGTCTGGGAGCGCTGGGTGGAGGCAGCGCCGCTCGCTGTAGCGTTGACAGCAGCCCCATGGAATGCATGTTAAAGGAAGATGGAGGGAACGTGCAGGAGCCGGATGATCTGCCGGAACGGGAACGGGAAAGGCGAGGCTTACCAGAGCAGCGGAACTTCTTGCTCTTGATCTGGCCGATGCGCTTGTTGGCGAGACGGCGAGGGCTAGCGCAGCGCGCGCCGCTGGTCTCGATCGGGTTGGAGCGGAGGTAGTCGGCCAGCCACTTGAGGTTGCAGTCGCAGATGAAGGGGTTCTGGGCCAGGTGGCTGTGGTGGGGAAGGGACAGAGATAAGGCCTTAGCATCCCAACACAGCTAGCTCACATGAACGATTAGCCTTCGGCTAGCATGTGCCTAATATATAGATACAGGGGGTCTAGTTAGCCTCAGCTAGCAGCTAGCCTAGCAGAACATACAACTATGGGTACTGCTAGCTCACCACACGACGCAATACTCATACAAGGTCTTGTCTTTTTTGATTTTCCTTGTCGGAAGTCAAGAATTCCGGGTTACAGCGGAACTCAAAAGCTGCCCGGACAGGAAACCAGCCCCCTCTGTGATGTTCTGGGGGGTGTTCTAATTAGGTGGAAATTGGTTGAGGTGACAGTAAATCTGAACCACAGTGCCTACACTGAGCTGCTGGATTCCCCTATACTATTCCTAATCCCGGTATTCCAAGATGGCGGTTCTGGCGTTCACAGGGCTGCAAATGAGACTGATGGGGATGATGAACATTTAGGGGCGTTTACGCATCTGGACCCGCCCACTACATCCCCAGATTGAACCCTCTTGGAAATTTTTGGGAAGTTCCCTGGAACGACCAGTAAAACTCCAGGGAAGGCGTCCACCAAATCTGGACCACCTGACCAACACTTTGGTGTAGGAGTGTCTGAACATTGATGTGGCTACACCCAGAACCTTGTCCAGTCCAGCTGAGCGTCGGACTCATTTCTCCGTCCGGTGTATTCCCAGAATTCCCAAATCCATCATCCCGGTGATCCCAGGCTGGTGGTAGGCACCGCACCAGGGCATGCTTTCAGCTGACCACGATCCTGATCTTGTTGACTGTGGCTCATCCTGGCGCACCTGGAACACTAACCTACCCCAGCATTCCCGGGATGGGCTTTCGGGTCATTCGCCACGGATTTGGTGACAGATAAACCACGCCCCCTCTCCACTCCTCTTGTTGTCCAAGGGTTTAGAGAGGTGGTGCACAGTAGCTCGGGATTCCGGAGGGCTAGCTATGCGCCAGCCATAGCTGTGGTCATTGGAGCTATGCGTCTAAATCCAGAGCGATGCCCAGAGGGGACACAGGGGCCCAGCGGGGCTCAGGCTGTCTCCCAGAATCCCTCCTCTTATAACTGTCCTCCCGCCCCCATAAGCCCGGTCCAATCCGCTCGCCCGTCTCGGACCCACAGGGTCGGTAGGGAAGAGGCGTGTGCGGCCGTGTGCGCATGAACCCAGCGGGATTGTTTCCATCGGTAGCTCGGCTGGATCTGTTTCCAAACACCGCCAGATATGTTCTACACACGCTACAGAGGCAAGGAACATGTTGTCAGACTTGGAGAGCGGTGCGAAGTGTGTGGGCTGGAGGGGATGGTTCTTTATACTCGGCCGGGTGGGGAGCGGTAAGGGGAGGCAGGAGGAGCGCAGGCTATTGTTCGCCGCGCCCGTACAGCTAAAATTACCAGGCTGAATGATTTACAACGCTCTTTACACCCCCTCCAGCACTGCCGTATTATTAGACACGGCTACAGGTGTAAACACAGTCAGACCTGCTGCTACACGCTCCTTCCCGGCGCCGCTGCAGCAGAAACCTGCCCACCGAGGAGCACTGCTGAGCTCAGAGCCCACTCAGAAGACTGGGTCTGGACCCGAAAGGCATCCCAACACCGAGGAGATTTAGGAGCCATCTCATGAACCTGGCTGAGAGAGTGCTAGGGGTCTACCAAGCTGGATGAACGCACAGGGGGGACTACTTTGGTTTTTTATAAATATTGTATATTATTATTATTATTATTATTATTATTATCATCATCATTATTATTAATAATATTTCATTGTGTATATAAAATTATTATATATCTAAAAAATGACATTAAAAACAATGTATATATATATATACACACACACACATACATACAACATATATATAAATATAATTATATATTTAGAAAAATATAAATTATATATAATATATTTATAAAAATATAAATTATATATAATATATAAAATATATTTTTACATTTTAAAAAAAAATTATTTATTTTTTATTATATTATTATTTTATTATTATTGTTGCCGCTGTTTTTTATATGCAATATTATTATTAAATATTTTTTAAATGTATATTTTTGATTATTGAAATATATATGTATGCTGATATATAGATATACATATAGTCACTGTTCAAAGATGGCAATTTTACAGGACAGACCAAAAACCTAACCCAACTCAAAAGGAGTCCGTCGTCTTTGGTCCATTTCTGTGGGTCGGTTCATCACGTTATTCCCCTCACAGTGTAACGTGTTCATAAAAATATTAAAATTGTAAAATATTATACATTGGTAGATATCCTGGACGCCCCCCTCTGGTGCAATAGCTGCCTCACAGCCAGGTATGTATAGGCCCATAGAGTTCTGAAAGCTACACTATGCAAGTTTCGGGGATTTGGAGACCTCTCTGGTGGAAATGTGTAACCGCAACCGGAGGAACATACTGTAGCGTAGGACGTGAGGGAGTCATCAACTTCTATGACCTCCACGTCATGTCGGACCCTCTTATTCAGCCATGAGTAACGACGTAGGACCTAGTACTTCACTAGTAAAGATCTAGAACCTCACTTGTTAGCACAGTGAGGAGTGTTCTAGCTAGTTCTGGAGGCTGGAGACAGTCATACATCCCCTGTAATGGACGGACAGGTTACTGTAATTTCCCATTTGGGAGTCCAGATTTCTGACTGGTGGGAAAATGCAGCGCATGGTCCAGGTACTGGAGTGATGTCCTGAACGGGCCCAGGCCCAGGTGTGAGTACGTGTGCATGATGCCGAGGGGACGGGCACTCACAGAGTCTGGATGGCCCGCAGGGAGGCGAAGGTGCCCTTGGCCAGGGTCTGGATTTTATTGTCGTACAGCGACAGCAGGGAGAGGTTCTGCAGGTCCTGGAAGGCGTTGGCACGCACGCAGTGGATCTTATTGGCATTCAGAAGACTGAGGGGAGATGACACGGGACAGACAGACAGAGAGAGAGAGAGAGGGATGAGAGCGGGTCAAACAGGACGAAGCGTAAACACTGTTTTCCATTACCCTGGTAATAAATTCAATCAGGCCGTATTGATTGGGCACGCCTGGCATTTCATGCTTATCGCACCCTACAGGGCTGTGCAGCGGGCGCACTAGCGCGTCCGTCTGAGAGGACTCGGACAGCGGCGCCAAACTTACAGCAGCTGGAGGGCGTAGAGCCCGTCGAACACTCCCTTGGGCAACTCCGTGATCTTGTTCCCGTACAGGACCCTGCGGATCAGAGAAATGGCTGTCACGCTGACGGAACGCCAAGCCCGACCCGGGAGACATCTGGTACTGATGTCTCCAGCGAGCGGAACGGTTACAGGCTGTCAGGCCCAGATATGCGGGGAGATATGTGCTGAAGGAAACAAGGCTTGTACAAATAAACACTCCGGAGGAGCTCTGGAAGAGTCTCCTCGCAGGGAGGCGCCAGTGCCAGGGAGCACTGAGGACTTCCTGACCGCTCCTGTGGACCTCTCAGATCTCCAGAACAGTGGAGCTTGGTTTCTCCTCCCTCGCTCAGAGCTGACGGCACGGTTCTGGTGGCTTACCGGGTCTGTCCCGAGCCCGATTGAGCTCGCCTCCCTACGCTAGTGGGCTCTCTTACCTTTCAGGAACACCTCCTGAAAAATGGCCGACTGGCGGAATACCTAATGGCGTGCTCTGGCTGGAGTCTGACTGTCGCACGGCACTGGAGACGAGACCGTGGTCCTGCCAGAGATCCACCGTAGGCTAAACATAACAAACGCGCTTTGACAAGCAACATACACTTACAGCGAGTTGAGGGAACGCAGACCTTGGAAGGCGTCGGGAGCGATCTCCGAGATCTGGTTGTTGCTGAGGTCTCTGTGAGCGGGGAGACGAGGGAGAGAGACAGGAAGGAAAATGAGAAGGAGGCCAAGAGACAAGCAAACACAGACCATCCGTGACCCCTACACGGCCCCCTGCACCCCCCCACCCGAGACGGTAGCACCGGCGGAACATCAGCCGTACGAGTGGCTCCTACGCAGGCGCCAGGCAGGATGCACTCGGCACATACTCAAACTGGCACCGGACCGGCCTGCCGACAGCGGGTGGCGTAGCCCCGGGCACGGCCGCAGGCTGGCTCTGAGGGGGGTTATTAATAAGGCACAGGGCTCGTCCCCTCGGCTGGAAAGGATTTTGATCAACTCCGTCGGCCTGTGGCCCTCTCTCAAACCCACGGCGGGCATCCCGCTGCTCGCCCCCTGGAGGTGGGGTTCTAGGGTGCGTTTCTAGGAGACCAGGGATGTGACAGAGGCACTCCTGAACAGCCCCTGGAAAGTTACTGCATGTATTTGACACTGTAGCGGTGTGATTTGGGTGGTGTGGTGTGATTTGCACCGTTACAGTCTGAACACCAGCGCTGTTCGGTTTTACACCGTTATCTTTTCCAGTGATCCGTGTGACAGTGTGCGACACTGTTACTATTTACACTGTTAGAGCTTAGTTTATACAAATACAGTTCAAATTACACTGTTACTGTCGTCACTGTTACAGCCTGAGTTACACCATTACTGTTTAATTACAGATATTTAAACTGCTTAATTAACACCATTAGTGCTTAATTTACACTGTTATTGTTTAATTTACATCATTATTGTGTAATTTACAACTTTATTGTTCAATTTACAGCTTTATTGTGTAATTTTACAGTTTTATTGTGTAATTTACACCTTTACTGTTTAATTTACAGCTTTACTGTTTAATTTACAGCTTTACTGTTTAATTTACAGCTTTACTGTGTAATTTACAGCATTACTGTTTAATTTACAGCTTTACTGTTTAATTTACAGCTTTACTGTGTAATTTACAGCATTACTGTTTAATTTACAGCTTTACTGTTTAATTTACAGCATTACTGTGTAATTTACAGCGTTACTGTTTAATTTACAGGGTTACTGTGTAATTTACAGCGTTACTGTTTAATTTACACCTTTACTGTTTAATTTACAGCGTTACTGTGTAATTTACACCTTTACTGTGTAATTTACAGCGTTACTGTGTAATTTACACCGTTACTGTTTAATTTACAGGGTTACTGTGTAATTTACAGCGTTACTGTGTAATTTACACCTTTACTGTTTAATTTACAGGGTTACTGTGTAATTTACAGCGTTACTGTGTAATTTACACCTTTACTGTTTAATTTACAGCGTTACTGTGTAATTTACACCTTTACTGTTTAATTTACAGCGTTACTGTGTAATTTACACCTTTACTGTTTAATTTACAGGGTTACTGTGTAATTTACAGCGTTACTGTGTAATTTACACCTTTACTGTTTAATTTACAGGGTTACTGTGTAATTTACACCTTTACTGTTTAATTTACAGGGTTACTGTGTAATTTACAGTTTTACTGTGTAATTTAC
>JAMWET010004243.1:132500-137500 GCA_024036415.1 Prochilodus magdalenae | reverse complement strand
TCCTCGGCTGGTGCATCCTCGACTGGTAGGTCCTCGGCTGGTGCATCCTCGACTGGTAGGTCCTCAGCTGGTAGGTCCTCGGCTGGTGCATCCTCGACTGGTAGGTCCTCGGCTGGTGCATCCTCGACTGGTAGGTCCTCGGCTGGTAGGTCCTCGGCTGGTAGGTCCTCGGCTGGTAGGTCCTCGGCTGGTAGGTCCTCGGCTGGTGCATCCTCGACTGGTAGGTCCTCGGCTGGTAGGTCCTCGGCTGGTGCATCCTCGACTGCTAGGTCCTCGGCTGGTGCGTCCTCGGCTGGTGCGTCCTCGGCTGGTGCGTCCTCGGCTGGTGGGTCCTCGGCTGCTAGGTCCTCGGCTGGTGGGTCCTTAGCTGTTGGGTCCTCGGCTGGTGGGCCCTCGGCTGGACGATGTGGTCAGGCTTTGTGAGGAACAGCCTTGTTAAGTGACACTGTCAGCAAGGGCTAAGCCAGGCCTCGGCCCTCTAATCCCGACGCCTCTCTGCTTGGCTGCCAGTCCCAGCCGGAGCGCTGAGAATCACACGTGCTAACTCACACGGGCCAGATGACCGCAGTCGACCGAACCCCTTTGAACCACAACCAACCAATCAACGGGCGCCAAACTGAGCAGCCCGAGTGGGCACTGATCAAGGGCAAGAAACTGAAATGCCACGCCTGAGCAGTGCTGAACCTGATTCCCGGACACCGGAGCTCCTCCAGACCAGCGCACTGCTGGGATCGTTAGAAACCACAAGTTGTTTCTGGGCCCTGTTCGCTCGCAGGAGCCCATTAGCGGAGTTAGCATTAAGCCACACGCAATCAGTTCTCACCATCAATCTCTGCGAGCCTCGAGTCCAGAGCCTGTCTCCCAGGACTCGTCCCTACGCACCTGCTTGTGTGCGCCCTCGCAAACTCCGGGGGCGCAAGAACGTGGCGTGCACTCGCCCGCCAACTGGACCCATGCGGAAGCCCGCGGTACATGCCTAGCTGCTGATGCACCGGGCCTTTTCCGAGGCCCTCGATCCGAAACTGGACGGATCCACCGGACACGGCAGATCAGCTTTATTAATCGCATGTGTGCCCCCCGCCCCCTCCTCTCAGGGGTCGAGCGCGATCCCTCCGCTCGCTCACAGCGGAACCTTCGCGAGCGGGACGGCCCTAATCAGCGTCAGCTGTGCTGGAAAAAGCCCGGGAATGCAATAAAGCTTTATTTCTCCGGCGTTCTGAGAATCCCATTAGCGGCTGCACGGGCCTGGCCTCCTTTTTTCCCTCTGCCTCCTTTTTTTCCTCCTCCTGCTTCTGCCTAATGACCCCAGGTTTCACCTGTGCAGCTGCCTCCGAGCCCTGATCCCGCTCTAAGCTCTACAGAAGGAGGGTGGATTTTAAAAGCTATGAAGTGACCTGCACTATCACTCCCCTACCTCGTGTACATAAGCCCCGGATTGTGCAACACCTCCGTCGCTTTCCTGCCTCCAGTTGAAGGAACCGCGATGTATAGTCTACACAGATTCCCACCTGACCTGGACGCGTCCAGTTCGGCCAAGACGGAAATCTTTTCCGTGAAACACATCCCCAGAATTCTGCTCAACGTTTCGGTAGAGCACACTGTGAGAAGACTATATCTCAGCCTGATTGTACCATCTCTACCGATCGGCAGAGGCATACACTAGACATGCCTTTACCCACCTTTTCTGGTGGGAGCTAGGACCGGCTCGCACCATTCTCAATTAAGCGTGTTAAAAGATGCACTTAGTGGGAATGATAGCGATGTGATTTACATTCCGTGGATTGCAGCGCGTCCAGACCGCAGGATGCAGCTATGTGCATTCCTGTGGTGGACATGTTTTAAGCTCCAATCTGATTATCTGCTCCAATCTATAACCTCCAATCTGATTATCTGCTCTAGTCTTTAAGCTCCAACTTGATGATCTGCACGAAATCTGATTATCTGCTCCAAACTTTAAGCTCCAATCTGATTATCTGCTTGAAATCTGATCATCTGCTCCAATCTGATTATCTGCTCCCAACCTTTAAGCTCCAATCTGATAATCTGCACGAAATCTGATTATCTGCTTGAAATCTGATTATCTGCTCCAATCTGATTTTCTGCTTGAAATCTGATCATCTGCTCCAATCTGATTATCTGCTCCCAACCTTTAAGCTCCAATCTGATAATCTGCACGAAATCTGATTATCTGCTTGAAATCTGATTATCTGCTCCAATCTGATTATCTGGTCAAATCCTTCTGCTCCAATCTGATTTTCTGCTCCCAACCTTTAAGATCCAATCTAATTTATCTGCTTAAAATCTGATTATCTGCTTAAAATCTGATTACCTGCTCCAATCTGATTTTCTGCTCCGATCTTTAAGATACAATCTGATTATCTGCTCGAAAGCTGCTCCAATCATTAAGATCTGATTATATACTTCCAATCCTTCTCCTCCAATCTGATTATCTGGTCAAATCCTTCTACTCCAATCTGATTTTCTGCTCCCAACCTTTAAGATCCAATCTAATTTATCTGCTTAAAATCTGATTATCCGCTTCAACCTGATTATCTGCTTAAAATCTGATTATCTGCTCCAATCTGATTTTCTGCTCCGATCTTTAAGATACAATCTGATTATCTGCTCGAATGTGATTATCTGCTCGAAAGCTGCTCCAATCATTAAGATCTGATCATATACTTCCAATCCTTCTGCTCCAATCTGATTTTCTGCTCCGATCTTTAAGATAAAATCTGATTACCTGCTCCCAATCCTGCTTCTTAAATCTGAAGACTATATCTCAGCCTGATTGTACCATCTCTACCAATCGGCAGAGGCATACACTAGACATGCCCTACTGCACTCATCCATAGAGGAAGCACCAACAGGAACACCATACCTCCGGAATGACTCTGGTGGGAGCTAGGACCGGCTCGCACCATTCTCAATTAAGCGTGTTAAAAGATGCACTTAGTGGGAATGATAGCGATGCAATTTACATTCCGTGGAGTGCAGCGCGTCCAGACCGCAGGATCCAGCTATGTGCATTCCTGTGGTGGACATGTTTGGGGACGCTCTTTCTCTGGCCTTTATTTATAAGCACACATCCAAACGAATTTACCGCACACGTCAGTGCGGAACCCAGCGGGACACAGTGTGCCCTGCCACTCTCGCCAAGCGCAGGAGCCTGGAGGACGACAAAAACAGCCACCCCACCTCTCCGCCCACCCCACCTCTCCGAAATCAATCCATGTGGTGACTTTAAGCTCGGGCCCGACTTTGGGATCAGGTGATGAACACGGGAGCTCAGAGAGCGGCAGATTGAAATCGATTAGGGGTCAGAGCGAGTCCTCGGCAAAGACTGCGGATTGATTCCCTCCGTTCAGAGACAACCGCCAATCAAAAGGACGGGCTAAAAAAAACAAACGCCTGACAGCCTCAGGTAGGTAATCAATGCACACCGTGCTGATCGCCAGCTCGGAGCTCTCGGGGGTTAGATAGGAGGACCGTACCGCTAGCTGTTTGCACCTGGGGCCCCGGCGCGATACCTCCCCGCTAATCAAAGCGGGCGACGGAGCCACGGCGGAGGAAGCCTAATAAGAGACTCGCTAATGATGCCTTTGGTTCCGTGGCACCCAAACAGCGCGAGAGCGTCAGGACGGAGCTGCTGGAGAGAAGAAAAACAAAACAGGGCAGCTAACCATCAAACAGAGAGTTAGCCTGGAACGATCCGAAAAGGAAAACACACGGCCGCCTACAGAAATCTCCAATCTACAGTAAACACAGACACGGCAAACACGCCCCCACAGACTCCCAGACCAGGAACTCAGAGCTGCTAAATAACGACCACCCGGCCGGGCACGCGGGCACCGAGCGAGCGGGGCGGCTCTCGGAGAGCCAGGACTTCAGCTCGGACCGCTGAGCTCAGCTCCCAACGTCTGAGTCCAATTCAGATTTCTTCCCTCCATCTTTCTGCCAGATCCTGACTATCCGGTCTCACAGTTCTGCACAGCTCTGCCTCTCTGCCTCGGATCTCTCTGCTCCCGTCTCCGTGTTCTCTCCAGCTCCCCCCAGTTCACCTTCGCCTCAGATCTCTCTCAGATCTTTCAGTTCTGATTATGGGTTTCCATGTTTTTGCTCAGTTCCAATGTACTGTCGGATCTTCAAGCTCCAATCTGATTATCTGTTCCAGTCTTTAAGATCCAATCTGATTATCTTCTCCAATCTATAAGATCCAATCTGATTATCTGTTCCAGTCTTTAAGCTCCAATCTGATTATCTTCTCCAATCTATAAGATCCAATCTGATTATCTGCTCCAGTCTGATTATCTGTTCCAGTCTTTAAGCTCCAATCTGATTATCCTCTCCAATCTATAAGCTCCAATCTGATTATCTGCTCCAGTCTTTAAGCTCCAATCTAATTATCTGCTCCAATCTGATTATCTGTTCCAGTCTTTAAGCTCCAATCTGATTATCTTCTCCAATCTATAAGATCCAATCTGATTATCTGCTCCAGTCTTTAAGCTCCAATCTGATTATCTGCTCCAATCTGATTATCTGTTCCAGTCTTTAAGCTCCAATCTGATTATCTGCTCCAATCTGATTATCTGTTCCAGTCTTTAAGCTCCAATCTGATTATCTTCTCCAATCTATAAGATCCAATCTGATTATCTGCTCCAGTCTTTAAGCTCCAATCTGATTATCTGCTCCAATCTGATTATCTGTTCCAGTCTTTAAGCTCCAATCTGATTATCCTCTCCAATCTATAAACTCCAATCTGATTATCTGCTCCAGTCTTTAAGCTCCAATCTGATTATCTTCTCCAATCTATAAGCTCCAATCTGATTATCTGCTCCAGTCTATAAGCTCCAATCTGATTATCTGCTCCAGTCTTTAAGCTCCAATCTGATTATCTGCTCCAGTCTTTAAGCTCCAATCTGATTATCTGCTCCAGTCTTTAAGCTCCAATCTGATTATCTACTTCCAATCCTTCTGCTCCAATCTGAATATCTGCTCCA
>JAMWET010004243.1:42500-130000 GCA_024036415.1 Prochilodus magdalenae | reverse complement strand
GTCTCCACCCTGACAGTTTTCTAGTGTCTCCATCCTGCCTCTGTTCTAGACTCTAATGTCTCCACCCTGACAGTTTTCTAGTGTCTCCATCCTGCCTCTGTTCTAGACTCTCATGTCTCCATCCTGCCTCTGTTCTAGACTCTAATGTCTCCACCCTGCCTGTTTTCTAGTGTCTCCACCCTGCCTCTGTTCTAGACTCTCATGTCTCCACCCTGCCTCTGTTCTAGACTCTCATGTCTCCATCCTGCCTCTGTTCTAGACTCTCATGTCTCCACCCTGCCCGTTTTCTAGTGTCTCCACCCTGCCTCTGTTCTAGACTCTTGTGTCTCCACCCTGCCCGTTTTGTAGTGCCTCCATCCTGCCTCTTTTCTAGATTCTTATTTCTCAACCCTGCCTGTTTTCTAGTATCTCCATCCTGCCTCTGTTCTAGACTCTTGTGTCTCCACCCTGCCTGTTTTCTAGTATCTCCATCCTGCCTCTGTTCTGGATTTTTTTTCCTCCACCCTGCCTGTTTTCTAGTGTCTCCATCCTGCCTCTGTTTTGACTCTCATGTTTCCACCCTGCCCGTTTTCTAGTGTCTCCATCCTGCCTCTGTTCTAGAGCCTTTGTTTTCAATCTACCTCTGTCTTAGAATCTTCTGTCTCCATTTCACCTGTTTTCAAAAGTTTTGTCTTGAGCCTACCTCTGTTCTAGAATCTTCTTTCTCCATCTTAGCTGTTTTAGAAACCGTTGTCTTCAGCCTTCCTCTGTTCTAGAATCTTCTGTCTTCTTCCTCCCTCTGTTGTAGAACCTTCTACCCCTGCCTGCCTCTGTTTTAGAGCCTGGTGCCAGAACCATGTGACTTTGCCCATTCTCTGTTCTAGAAACTTCTGTTTACTCACTGGCCCTCTCTGGAATCTCGAGTCTCTGCCTCGGCCTTTTCTCTTTTAGAACCTTCTCTCTCCAACCTGGCCACGTCTTTCTTTGCCCTGTCTTTGTTCTAGACGTTTCTGTTTCTTGTACCTTATGTCTTCACCATGTCCAGAAGTCTTGGGAGTCCCATCGTCTCTATGTTTTCTCCATCCTAATAAACAGACTACCATTTCTGGCTCAGCCTGGCTCCATTACTCAGACGCTGACCACACTCGTCAGGTACTCCGTCTGGACATACCACAACACTACGTAGCTGCTGCTCTTCTTCTACACAAAGCTTAATATAGTTCTGCTACAACAGCGGGGCATAGCTGGTCCTTATTAGGCCAGAGGGAGGCAGGCCGCCCTGCCCGGTTAGGTAACACTCACATCTCGGCCATGTTGTCGGGCAGGTTGGCCGGGATGGCCGTCAGTCCTTTCCCCCGGCAGTCCACTATGTTGTTGCTGCAGGTGCACATGGCGGGGCAGGAGCCGGCGGCGAGGTTGCATGACTGAGGGCTGGAACTTTCAGAGTGACCTACAGACAACGAGAAACAGAGGGAAGAGGTTCTAATGAAGTACGTGTGTTACTCTTCACCCCTACCCGAATATCCGCCGACTGGACATCGGGCCTCTTCTAGAACCTTCCGTCTCCAGCACAGCTCTGTTCTAGAACCTTCCGTCTCCAGCACAGCTCTGTTCTAGGACCTTCCGTCTCCAGCACAGCTCTGTTCTAGAACCTTCCGTCTCCAGCCTGGGTCTACTTTAGAACATTCTGCCTCCAGCCCACCTCTGTTCTAGAATCTGCTGCCTCAGAAGGCCTTTGTTCTAGGACATGCTCTCTAGTCTGTCTCTGTTTTAGGATCCTCTGTACTAGAATCATCTGCCTCCATCCTGCCTCTATTCTAAAACCTTGTGTCTCCCTTCTCTATTCAATTTCTGTTCTAGAACCTTGTCTCCAACACACCTCTGTTCTAGGACCTTCTGTCTCCAGCCTGCCTCTATTTTGGAACATTGTTTCTCCAGCCCACCTCTGTTCTATAATCTGCTGCCTCAGAAGGCCTCTGTTCTAGAATCTTCTGTCTCCAGCTTGCCTCTGTTCTAGAATCTTCCATCTCCAGCCTGCCTCTATTTTAGAACATTCTGTCTCCAGCACCTCTGTTCTAGGACCTTCCGTCTCCAGCCTGGGTCTACTTTAGAACATTCTGCCTCCAGCCCACCTCTGTTCTAGAATCTGCTGCCTCAGAAGGCCTTTGTTCTAGGACATTCTCTCTAGTCTGTCTCTGTTCTAGGACCCTCTGTACTAGAATCATCTGCCTTAGAATCTTCTGCCTCCATCCTACCTCTATTCTAAAACCTTGTGTCTCCCTTCTCTATTCAATTTCTAGAACCTTGTCTCCAACACACCTCTGTTCTAGGACCTTCTGTCTCCAGCCTGCCTCTATTTTGGAACATTGTTTCTCCAGCCCACCTCTGTTCTATAATCTGCTGCCTCAGAAGGCCTCTGTTCTAGAATCTTCTGTCTCCAGCCTGCCTCTGTTCTAGAACCTTCTGTCTCCAGCCTGCCTCTGTTCTAGAATCTTCTGTCTCCAGCCTGCCTCTATTTTGGAACATTGTATCTCCAGCCCACCTCTGTTCTAGAATCTGCTGCCTCAGAAGGCCTTTGTTCTAGGACATTCTCTCTAGTCTGTCTCTGTTCTAGGACCCTCTGTACTAGAATCATCTGCCTTAGAATCTTCTGCCTCCATCCTACCTCTATTCTAAAACCTTGTGTCTCCCTTCTCTATTCAATTTCTAGAACCTTGTCTCCAACACACCTCTGTTCTAGGACCTTCTGTCTCCAGCCTGCCTCTATTTTGGAACATTGTATCTCCAGCCCACCTCTGTTCTAGAATCTGCTGCCTCAGAAGGCCTTTGTTCTAGGACATTCTCTCTAGTCTGTCTCTGTTCTAGGATCCTCTGTACTAGAATCTTCTGCCTCCATCCTGCCTCTACTCTAAAACCTTGTGTCTCCCTTCTCTATTCAATTTCTGTTCTAGAATCTTGTCTCCAACACACCTCTGTTCTAGAACCTTCTGTCTCCAGCCCACCTCTGTTCTAGAACCTTCTATTTTAGAACCTTCTGTCTCCAGCCTGCCTCTGTTCTAGAACCTTCTGTCTCCAGCCTGCCTCTGTTCTAGAATCTTCTGTCTCCAGCCTGCCTCTATTTTAGAACCTTCTGTCTCCAGCCTGCCTCTATTTTAGAACATTCTGTCTCCAGCCTGCCTCTGTTCTAGAACCTTCTGTCTCCAGCCTACCTCTATTTTAGAACCTTCTGTCTCCAGCCTGCCTCTGTTCTAGAACCTTCTGTCTCCAGCCTGCCTCTGTTCTAGAATCTTCTGTCTCCAGCCTGCCTCTGTTCTAGAACCTTCTGTCTCCAGCCTGCCTCTGTTCTAGAACCTTCTGTCTCCAGCTGACACACTAATCTCACTTAAAATGCTGGAAAATATGTTCCGTGCCTTTCGGACATCTTCTACTCACTCAGCCATCCACAATTACAGAGATGTTGAGCAACGGTGCCCAAACTTGGGCATGCCGCCGTACCCCTTCCTCAGATTCCGGGTTCCGTTCAGCGTGGCCCAGCGAGGAAAGACGATGACTTGGGTGAAACTCATTAGCTTTGACAAGACGCTGAAAAACGAGATCCAGCCTGAAGCTTTTTCCTTTCGTCACAGCGGTTCCTACAACTGCTGATTAAATATATATGCCACTGACTCATCGACGGGAGCGAGGCGAGGATCCCGAGGCTGAGCTTGGCGAGAAAGAAACGCGAAGGGAAACGGAAAGTAGCGCAAGCGCGAGCTGCTCGGTGGAGCGCTTCCGCTGCGCTTCCTAGGACGAGTCCCGTCAAATCACCCCTGATGTCATTCCTCGGATGTTAGGGATACGCTCATGCCGGCTCTTGATGTGGTTCTGCTCCACCAGGCACTGTTGCACCACCCGAAGGGAGGCTTTGAAAGGCGCGTGTTCAGCGCTTCCTGCCGCGGCCTCCTGTCTCGCATCTGAAAGCGAAGGCGCGGCCGATTTGCATACAGTACAAACGGCTCTCCGCGTTCTCTCCTGATACCTTTCCACCGGCGGCGGCGAGGAAGGGCGACAGATCTGACACCCTGTCGACGGGCTAACCCAGAAAAGGAATTAAACAGACTCTGAAATGGGCTGGTTTGTGCTGCGTCTCCAATCTGCCGATGAATATTTGATTTGCCCCTTGTGCGCTCTCTCCCTCTCCCTCCCAGAGTTCTGGTTGCGCCAGCTGCAGGCGGCACGGCTGCCTGCTGGTTAATTCATAACCAGAGAAACTCATCCGGCAGGCAGGGAGACGCGGGGAAGGTGCCCGAGCGGCCTAGGCAAGTGGGACATGGGGTGGGGAGGGGGAGGGGAACGGAGGGCACCTCTAAAGGCATCGAGCCCTGGGACGCCTCCTCAGGAGCGAGGACTATCTGGAGTTCAAGGGAGCCAATTCTGGCTGGCGCTCACCAAGTGACGCGCCCGGATCTGGGTTGTTGTGCGGTGCACGTGTTGCTTCGCTGAGCCGCAGTGCGCACGCCCGTCTGGCTGGTTCGGTCTTTCGGCATGGCTAACACTTTTCCCCGGTGTGTCTGGACCGCATGGACCGGAGCAGTGGGGTTCCTGGCACCGGCGCATGGCCCACTGCCTTAATTACAGCCCGTTAAACACTTAGTCTATCAGGAGAGTCTGGCGAGGCGCTGGCGCTCGGGAGCCCGATTGACGTCAAGTTAAACAAACACTGCAGGAGAAAGGCTAACGCACAGCGCCTCTGTGGACTGCCAGATAAGCACGGGTGTTTGCCGGAATGGTGATATGGTACAGAGGCTAATTTCCCAGGAGCCTGAAAGAGCTGGCAGCCGGGTCTCCACTGCTGGACGTCTGAAGGACTGGGCACGGGCTACATGGGTTATAGAGCCGCTTGTGACACGGCTCCACAGCCTGGAGCGATGTTCCCAGAGTGGGATTCGACTGGTGGCATGGAGGATCTGGCAGTCTCAGTCTGGTTCCCGTCTCAGTCTTCGCCTTCTCTGGTCCTGGTCCTAAAACAGACTGGATGGGTCCCAGTTTCAGTCCTGACTCGGGCTGAATGTGTCTCAGTCTAAGTCCTGACTCGGGCTGGATGTGTCCCAGTCTCAGTCCTGACTCGGGCTGGATGTGTCCCAGTCTCAGTCCTGACTCGGGCTGGATGTGTCCCAGTCTCAGTCTTGACTCGGGCTGGATGTGTCCCAGTCTCAGTCTTGACTCGGGCTGGATGTGTCCCAGTCTCAGTCCTGACTCGGGCTGGATGTGTCCCAGTCTCAGTCTTGACTCGGGCTGGATGTGTCCCAGTCTCAGTCTTGACTCGGGCTAAATGTGTCCCAGTCTCAGCATTGACTCGGGCTAAATGTGTCCCAGTCTCAGCATTGACTCGGGCTGAATGTGTCCCAGTCTCAGTCTTGACTCGGGCTGGATGAGTCCCAGTCTCAGTCTTGACTCGGCTGGATGTGTCCCAGTCTCAGTCCTGACTGTGTCTTGACATGTCCCAGTCTCAGTCCTGACTCGATCTTGACATGTCCCAGTCTCATTCCTGACTCGGGCTGGATGTGTCCCAGTCTCGGCCTTGACTCGGGCTGGATGTATCCCAGTCTTGACTTGGGCTGGATGTGTCCCAGTCTTGACTTGGGCTGGATGTGTCCCAGTCTTGACTCGGGCTGGATGTGTCTCACTCTTGGTCTAGATTTGGGCTGGATCTGTCCTAGTCTGTGTTTTGATTTGGGCTGGATGTGTCTCGGCCTTGACTCGGGCTGGATGTGTCCCAGTCTCAGTCTTGACTCGATCTTGACATGTCCCAGTCTCATTCCTGACTCGGGCTGGATGTGTCCCAGTCTCAGTCCTGACTCGATCTTGACATGTCCCAGTCTCATTCCTGACTCGGGCTGGATGTGTCCCAGTCTCAGTCTTGACTCGGGCTGGATGGGTCCCAGTCTTGGTCTTGACTCGGTCTTGACATGTCCCAGTCTCAGTCCTGACTCGGTCTTGACATGTCCCAGTCTCAGTCCTGACTCTGCTGGATGTGTCCCAGTCTCTGTCCTGACTTGGGCTTCACGTATCCCAGTCTCGATCTGACTCGGGCTTGGTGTGTCTCTTGGTGTTGGGTTGGATGTGTGCCAGTCTTGGTCTTGACTTGGGCCTGATGTGTCCCAGTGCCAGTCTGGACGTGTCTTTAATCTCAGTGAGCAGCACTGTTCATTACTCGCCAGTCAGCTGTACACTGCAGCAGGGGCCGATATCTAATAACGTGAACGGGGGACCCTCTCGTTCAGCCACTACACGCTCCCCCCGATGTTCCCCCGTATCGCAGCGCGGTGTAGCCGTTTCTGCATAGAGAGGAACCGTAGAGACGTGTATTCGAGCGTGAAGCCCAAAGTGTCTGAGAGTTCCGCTAGCTTCCATCTGAGCAACACCATGTGTTCGGTTCGCCCCTCCATCCCGCCCTAAATCCCACACAGGTGTCCTTTCCTGGACACACACACACACACACCTCCTCACAGCGAAGCGGCCAGCATGCGTTTGTGTGCCAGCGAGTCGCTCGGTAATGATCTCTGCGCTGGGAGTTCATGTGCTGGGCAGGTCTCTGGTGACACGGTGCAGGTTTGTTTGCGTGTGTGCGCGTATTTGGAAGCTGCAGATGAATGTTCAGCAAAGGACTCGGACACGGCGAGGCTTCTTCAAGAGCTTGGGAACGTGGTGGGTAACCTTAAAGCCCAGAGGAGAACGTCCACATGGAGAGCTCATATACCGCACCCTACTAGAGCAGTGGCTTCCGTTCCTTTAGGAGACCCTCGTCCAGTTTCCCTACAGCCACCGTCCAAACAACCCCAAACACATTCAGCGGTGTGGGGGTTCTGGACTCTGGGGTGGTCCGTCCACTGCTCTGAGGACACCAGCAGCTTCTTTGTTGGATGTAGGGGTCTGCATTTCAGGCCTCCTTTCAGACCTCCATAGTGTTGATGAGTCTCCTTACAGTGGAAGAAGGATGGACGAGAACATCTGCTCTGTGGTGGTCCTGTGGAGGTCCTGTGGGGGTCCTGTGGGGGTCCTGACCATTGAAGAACAGGGTAATACAGTAGACAGAGAAACAGATGGACTACAGTCTGGACTTGTACACCTACAGAGTGTCCTGTACGGTCAGTGGAGCTTCAGAGCTTCGGCGACTGTGACTTCACTGGAGGCCCCAAGGTCTCCGAAGGAGACAAGCATGGCTGCCCATTCTCCAGGACGAGAGCTGGTAGGCTCTGGGTGAAGAAGCCCGTCTGAAATACATCTCGGTATGGAGCTGTGGAGGTTCCTGATGGTGTCCTGTGATAATTCATCCCATGCAGCTTGAACATCCTCACACAGTTCCTGCAGATGGTGCGGTAGGGGTGGAGGTGGAGGGACACCAGATCTTCTGGACGTGTGACTGGGAAGAACTGGGATCATCTCAGGTGATCGGGATGACGTGCCTGTTCGGAATGCTGAATGGAACTGTATGGAACCCGCCCCGCCCCCCTCCATTAACTCAACACTCCATGACTAACCCCAGACCCGCACGTCCGTCCCCCCCAGAAAGTGACAGCTGGGGAGGCGGTGAAGCAAGGAGGGCAATTACCTGAGCAGGCGAACTCGTGTTTCTGGATCTCAGCCACGTTGATCCCGCGGAGCTCGGTGGGGGAGGAGCACTGCGTGAACAGGCCGAGGGTGGGCCTCTGACGCAGCCACTGGGACAGCCAGGAGAGGTGGCAGTCGCAGTTCAGGTTATTCGAGTGCAGGCGGCTGCAGGGAGAAAAGGCCAGGCGTGATTAGGGGGCACGGACATGACAGATGGCACAGGGTCATACGCAGCCGCCTGTATGTCCGGGTGAGTACGGGACGGCACCCTGGGAACCCTCACGATACCCTAGGGAGCGGTTTGCCTTACAGTGCCCTGCATGTCCCTACAAAAACCCATATCTGCAAGAGGCTCTTCGGATGTCTGGTTCCTATCACCACCACCGGTTGGTAAACTCCCGGTATACCCCCAACTGTCCTACACTAGGGGGTCTAACGTACTGATTCCCAGCCTGGAAAACAAACCAGCGCTATTAATTAGCATGGCTAATTCCCTCCCACTGTGGTGCCACTACGGTCTAGACAGTTACACCACCAGGAACTCCGTTCGGATACGGCATCTTGAAGGTCTCCCAGCCGTGCTGGGGTGGACCCTTGAGGGAACCCCATGTCAGGTATTTCTACCTCTGCAGGAAAAGGAAGTAGCTAAAAACCAAGATGGTGTTTGCATTAGCCTGTGGCTACGCTAGCAGTGGAGGGGATTTCCAGTACCATGTGTGAACAATGCATGCTGGGAATTGTAGTGACAGACAGAGAAAGGATGTAAAGCCCTGAACTGTGTTGAGGTGATGAGGCTGAGGGATGTGGGATACCCAACATGTGCTGTCCAAAGTGGACGGTCTTGGCAAAGAGCCAAATTACTGTCCTGCATCCACACTGTCCTGGAACTGGGTTCCGAACTGTCCAGCACTAACACCTGGACGGAGAGCGGAGAACTGGCAACTACACGGAAGCAATCCTAAAAGGCCGTCACCGGAGACCACTGGAACGCTTGGTAGACAGTAGACCACACGACTGTGACCGTGAGAGCATCTCCACACGGCCGGGACTAAATCCAGGATCCAGGACGGGGACTAAATCCAGGATCCAGGACGGGGACTAAATCCAGGATCCAGGACCGGGACTAAATCCAGGACGGGGACTAAATCCAGGATCCAGGACGGGGACTAAATCCAGGATCCAGGACGGGGACTAAATCCAGGATCCAGGACCGGGACTAAATCCAGGATCCAGGACGGAACTGGGTTCCAAACTGTCCAGTACTAACACCTGGACGTTGAGCGGAAAACCGGCAACTACGCGGACGCGATCCTAAAAGGCCGTCACCGGAGACCACTGGAACGCTTGGTAGACAGTAGACCTCGCGACTGTGACCGTGAGAGCATTTCCACACGACCAGAATTCCCAGGATCCAGGATCCAGGACCGGGACTAAATCCAGGATCCAGGACCGGGACTAAATCCAGGATCCAGGACCGGGACTAAATCCAGGATCCAGGACCGGGACTAAATCCAGGATCCGGGACGGGGACTAAATCCAGGATCCAGGAACGGAACTAAATCCAGGATCCGGGACGGGGACTAAATCCAGGATCCAGGAACGGGACTAAATCCAGGACCGGGACTAAATCCAGGATCCAGGACCGGGACTAAACAGCTGTGTGGACATAAGACCACCACGTGTTAGCGAAGCTAATCAGTTTCAGTCTAAAGACTGGCGTGATGGAGAAAGGCCATATGGGCTGACCAGTCCGGATCAGTCCGGACCCTATTCCAGAGTGATCTCAGTGGTTGGGTAAAAAGGGAAGGTCAGTGGTGCCCACCGTACCAGCCTCTGGAGGGGCTTCGCTGGGTCAGTTCGATGCTCAGCAGCGTCATGTGGTGATGAAATGAAGCCGGCTGACTGCACAGGTTATCCCATCAGTGGACTTGTTCTGCTTCCCAGATGGCACGGCCAAATGCCAGGACGGCAGCGCCAAGGCTCAGACGGTAGAAGAGCAGTCCAGGGAACATGAGGAGTCATCTACACACATGAACTGCCCACCACTGCCCACCACTGCCCTGACCTCAACCTCTTTGGAAGTCTTGCCGGAAAAGACTTAACGGATGAGTTCGACTAGAACGCTGTGATGCCGTATACGGTTGCCAACCAAAGGCGGTCCAACCCAGAATTCCGGAATATATGTTAACCACAAAACGGGCATTCCGGCCTAGCTTCACAGCTACGGTGAGCTAATACCAAAAACACGAGTGCCTGGATTATACATTGGGATGCGTGTCGTATGTGTAGACCGGGTGTGATATGCAGTGAGGAATTCCCAGCAGGAAAATCGGTGGATCCCTATCTGCTCATGCAAGCCGGGAAGACTGGGCTGGCTGTGTCTGGACTTCATTAACTAAAGTCATTAGAGTCTATTCTTTCCTCCAGACCGTCAGAACCCGACAGAAACCTCGAGCGTTAATCATATCTATAATCCTGTCTGACGTTCTGTAATCTGGAACCGCGCTGATTTCCCAAATCATAATTCCCAAATGAGTGCAAACCAAATTATGTGCGGTAGCATTTTTGGTTTTCCCCCCACTCCGGCATTTCGGCGAGGCACAGCCGCCGTCATTTCGACATGCCTTCACATTTCACACGTAAATATATATAGACAATAGGGTCGGGGTGGGGGGTCGGGCGGGGGGCCGGCGGGGGGGTGGGGTATTTATTTCTGGGGCCGTTCGCTTGGAGTCTTCCAAAGATCGACTGAGGAAATGGCTTCTGGCACCGGCGCAAACCCCAGTGTGGCCTATGGCTGCCCACCAAGACTCCACGGAATGACACAGTGTGTGTCTTCTGGCCTGGAGCATTGTGGGCCGGCGGTTTCGCTCGCTGCCGGGCTGCCTGCTGAGTGGGCCGAAAAGAAGAACCCCTCTAAGTAAATAGAATGTCATAAAAGCCGGAGGGTTAGGGCCCAACGAGGCTCCGCCGCTGCCGTAAAGCGCCAAGAGGAATCTTTCAATCCGCTTTTGTGGCGGGGAAACTGCCATGAGAAATGTTCCGCCGACTGGAACGCCTGAAATCCGTCATGGTGAAAAATGTTTTCCTTGTCAGCTCCGGAGGGCTGGAGCGTTCGGGAATGTGCAGCGAGTGAGCGCACATCAGCGAGTCCCGTACTTCATCTGTTGGCGATTCCTGACGGACGGCCTAAACGTCGGCCTGGAACGCACCGGGAGCGGCTGGCCCAGAGGCGTGCCGGGTTACTCACAGGAGGACCCAAATGCCGGACCAGTCCGGGTCCACCTGAAGGTCAAGGGATGTACAGTAGATGAGCCTGAATTTTCCACCCCATTCATTGTTATTGGGATAAAATCCGGAATTTGGCCACATTTTTCCCAAAACCATAGACTGGATCAAAACACTGGATACAAGGACACCATTCCCGTTCTGGAGTTGGAACAGTGTTAATATAGATGCGCTTGAATTTTCCACCCCATTCATTGTTATTGGGATAAAATCCGGAATTTGGCCGCATTTTTCCCAAAACCATAGACTGGATCAAAACGCTGGATGCAAGAACACCATTCCCATTCTAAGAAACAAGGACACCAAACCATTCCCGATGGATCGATGCTAAGATATCAACACCGTTCCAACTCCAGAACGGGAATGGTGTCCTTGTATCCAGCTTTTTGATCCAGTCTATGGTTTTGGGAAAAATGTGGCCAAATTCCAGATTTTATCCCATTAAAAATGAATGGAGTGGAAAATTCAAGCGCATCTATATTAACACCGTTCCAACTCCAGAACGGGAATGGTGTCCTTGTATCCAGTCTATGGTTTTGGGAAAAATGTGGCCAAATTCCAGATTTTATCCCATTAAAAATGAATGGAGTGGAAAATTCAAGCGCATCTATATTAACACCGTTCCAACTCCAGAACGGGAATGGTGTCCTTGTATCCAGTCTATGGTTTTGGGAAAAATGCCAAATTCCGGATTTTATCCCATTAAAAATGAATGGAGTGGAAAATTCAAGCGCATCTATATTAACACCGTTCCAACTCCAGAACGGGAATGGTGTCCTTGTATCCAGCTTTTTGATCCAGTCTACGGTTTTGGGGAAAAAGTGGCCAAATTCCGAATTTTATCCCATTAAATATGAATGTAGTGGAAAATTCAAGGGCATCTATATTAACACCATTCCAACTCCAAAATGGGAATGGTGTCCTTGTATCCAGCTTTTTGATCCAGTCTATGGTTTTGGGAAAAATGTGGCCAAATTCCGGATTTTATCCCATTAAAAATGAATGGAGTGGAAAATTCAAGGGCATCTATATTAACACCATTCCAACTCCAAAATGGGAATGGTGTCCTTGTATCCAGCTTTTTGATCCAGTCTATGGATTTGGGAAAAATGTGGCCAAATTCCGGATTTTATCCCATTAAAAATGAATGGAGTGGAAAATTCAAGGGCATCTATATTAACACCATTCCAACTCCAAAATGGGAATGGTGTCCTTGTATCCAGCTTTTTGATCCAGTCTATGGTTTTGGGAAAAATGTGGCCAAATTCCGGATTTTATCCCATTGAAAATGAGTGGAAAATTCAGGCTCATCTACTGTACATCCACTCGGCCGATGGACTCGTCTTTTTTCCTCCATCCCTCGTTCCTCCCATAGAGTCCCATTCATTTCTGACCCTGCCCGAACCCTATTGCCTCCTTGCAGTCACCAAACTGCATGTCCTCCCTCAGGGCAGGTCCCCTACCTCTAATCCACAGCCCTACTGACCCGCACTCCTCTATGTGTCGTTTATTCATCCCTCGTTCCTCCCATAGACTCCCATTCAGGCACCAGCCAGCCTCTTCAGGAAACGGACGTGTCTAGTTAGCCGATCTGATGTTTTCGGTTCTAGCAGACCACTAGGCTGCCTCTGATGGTAAGTCAGTGATGTATCTAGAACTCCCTGAAGGCCTAGAGTGCCGGTTTCCTCACCACGTTGTTACAGGAACCGGAATGTGATTGGTTGATTCCTCCATCGGATCATCATTGACATAACAGCATCGATTTAGACCCGGCTCTTCCTCAGCGAGGCAGAACCGAGAGGCACACCATGTTTTCGTCTGCACTAGCGGCTTCTAAGGGTTCTAGATGGTGACGGAGTGACTTGAGGGGTGGGTGGGTGTGCTGTGTGTGTGTGCGTGTTACTCACAAGGTCCTCAGCTTGGGCATGTGGTTGAAACTCGACACCGGTATGCCACTGATGTTGTTGTTGTTCAGCGTTCTGTGGAACAT
Source organism: Prochilodus magdalenae (assembly GCA_024036415.1). Classification (NCBI taxonomy): domain Eukaryota; kingdom Metazoa; phylum Chordata; class Actinopteri; order Characiformes; family Prochilodontidae; genus Prochilodus; species Prochilodus magdalenae. Next base: position 117,153 of record JAMWET010004243.1, on the reverse strand, counting down.
CAAGCAGACGAGGCACAATTAAGCCCAGCCGTTTGTTCTGCCCAGGGCTCATTCACTTCAACTGACTCAGCTCAGACCCTGCCACCCAGACCGAGCACGCCGACCCCGAATCGGCTTCCCTCTCTCTCCTAAAGCGCTCCGATTCAGACCGGTTTGCGCGGTACGGCTCTGGCAGCTTTCTCCATTCCTCCACCACCTGCCTCCGTCCCTGCCTCACACTCCTGGAGGGCAAGCAATACCCCGCTTCTTGCAGACGGAGAGGAAGGAGGAGCAGGAACTAACCCCGGCACACGGTAAAGGTGCTCGGATGTTTCGAAACAGCTGCCTGTTTGGGAGCGCGGCACGTGTGGGTTGCGGAGTCTGTGACGGCAGCGGTGGCAGCGGCGGCGGTGGCGGTGGCTTCCTAATAGGAAGCAGAACTCTCCTCCGCTCCCAGGCCTCGGCTGGAGGTCAATTTAATCAACCCGTGCCCTGCACTCCATCGTGCTGCAGGAACCCACAGCCGCCGCTCACACGCACTACGCCGCCAGCGCCAGGGTGGCCCCGTTCCAAACTCCTCCTCCCTCTGCCCTCCGTCAGGTTAATGATCCAGGATGGAGATTAAACCTCACCCCGAGGTTAAGTAACGGTGAACCCCCGCTCCTACGCTCCCGTTACGCTCGCCGGCGTTCCGGGACTCTATTCATTTTACGAGGTGGTGTAGATAATGAGATGGGCGCTGTGGAGGACGAGCGTGTGTGTGTGCACTTACAGAACCTCCAGTCCCCGCAGCGCGCGGAAGGCTCCGTCCTCGATGCAGCTGATGTGGTTCTTGTCCAGCTGACTGTGGAGTTCAAAGGAAACAGAGTTACAAACAAACACCATCGCTCCGCCCATCACCGAGACGCTAACAAGTTCACCACAGAGACGCTAACGAGTTCATCACCAAGACGCTAACGAGTTCATCACCGAGACCCTAACGAGTTCATCACCGAGACCCTAACGAGTTCATCACCGAGACGCTAACGAGTTCATCACCGAGACGCTAACGAGTTCATCACCGAGACACTAACGAGTTCATCACCGAGACGCTAACGAGTTCATCACCGAGCCCCTAACGAGTTCATCACCGAGCCCCTAACGAGTTCATCACCGAGACGCTAACGAGTTCATCACCGAGACGCTAACGAGTTCATCACCGAGACGCTAACGAGTTCATCACCGAGACGCTAACGAGTTCATCACCAAGACGCTAACGAGTTCATCACCGAGACCCTAACGAGTTCAACACCGAGACGCTAACGAGTTCATCACCGAGACGCTAACGAGTTCATCACCGAGACGCTAACGGGTTCATCACCGAGACCCTAACGAGTTCATCACCGAGACGCTAACGAGTTCATCACCGAGACACTAACGAGTTCATCACCGAGACGCTAACGAGTTCATCACCGAGACGCTAACGAGTTCATCACCGAGACCCTAACGAGTTCATCACCGAGACACTAACGAGTTCATCACCGAGCCCCTAACGAGTTCATCACCGAGACGCTAACGAGTTCATCACCGAGACCCTAACGAGTTCATCACCGAGACCCTAACGAGTTCATCACCGAGACCCTAACGAGTTCATCACCGAGACGCTAACGAGTTCATCACCGAGACCCTAACAAGTTAATCACCGAGACCCTAACGACTTCATCACCGAGACCCTAACAAGTTAATCACCGAGACGCTAACGAGTTCATCACAGAGACCCTAACGACTTCATCACCGAGACGCTAACGAGTTCACCACAGAGACGCTAACGAGTTCATCACCGAGACGCTAACGAGTTCATCACCGAGCCCCTAACGAGTTCATCACCGAGCCCCTAACGAGTTCATCACCGAGACGCTAACGAGTTCATCACCGAGCCCCTAACGAGTTCATCACCGAGACGCTAACGAGTTCATCACCGAGACGCTAACGAGTTCATCACCGAGCCGCTAACGAGTTCATCACCGAGACGCTAACGAGTTAATCACCGAGACGCTAACGAGTTCATCACCAAGACGCTAAGACGCTAACGAGTTCATCACCGAGACCCTAACGAGTTCATCACCGAGACCCTAACGAGTTCATCACCGAGACGCTAACGAGTTCATCACCGAGACGCTAACGAGTTCATCACCGAGACGCTAACGAGTTCATCACCGAGACGCTAACGAGTTCATCACCGAGACCCTAACGAGTTCATCACCGAGACGCTAACGAGTTCATCACCGAGACGCTAACGAGTTCATCACCGAGAGTTCATCACCGAGACGCTAACGGGTTCATCACCGAGACGCTAACGAGTTCATCACCGAGACGCTAACGAGTTCATCACCGAGACCCTAACGAGTTCATCACCGAGACGCTAACGAGTTCATCACCGAGACGCTAACGAGTTCATCACCGAGACGCTAACGAGTTCATCACCGAGACCCTAACGAGTTCATCACCGAGACGCTAACGAGTTCATCACCGAGACACTAACGAGTTCATCACCGAGACGCTAACGAGTTCATCACCGAAACGCTAACGAGTTCATCACCGAGACCCTAACGAGTTCATCACCGAGACACTAACGAGTTCATCACCGAGCCCCTAACGAGTTCATCACCGAGACGCTAACGAGTTCATCACCGAGACCCTAACGAGTTCATCACCGAGACCCTAACGAGTTCATCACCGAGACCCTAACGAGTTCATCACCGAGACGCTAACGAGTTCATCACCGAGACCCTAACAAGTTAATCACCGAGACCCTAACGACTTCATCACCGAGACCCTAACAAGTTAATCACCGAGACGCTAACGAGTTCATCACAGAGACCCTAACGACTTCATCACCGAGACGCTAACGAGTTCACCACAGAGACGCTAACGAGTTCATCACCGAGACGCTAACGAGTTCATCACCGAGCCCCTAACGAGTTCATCACCGAGCCCCTAACGAGTTCATCACCGAGACGCTAACGAGTTCATCACCGAGCCCCTAACGAGTTCATCACCGAGACGCTAACGAGTTCATCACCGAGACGCTAACGAGTTCATCACCGAGCCGCTAACGAGTTCATCACCGAGACGCTAACGAGTTAATCACCGAGACGCTAACGAGTTCATCACCAAGACGCTAACGAGTTCATCACCGAGACCCTAACGAGTTCATCACAGAGACGCTAACGAGTTCATCACCGAGCCGCTAACGAGTTCATCACCGAGCCCCTAACGAGTTCATCACCGAGACGCTAACGAGTTCATCACCGAGACGCTAACGAGTTCATCACCGAGACGCTAACGAGTTCATCACCGAGACCCTAACGAGTTCATCACCGAGACCCTAACGAGTTCATCACCGAGACCCTAACGAGTTCATCACCGAGACCCTAACGAGTTCATCACCGAGACCCTAACGAGTTCATCACCGAGACCCTAACGAGTTCATCACCGAGACCCTAACAAGTTAATCACCGAGACCCTAACGACTTCATCACCGAGACCCTAACAAGTTAATCACCGAGACGCTAACGAGTTCATCACCGAGACGCTAACGAGTTCATCACCGAGACGCTAACGAGTTCATCACCGAGACGCTAACGAGTTCATCACCGAGACGCTAACGAGTTCATCACCGAGACCCTAACGAGTTCATCACCGAGACGCTAACGAGTTCATCACTGACACACACACACACACACACACACTACACACACACAAACATACACACACACACACACACACACACACACTACACACACAAACATACACACACACTCACTTACACACACACACACACACACACACACACACTACACACACACAAACATACACACACACTCACTTACACACACTTGCGCACACACACCCCCACACACACACACACTTGCACACTCACACTCGCACACTCACACTCGCACACTCACACTCGCACACACACACACACTCGCACATGCACGCACAAACAAACAGACACACGCATACTTACATATGCGCATAAACGCACTCGCACGCACACTAGCATACACCCGCACACTTGCGCACACACACTCGCATACACGGACACGCTCTCTCTCTCAGCTACAGAACCGGATCGATACACACAATGTTAGGTACATAATCATCAGGCAGAGCTGAACAGTGCGTGCGGTGAGAGAGCAGAACGCCCATTATCCGAGACCCTCTCCTCACTCCCAGCCCCCTATAATAACAGCCCCCCCGCGCAGAGTGATTATAGGTGAGAACTAATCGCGCTGAGTGCTCGGATCAATACCGGTACAGTCCTGCTGAACACTGAGGACACTTCGGACCCGCCTCGGTTCCAGCCAGCCCGAACGGCCCGGCATCAATCAGCCTGTACGGATGGAGTTACTGTGGGGGCTATTAATTATACACGCCTCCAGAACTTCACTCAGTTATTAACCCTTTACTACATCTTTATACCAGACTGTCTGTCTGCATACCTGTCTGTCTGCATACCTGTCTGTCTGCATACCTGTCTGTCTGTCTGTCTGCATACCTGTCTGTCTGTCTGTCTGCATACCTGTCTGTCTGCATACCTGTCTGTCTGTCTGTCTACATACCTGTCTGTCTGTCTGTCTGTCTGTCTACATACCTGTCTGTCTGTCTACATACCTGTCTGTCTCTGTCTACATAACTGTCTGTCTGTCTACATACCTGTCTGTCTCTGTCTACATAACTGTCTGTCTGTCTACATACCTGTCTGTCTGTCTGTCTACATACCTGTCTGTCTGTCTGTCTACATACCTGTCTGTCTCTGTCTACATAACTGTCTGTCTGTCTACATACCTGTCTGTCTGCATACCTGTCTGTCTGCATACCTGTCTGCATACCTGTCTGTCTGTCTGTCTACATACCTGTCTGTCTGTCTGTCTGTCTGTCTATCTGTCTACATACCAGTCTGTCTGTCTGTCTACATACCTGTCTGTCTCTGTCTACATAACTGTCTGTCTGTCTACATACCTGTCTGTCTGCATACCTGTCTGTCTGTCTGTCTACATACCTGTCTGTCTGTCTGTACCTGTGTCTAGCCTACCTGTCTGTCTGTCTGTCTCAGTCTACCAGTATGTCTGTCTGTCTGTCTACATACCTGTCTGTCTGTCTGTCTACATACCTGTCTGTCTGTCTGTCTGTCTGTCTGTCTACATACCTGTCTGTCTGTCTGTCTACATACCTGTCTGTCTGTCTGCCTAACTGTCTGTCTGCCTAACTGTCTGTCTGCCTGTCTACATACCTGTCTGTCTGTCTGTCTACATACCTGTCTGTCTGTCTACATACCTGTCTGTCTGTCTGCCTAACTGTCTGTCTGTCTGCCTAACTGTCTGTCTGCCTAACTGTCTGTCTGCCTAACTGTCTGTCTGTCTGTCTGCCTGTCTACATACCTGTCTGTCTGTCTGTCTGCATACCTGTCTGTCCGTACTCCGTCCCTCGACTACACTGTCATGTCGATCCACCCCTTCACTGTCCATCTTGCCTAACTACGTGTCTGTCTGTCTTGTCTGTCTCTACATACCTGTCTGTCTGTCTGTCTGTCTGTCGGAGGTCTAGCTCAACTACCTGCTGGTCTGTCTTGTCTGTCTGTCTGTTGTACATACATGTCTGTCGGGTCTGTGTCTGCTACCTACCTTAACAACTGTCTCTTGTAGGTCTGATCTGAAACCTTACTAACTGTCTAACCACTGTCTGTCTGTCTTATCCTACACTACCTGTCTGTCTGTCCTACCCTAACTGTCTGTTATCTACATTACCTGGTCTGTCTGTCTGGCCCTACACTTCTTCGCTCCTGTCCTGTCGCGTCTGCCTAAACTGTCTGTCTACATAACTGGTCGAGTCTGTGCTGAGTCGCATTACCTCGGCCAGTCTGTGTCTGTCTGTCCATCTGTGTCCACCCCCTCTGTCTGCCAGTCTGTCTACAACCTGCATACACATGTACCTCTCACCCTCTGTTCACGGTGTCCATCTGTCTTCCTATTTGTCTGCCTGTCTGTCTACATACCTACCTGTCTGTCTGTCTGTCTGTCTGTCATGTAGTGCAACTACCAGCCACAGGCCATATGTCATGTTGTCAGAGGTATCCCATCAACTACCTGAGGACCAGAAGCAATTCTATTAAACATACACAACCAGGGACTGTCCACCAGAAAGTCTCATCCAGGTGCTGTGTATCCTGACCGGAGACAGTTCCTCCCGTATTACTTTGCGGGTTCTACCGGGTCTTCCAGGTGGTTGTTCTAGGTTCGCCCCCTCAGCGTGTATCTATGGGCCGCGTGGCTTTTACCCAGTACCGTACCCCCGTATCCATGCTGTTCGTGGATGTTTAGTGAACGTGTGGAGTGTCTGGATGTCAACTCACAGGTTCTTGATGTCCGTAGCTCCGCGGAAGGCCTTGCGGGGGATGGCCTGGATGAGGTTCTCGCTAAGGTCTCTGTGAAGACAGACAGATTGGCGTGTTAAGGTCAGCAAGGTGGCACACTTCCAACACAGCAAAGTTCAATAACCGTGCCACCGCCAGCGTCTCAAAACAGGGCCCGGTTAAAGACTAGCATGGGCATATGCTAATTCAGCATCTCACGATTGAACCATCATCAGTTCCAGCACACCGAGTACACAGGCGCCAACGCCGATTACAGTGACCCCCCCGGCGCCATTCCGCTTAGAGTGAAGAGTGATCGTGGACCCATTTTCAGAGCCGTCTTAACAGAAGCTAGATTGATTAGGCCGCCGTTTGTTGAACGGATACCGGGTGTTGCCGACATCTAGGCAGTGTCAGGAGATGGACCAAGCCCATGAGGGAGGGGCCTGGAGAGAGGAATAATATTAGGGGAGAAGATAGGATGTAAGATGAGAAGAAAAGTGTGGTCGAACCAAACCAAATAAGGTTAATTAGCATGAGCTTTTGTTGGGACGTTCAATGGGGACTTTCAGAACGCAGGCATTCGCTGCACCGCCCGTCCGCCCCCGCACCCACCACGCCGAACAACAACGTACGCGCTTTCCCACAGGGCCGATTTCACCGCACTGCATCGGCACTTCACCCAGAGCCTTTACCATAATCGATAAACATCAACGCAAAGCTGCGCCTCCTGCACCCGAACGCTCCATCTACGCCCTCATTAGGAGCAGCCCGGCACGACCCCGAGCACAGCGCACCATCAGACGCGCTGATCTGGCAACAGGCTTGTTCAAACCCCGCTAATTAGCAGGGCAGCGTTTCCACAGCGCCTGGAAAACCGGAGAGACTGTTGCCACAGCAAGCGGAACCAAATCAGTGGGTGGTTCTGTCTTCACGCTACAGCGGCAGCGCTTCAAACAAACAGGCGTAGTCAAACATGCGTCCAAAGGGTGAATCCGGGCTGCGGAGGTGTTGTGCTTGGAGAGCTCCGGCGCTCCTGTCCTGTACCAACCAGTGAAAGTCAACATTACCACGCCCCATAGGGGCATCAGGGAACATCACCCGGGCAACCCCGCGTTTATGTTTTGCTATATGGTTACTATACATGCCGCGTCTTGTCGCCGCTGGCTGGGCCTAGAAGGGAAGAGTGCGCACGGCGATACACGTCTCACACCCACCTCAGTGGGTCCACCTCCCTGTGTCTCCACTCAGCGTCCACTCTAACAGCTCCACTGACCATACAGGACACTCTGTAGGTGTACAGGTCCAGACTGTAGTCCATCTGTTTCTCTGTGTACTGTATTACCCTGTTCTTCAATGGTCAGGACCCCCACAGGACCACCACAGAGCAGGTATGGGGCTGCTGGACACCTCAGTGTCACTGCTGGACTAGGAATCGTCCATCAGCCAAAACTATCCAGACAGTGGCGTCCTGTGGTCAGTGTCTTGTGGGGCAGCGTCCTATGGGCAGTTTGAGGTGGGGCAGTGTCCTATGGGTGGCAGCGTCCTGTGGGGCAGCATCCTGTGGGGCAGCATCCTGTGGGGCAGCGTCCTGTGGACAGAGTCCTGTGGACAGAGTCCTCTGGGGCAGCGTCCTCTGGGGCAGCGTCCTGTGGGGGCAGCGTCCTGTGGGGGAGCGTCCTCTGGGGCAGCATCCTGTGGGGCAACGTCCTGTGGACAGAGTCCTCTGGGGCAGCGTCCTCTGGGGAAGCGTCCTGTGGGGCAGCGTCCTGTGGGGCAGCGTCCTTTGGGGCAGCGTCCTGTGGGGCAGCGTCCTGTGGGGCAGCGTCCTGTGCCCACTGATGAAGGACTAGAGGATGACCAACACTGCACTGTGCAGCAGCAGATGAGCTATCGTCTCTGACTGTCCATCTACAAGGTGGAGCAGCAAGGTAGGAGTGTCTAATAGAGTGGACAGTGAGGGGACACAGTGTCTAAACACTCCAGCAGCACTGCTGTGTCTGATCCACTCACACCAGCACCACCCACACCAACACACCACCACCACGTCAGTGTCACTGCAGTGCTGAGAATGATCCACCACCCACATACTACCTGCTCTGTGGGAGCCGGAGGCCTCGCGCCGGGAACAGCCCTGCTACGCCCTTCATCCCTTCACGTCCAGTGGGCTGCGCGTGGAGGCGAGGCTCTTCCCTCAGCACCTAGCGCTCCACACCCGGGCCCTAACTAAGACTCGCCGGGAAGCTAGCAGGGCTAGCAGGCCTGGCATGCCGAGCGGAGGCAGCGGGGAGCGGCAGGGCTGCAAATCAGCATCCCAAATCCTGTTAGCACACGCTAAAGCGATCGGCCGGCGCACAAAGCTTCCGCAGAGCTGCGAGCGTGTTAGCTTGAGCGGATTACGCGCTGGTGTCACGGGGGGCTAATTGCGGTGCCTCGGATCCAGCTAATGAGAAGCCCGAGGATGACAAATGTGGCGTCTTCCTTCCTCCGGCGACTCGCTCCTTCCCACTCCCTTCATGCATAATAGAATGATTATCCCGGCTGGGCTTTGTGGATCCGTTGTCTGGCGGGGATTGGCTGGCGGGACGGGCAGGTCTTCCAGTGCCGGAGCCGTACTCCGTTTAGCGGCGCTCCATTCCTGGACAGGCCAGCGAGGCGCTGCTGCGGGCGCGCTGATTTACTCGGCGGACTTGGCTGTGGATGCTGTGTTCTGGAATGATGATTCCCGGGCTTCTGCTGAAAGCTTCATTAGCACTGAGCGCTGGTGGTCACTTAGCAGACCGCGGGATGACTCCGACGGTGAGGAATGAGCCGGCGTTTGAAGTCACAAGTGACAAAACCCTTCCTGGGAAAGAGGAGCTCGGCATCGGGGCTTAGTCAGGAGACCGCAGGAATGCTGAGAGCAGGCTAAAGGAGCTACTCTGGAACAGTACTGGGAATACTGTACTTATGGAATCTCACTACTCATTACTTAACCTACGGGCCACACACAACCCCACCTTCTCTCCCGGCTAGCACCGGGAATGGCCGCCATTCCCAAACTTTATCCAGGAAGATATAGGCACAGTGGGCCCGGCTTCGCTCCGAGTAAGGCAAGGCTAGAGACTTGGTTAAAATCATGGAATCTCTTAAGGTTATGAACACCCTGCTGTTCCGGGGAAGGAGGAAAATTCCTTACGGGAATTCCTTACGGGAATCTCCAAGGTTCCGGATGCTGGTGGCTTTCGACTATTTTAAACTATTTATTTTACATTTTATTTTTATTTTATTTACATCTTATTAACGTTTTGTTGTGTCTATATTTTATTTTATTTTTTATTTAATTAAAAAACGTTAATTAAATTTGTTATTTATACTTTTACATCTCTTTTATTTTATTCTCTTTTATTTTATACATTTTATTAAAATTTATTACTTTTATTATTGTAGTTTTTAAATTTTTTCATCAATTTAACTTACTATTATCTTTTTTATCTTTTAATATTATTATTATTAATTTGGATTATTTTTAATTCACCTTGTATAAATTTTATTATTATATTATTATTATTATTTTTTTTAATTATCATTATTATTATTATTATTAATTATAATATTATTTTATTACATTTAGGTTTGTTATTATTATTATTATTGAATTCATTATGATGTTGATATATGCCAGTTTTTCCGTATAGGCCCGCCCACTTTGTGAATGAGGCCGTCCCTCCGTGTACTCTGGAGGTGTGTCACTGCAGACCCTACAGTACTGTGACCAGCGTGTTAGCTTGTGGCTAGCGTGTTAGCTTGGGCTTAGCATATTAGCTTGGCCGCTAACAGAACTTCCTGATAACGCTCTTATAACCTCGGCCAGTGAGCGTAACGTGCTCCACTGTTACATCACCTCATACTGCACCGCCCCAACACTGTCGCTGACCCAACACGGCTCCGCCCCCCCGCCGGACTGGAAGCCTGATAGTAATTATCTCAAGTTCGGTGCCTGGGTTCTGGTTTACCGTTCCAGCTGGCCTGCCCCAAAGGTTGAAGAGGTGGTCCGCGGCAGCACCCCAGACCAGCGGGCACAAAGCAAGCAGAACTAATTGGAGCTGGAAGCCAGGCCCGCCAGGAGCCTCGGCCCCCTGAAGGCCGTGCCAGACTGGGGGCCGTACGGGTTATCAGATCACTGGGCTCTGGAGCGCGGCAGCAGACAGCGTTAAGTTACAGCGCTGGCGGAGTCCATGCAGCGCCCCCCACCCCACCCCACCTTCCAGGCACACTCCTAATTATCCCATGGAATTTGGTCAGGCCACTTTCCCCGCTTCCTCTGCTTCCAGAAAGACTCGCCTTGTCTGCAGCGCTTTTCTGGAGGCTGCTGTACCAGCTGGCCGCCCAACCCCGGGCCCAAAAGCCCCGGAGAGGCACTAACGAGCCCGAAGCCCGTGACCCGTAACCGCCTTCGCGGGTCTAACGATCACAGGAGCCCGTGGTACCTGGGCGCCTTTGTTTGAACCACCTGCAGCTGCCGTACGATTACAGGTGTGCCCGTGCGTGTAACCCGAGGGCGAGGAAACAGGAGCTCGCCGCGGTTACCTCATCGAGCACTAGTCCCCTGGGCACTGACTCAGCAGCACTTCTGATGAGGTCAGCGCCAGTTCCTCTGCTCCTCCATAGCGTTCCAGCTAGCGTACGTATGACGGTGCTAAGCCTGAGTGATTCCGATCTGACGACGCCTTAAAAGGAGCATACCCCAGCACTGCACAGAAGCCCCGGAGCAACAGGAACTGGGCCATGGGCCTAAAACCCACTAATGCCACCTAATCCTACCCGGGAAGTGTCCTCACCGTGGGCAGGAGCTCCTACCGCAGCAGCCTGCGCTTCACAGACGGACTGTTAGCGGCATATGTGCTTATAATCACAGTGCTCTCGGAGCCGCGCCTCCATCCCTTCATCCGGAGACGGCGGGGTGAAAACACAAAGCCACGCTCCGCTCCGGACGGCTGCCTGGCAAACGTGATGACACGGGGCTTCAGCCACATCAGCCACTTCCTTTCTAACCCACGCCAGGACTCTGTCCCCTCAAGTGCTGGGTAAGATCGAGGGGGGCGTGTGTGGGGGGAACAGGCCCGGTGTTAACCGTCTTCCCGGATGCTTCCGGAACCATGCAGTCCTACGATTGGGATTCTCCAGCTCAAGCAGGAAATAGCCCCTCCTGATGATGTCATCTGAAGGTGGGAGGAGCTTCTGAACTGGGTGAACTCATGAGGGAGGGTTCTTTAACGTCAAGGCTTTTTCCATCGCAGCTAACAATGGAGGAAGCGGTTAGCGTTAGCGGCTAGCATTGCTGCTAGGAAGTGGATTGCACAGACTAGTCAACGGTGATCACAGCTAGTCATCAAGTGACTGACGCTAGCAGCTTGGACACCCCATAGAAGACACCAGGTGTCCATATCTCTGAGGGCTCTACGGTGATGACCTGCAGTGCTCTCCAGACGTCGGCCACACCTGAGCGCCTCGGTAGGTCCGTCCTAGGTGCGCCCAAGCCAGATCCAAATTCGAGAGGCTCTGGAGTTCGTATCTCCGGATCCCTAAAGGCTAACGGTGGGATCCAGGGCTTGAGGGAAAGGCCACGTCCTGCTCTCCTGAGCCCAGAGGTGGCTAAAGTAGCCTGGACTGATGCTGACGTTTTACCTGGGTAGAATACTTACGCCCATAAAGGTGCCCATAAAGGTGCCCATAAAGGTGCCTACACATCAAACAACGTAAGGCAACACTACGAAAATGCAACCCTGTGCAACCGATGAATCTGGCGTTCCCCCAGGGCGTATACTAGGGCCCGTTTACTTTCTCACAAAGCCCTAAGAAACGCAGCTTCCAGGGAAACCGAGCCCTCCATGCCTCGGTGTCACGACCCCGGCTCCGGCGCTCCAGGGCTTGGTGCGCTTTACCCGTAATCGCTTGGCAGTTACAGCGATCGTCTGTCATCATGCTCCATTAGGCTACTTACAGCGCCGTCTATCCATGTAGCTCTTCATCTCCTCCTCTCTCTCTCTCCGCACACCTGCCTCCCTCCATCTCCTCCCTCAAAGAAAAGCAAATAACCCAATTATCTCAGGAGCAGCCCTGCAATTTCCCCGTATCGCAGCCGCGGCCTGGGGAGCCATTTACGCCGCTGTAGGTTGATGTAAAAGCATCAGATGCTTTTAGAGGCTACGGAGCATCTGAAGGAGCTCTCGGAGGAGTCGAACCGAACCCCCCGCACACTTTCCCTTGCCGTACCTAACGCGGGAATCAAACAATGACCGGCATGTCTCGGTTTGCTGCGTCGTATTAAACAGAGGGCTTCCTCCGGGGTGGAGTTAAACCCCTTCAGCAACCTGATTCCACAACACAGCTTGTGCACGGGTCGCTGCTGTCTCAGACCCACACCCAGGAGGAGGTGTGGGGGTGCATGTGGGAGTGCAGGTGTGTGGGAAAGGAGGATAAAGGAGACCAGGATCAATAACTGATGATAAATTTAGACTGATATGATCAATATTTATTGAGCTACACATACAGAAGTCTGTCTCTCAGTATGGCGTCGGGCCGCCGTGTTCGCTAACCCAACACGCCAGACGTCTCGGTATGGAGCTGTAGAGGTTCCTGATGGAGTCACTATGCCCAACCTACACAACCTCACTCCTGTCCTATGATCCCTTCTGTGTTATGAAAGAGAGAGACAGAGAGAGAGAGAGAGAGAGAGAGAGAGAGAGATGGAGAGAGAAGGAGAGAGAGAGAGAGAGAGAGAGAGAGAGAGAGCCGGAGATGAGAGAGAGAGAGATAGAGAGAGAAGAGAGAGAACGAGAAGAGTACGTAGAGAGGGACAGAGGAGGGAGACGAGATGGAGAGAGAGGGAGGAGAGTGAGAGAAGATAGAGGGATGAAGAGAGAGTGGTGACAGAGAGGGTACGAGAGAGGAGAGACAGAGAGAGAGGGAGGAGAGGAGAGAGTAGGATGAGACACCAGAGGAGAGAGAGAGAGAGATGACGAGAGAGTTAAGGAGAGAGAGTGTTGGAGAGAGAGAGGGGAGAGAGGGGGAGAGGAGCTGAGAGAGACGAAAGAGAGAGATGGAGTAAGAGATGGGAGAAGAGAGCAGAAGGCGAGGAGAGTGTCTTTCGAAGTGGGAGTGAGGAGAAGAGAGAGGGTGCAGGAGAGAGTGTGAGAGAGAGATCTATGAGTGATAGAGATCATGGCAGGAGAGACGAGAGGAGCGAGACACAGGAGGAGAGGAGAGAGAGAGAGAGAATAGAGAGAGGAAGAGAGAGAGAGAGAGCGAGAGAGGAGAGGATAGAGAGAGAGGAGAAAGAGAAATGAGAAGGTGGTCGAGAGAGATGGGGAGAGAAGAGATGAGAAGGAGAGATGAGATATGAGAGAGAGAAGCTAGATTAGAGAGAGAGAGACAGAGAGAGAATAGACGAGAGACGAGAGATAGAGGGAGAGAGAGAGAAAAGAGAGGGAAGAGAGAGTGAGAGATTTTTTTTCCTTGAGGGAAGAGAGGAGAGAGAGGAACCGAGAGAGAGAGGGAGTAGCAATGAGATAGATGAGAGACGTTAGAGATCAGCTGTTTTCTCTAGAGAGAGAGGATGAGAATGGGAAGGAGAGACGGGCAGAGAGAGGAGACGCAGAGAGAGAGATGAAGAGTAGAGCCGAGAGAGAGAGGGAGTAGCGAGAGAAAGAAGGAGAGAGAGAAGAGAGAGAGCGAGAAGAGAAGTGAGGAGAGAGAGGGAGAGAGAGGGAGAGGGGGAAGTAGGAGAGGGGAGAGTAGGAAGAGAGAGGGAGATGAGAGAGATAGAAAAGAGAGAGAAGAGAGGGAGAGAGAGAGTAGGATGAGGAGAGAGAGAGATGAGAGAGGGAGAAGAGAGAGGGGAGGTCTCGAGTATGACAGAGGCGAGAGAAGGAGAGCTAGAGAGAAGAGAGAGAGAGAGGTGACGGAGAGAGGGGTGAGAGAGAGAGAGAGATGAGAGAGCGAGAGAGAGATGAGAGAGAGTCCTCTCGGAGAGAGAGGGAGAGAGAAAGAGAGAGATGGAGAGAGAGAGTGGTGGAGAGAGGTGGAGATCTGAGTGAGACTGACTCTCTCTCGGTTCGCTACGCTGAGCTCGGATGTCTTCTAGCTCTGTAATTAGGCTATCTAAGTATCTCTCATTCTCTGCTCTTCTCCGAGAGAGATTAGGAGTGGAGAAGCTGAAGAGAGAGATGGAGAGACAGATTTTCCTACCAAAATCTGATAGCAGAGGGCTACTCGATATCCTAGAGACGAAGACACACAGAGATTAGAGAGAGAGAGATGGACGTTCACGCTCGGTAGCAGCACGTTGTCTGAGGCACTAGCATGTGAATTAGGCTAAATAGTTCCCACGATACTGCCTCAGATGAGGTGTGGAAGGCTGTTAGCATGGATGACAGGGTCCACCAAACTCCTGTACCCCCTGCCTCATCTACCAAACACACACACAGGTTAGGGAACGCACGGAGGTGTACACCAGGAGCTACGGAAACAACATCTCAGACTCAGGATGACCAAGCAAGCAAAGCTCCTCCCCAGGACAAGACACTCCGGTCAGGCAGTCAGGGTGGCCTACTACCACAGAAGCCTCAGCAGGTACTTCTGCGATGAGCACCGGGATGTCCGGAGCACTCGTACGCTGCTCTGGTTGGAACACGCCAGGGTCCTGGGGGCACTGATGCCCAAGGTGCACTGCCAGGCATCAAGGCCTGAGGCTTTTTCCAATAACTCGAGAGGGTGATGGGCCCTTTCCAACAAGCCCTGGATCTCTACACCACCCTTTAGGGAACCAGTGGTACATGCACACACCACTAGGTGGCCTTACTGAGACACCTGGGCAGAGCAGAGTAACTGATGTTGGACTTCTTCAGGAACCCAGAGATGACTTTGTTTGATATCTGATCTTTGAGGCTCTGTAGATCAGCAGAGCAAAGCTAGAACCAAGCCAAACTCCAGAGGTCATGAAACGCCCTTGCCAACTAGCCCTGGATCTCCATGCTACCCTCCAGAGAACCAGAGATACGTACCCAGAACCTGCCATATGGTACCAGATCATGCCACCCAGCAGGCAGCCTCATGCCGTAGGTCTGGAGAGGCATAGCAGGCTAGGGCACCATCGCTCTACCAAAACATGAGTATCTGATGTTGGACTTCTTCAGGAACCCGGAGATAACCACCGTACCGTAGATCAGCAAAGCAATGCCAGAACCAAGCCAGACTCAAGAGTCCTTCCAACTAGCCCTGGATCTCCATGCTACCCTCCAGAGAACCAGAGATACGTACCCAGAACCTTGGATAATGGTACCAGACCATGGCACCCAGCAGGCAGCCTAATGCCGTCGGTCTGGAGAGGTTTAGCAAGCTAGGGCACCATCGCTCTACCAAAATATGAGTATCTGATGTTGGACTTGGAACCCGGAGATAACCACCGTACCGTAGATCAGCAAAGCAACGCCAGAACCGAGCCAGACTCCAGAGTCCTTCCAACCAGCCCTAGATCTCCATTCTACCCTCCATAGCCCTGGATCTCCATGCTACCCTCCATAGCCCTGGATCTCCATGCTAGCCATCATGAAACCAAAGATGGGAATCACCAGGCTCTCTCTGGTGGCCATGTTAGTGTCGTTACCAAGGGACCAGTGACTACGATCTGTTGAACCGTCAGGTATGGTTGGGTTTGAGGACTTCCGGGATCGGAGTTCGAGAGCCCTGTTTCAGAAGGACCGTGAGGTAAGAGGAAGAGCGAACGCTGAAGGTCTGGACGAGCGAGTGAAACCTACTGAGTGAGAAAGAGACGAAGGCAGGAGCAAACCCGGGCCCTGAGCGCGGCGTTTAACCAACCATCAATATATACCGGGGTGCTCCGACTGCAAGCCTTCCAGCACACCGTAACTCCCCAATAACGAGCCAGTACGGAATACCAGGAGCGCCACGGGGGGAGCAGAGAAAGAGAGAAGGAGACCGGAGAAGGAAGAGTGGAGGTGCTACAGACAGAAGACGATGACGAGACGGATGACGGCATGCTGGAAGCCTGGCAGGATAAAGAGAAGGTGCTAACAGCAGAGGATTAGGGGAATGCAGAGAGAGGCACGGCGGTGGGACGAAGCCGAGCGCTCGCTCCTCTCTCCGTGGCCCAAGGGTTGTTTGGGCGGCTGCCAAAAAGACAGGATGGGTTTCTGTGGCAGCCTTAAGAGTCAAGTTTGGATGCGTGTGTGTGTGTGTGTGGTCCGTGGAAGCTCAAAGCCCGTCTTCCGCACTCCTCCGGGGGGCTAGAAGTAGGAGATGTAGTAGTGGGAGGTGTGTAAGTGCGTAGTCTACCCATACTCATAACTCTCTCCACCCTGTAACCCCAACCATCCTGCATCACAGTCTGGTATCTCAGGACCCTCTACCATCCGAGGGGCCGATCTTTCACCAAGGCTCCGCCATTAGACTAAGACCGCCACGCTAGTATCCCCCCGGAGGATCAAACTCAAGGCCTCCACAGATGGTCCTCGTTCGCTCTGGTCATCCATCCATCACTTAAAACCACACTGAGGCAGACAGGACGTGAAGAAGAGGAGGGGCAGCACGGATTGGAGCGATTGAAAACCCATCCATATTTAATAAAAGCCAATCTCTTCGGGTTTCCGTGCCAACAGACTGTCAGAGAACCTCTTCACAGGAAAACGCTAATGCTGCCCACAAAGATTGAAAGCTAGCTAGTGGGTTCATTAGCATCCGGTAAATATGCTAATGCTAACCCCAGTCCCGGTAAAGCTGTACTTCACCTACTCCCATACACTCCTCACCGAGACAACAGCTGCACAAACAGCTGCACCATCGGCAGACGGCTGCACCACGCAGGACTACATGCACACAGACCGTTACCACGACTGTCCTTAACACCACGTCACCGTCACCAAAGACTGCAGTGGTGTCGTACCAGACTGTCATGGAGTGACTCAGAATGGCAGCGGGTCATCTTCAGTGACGAGTCCCGCTTTAGTCTTGGTGGAGACGCCCAACGAACCCGTGTGTGGAGGCACCGTGGTCAGCACCAAGACGTCCAGAAGGCCTAGTGGCCCTCCACCTCCACCCCTACCGCACCATCTGCAGGAACTGTGTGAGGGTGTTCAAGCTGCATGGGATGGATTATCACAGGACACCATCAGGAACCTCTACAGCTCCATACCGAGACGTCTGGCGTGTTGGGTTAGCGAACACGGCGGCCCGACGCCATACTGAGAGACAGACTTCTGTATGTGTAGCTCAATAAATATTGATCATATCAGTCTAAATTTATCACCAGTTATTGATCCTGGTCACCTTTATCCTCCTTCCCAACAGACCCAACCCCACACCTCCTCCTGGGTGTGGTATTACTTAGAGGACGAGTGTACTCTGCACAATTATGGATGATATTTGAATGGTGGTTTGAAACCAACAGCTCCGTCTATGAAGATACCTTCGCATTCAGCGCTCCGCCGTTTGGACTCAGGAACGCGACTGCATCCTCGCGTCCTCCCTGGCCAGCAGGCCTTCTTTTATTTATTTGAATTTGTGAGGAGTCAGCAGGAAGGAGCTCATTACGCTAAATTATCTAATTCTGGGCCAGCATCCAGAGGGGCTCGGTCTCTCAGGCAGCCTCTCAGCCTCGCTTCCTTTCCAAATTAACTCCTGAAGCTCGGCTAGGCCAAAAACCCAGGCAAACAAAACAGGTTAGACATCCGACGGCAATGAGTCAACGTCCTGTGTACCTGGACCCACAAGAACCGGTACCTGGAGACACCTGGACACGAGTAGGAATCCGGGTGGCAAGAAGAGGCCGAGCCTTATCCTACCTCCAGTCGGAGGTGCAAGGAACCGTCAGATGAACGAGTGTCAACAGGGCTATGAACACTGGGTTGTGCAGCTTAGTGGATAACACCACTACCACCAAGGTGCCACCAGTACATGTGGGAGACTGGGCTTCGTATCCCAGGTCTGGGTGGCTATGCTGTCCTTGGGCAGGACTCCTAATGCTACTCTGGCCCACCTGTAATATGACTAACCGTGTAGGTAGCTCTGGATAAGAGCGCCATGCCGTACTGGCTGTTTGCTGGCCCCGGCACCAACGAGTAACCAACCTAGCATGCTCTACGGCCATTCTACCAGCCTCCGTCAAAGCCATCTCACTCATCTCCAAGGTCTCAGTGGCACAGGACCCCCTAAACCCATCCTCACAGCTGAAAAGCAGGTATCGGCTGCCTGGAGACCAGCGGGGAAGACAAAGAGCATCGACCGAGCTTGAGCTGCACTGATTGATTGAGTCTTCAAGCAACTGAAGGCCAATCGATGCATCTCAGAAAGCGAGCTCGCGTCCCGGGCGCTGGGCAGAGGTCTTCGATTCGGTTTCCGAACAGCAGGCCGCGAGAGCCACGAGAAAGGGGGGATGGAGCGAGGGAAAGACGGACGCCGTGGCCAAAAAGAGAGGTGTAACTGTAGCGCAGGCTAATAGTCCATTACTGCATTAGAGCGCTTTAGTGCTCGGGCAGGTCAGCTCCTATTTGTGACCACACAGTGCAGCCGAGGAGCATTTCAGTCAGCTTGGCTGAAGCTAAATGGCACCAGCAGGTCCATTACTAGCCTGCTGGAGAAAGCTACGATTTCAGGACACACGTCCGTCTCTAAGAATAGCCGGCTGAAGCCAGCACAATAGCCAGAACGAGCTAATCCTATCGGAACGGGGCTTGGGAGCAGATTTTCCTTTCCCTCCACTCCCTAACATTTAAGGGACGCCAGGAGATCCTGGGCACCCACTCAACAGGACCTAGAAACGGGAAACCCATCTCATAGATGGATGCTGCCCCAGTGCTTCCAAGAAAGCCCATCCATCTGCACTCACGCTCCTGACCGATACCTCAGGAACACCACCTCGCTAAAGCCCTTCCCATTCCCACCTTAAATCCTGGCCCACTTCACAAGGGCAAGGGGACCACCCTCACTGGGAGATCCCCCACCCCTAGTCACTCAGGCACCCGTCATGACATTGTGGTAGCTGTAGTGCTGCTTCCTGGCTTGGTTGCAGCTCGAGGCGGGAGACCCCGGACAGAACCGGACGTGATTGGACCAACCTGAAAAGAGAACTGGGCGGAAAGCAAAGGGACGGAATCCGGTGCAGAACATTCGATGATCCACTAGGGGTGCCATCCTGGGAACCATGGCACCACCCTCCTGCTCCGATCTAAATCGTCGTCAACACCGCAAACTACTCCACACTAGCGAACCCCACGCTAGTAAGCGCCGCACTCCAGGGTGAAGCTGAACTCCGGAGTCTTTATCGATCTGGGAATAATTAGGGTCTAGAGTTCCGATATTTAGCCGGGGAGAATCAATCTCGAGGCCTGAATAAAAACGCCAGCGTTCGGACGAGCGGCCCTCATTACCGCGGGGCCTCGTTCGAGACCGAGCCGCGTCCGCCTTTTGTGCTCGGCTTTAATCGATGCCCGCGGCGAGAGCAGGCTCCGCGCCGGACAAAAGGAGCTGGAGGGCAATCACAGGACCGCTCATCTCCTCCCACCTCTCTCCTCACTTCTCTCACTCGGTTCCACTCAAAAGCTTGACTGCTCCCTTTCAAAAGTCCACTGCTTCTTTCTCTTCCCGTCCAGCGCCGTCAGATAATCATCTCCAGCTGAATGGAGTTTGCTGGTCACTTCCACAGAGCGGAGACCTGATAACGGAGGGTGGTCAATGATCCTCGGTAATGAAGTTGATAGTCTGGCCTCGCTGTGAATGCACCCGTGCGCCGTAGACCTTAGGAAAGCCGGACAGATGGAGTCTCTGTTCTCGAGGAAGCCCAGGAACCGCACACCGGTCTCCGGTTAGTCCCACTGTAGGGATACGTGCCGCACCGAAACCTTTGCGTTCCTCCTTTGGCCTCGGGACGTTCCACAAGCCAAGGCCTCAATCAGACTTATCAGGGTGAAGCAATGACCTCACCAATATACTGTCACCTGGAGTCACACCTCACCCAACGGTAGCCCTGAGCGAGACACCCCCGAATTTTGGACATGGAAATAAGAGCGCACCCCACCCAACGCTGTCCTGTTCCTAGGAATCTAGGTCACCCCGTCACACCATGCTTCCAAGGTAGGGTAGGGAAGTCTATCGCATGCTTCCTCCTACAGCCCGACCGGGAACACCTTTCAACACGCTTGGAGGAGAACACTGCCTCCCTATTCTATTACATTACCATGAACTGAGCGACGGGGGAGCGAGAGGGAGGCTCTACCAGCCAGGGGGATCAAACCGGACCGATGCAGCACTGGGACCAGGTTAGAGGATTAGAGCCGCTACCTGCGAAGCTGAAACAGCAGCGGTGCTCTGACACCTTTCCTACGCTTGGAGGAGAACACTGCCTCCCTATTCTATTACATTACCATGAACGCTGAACTACGACGATGTAGAGACTAAGGGATCATGCCGGAAGTGACTCAGAGTCCAGAGACACCCAGAGAGCGTTATGACTTCCTGAGTCCCCGGTTAGTCAGCGTGCACCTCCGCAGGGAGAGGGAGAGTTTCTTCAATGGGATGGAGACTCCCGGTGCAACCAAGTGAGCTCCTGGAGACTGGCCCTGGAACCGCGGTGCCCACAAGAGCTCATCCCTGATTCCACCTGCACGGAAACGTCCACACGGCGGCAGAACAGATTCACACCGGAGGTGCGGAGCTAAGGAGGCCTGGGGGAAGCTGGTCTTGGCAGGAAAAGATGGAAAACGGAAGACTATCCCTTTTTCTTTGGACCATGAAGCTGGAAGTCTGATGTTAGGGATGTCCCAGTCTCCCAGGAGTCATGGCGCGATGCCTTAGAAGGATAATACGGGTTCCTTGGAAAAGTTCTCAACTGATGGTTTCACCGTTCTCCTCCTTCCTCTCCAGCACCACCAGCTTGGTCTTGGTTCTGGGGGTTCTGGGCTGGTCGGGGAGTAGGCTCCACCCCTACCGCCCATGTCCGGGAGGATCTGCGATGCACATTCCGGACGGTATTCCTGGCCATGCTTTCCTCCAGCTATCCAGGAGCTCACCAACCGGTCACCACCACACGGATGTTCACCCCACTGCCTCAACTGGCCCTGAAGTGCATGCCGGTCACACCTGGCTTTAACCCAACACCGACCGGCCACTGAGGTGCCTCCTTCCTCACCCGCTGCCGAGTCGGTAGGCGTGGTGAGACCAGCCGTGTCATGTAGAGCCTGAATATTTCAGGGGGCTCTCCAGGAGACGCTACATCCCGCATCAATGTTGCATGAAGCGTTTAACAGCCCCCGATACGACACGACTCGTTTAGGTCACCTGCGGTAACGGAGCCGGGTCCTCGCCCACCTGGCCTGGGACACCTCAGTATAATGACATCACTGGAACATCAAACGCTTTGATCCCGGATTTCCGAACCATGCAGTATAATATGACATCACATAGAGCCCATTCACATACCAAACGCTTTGATGCCCGATTCCTCACTTAACACTGCAGACTAATCCCAAACCAGCTGATTCCATCCCTCGTTCCTCCCATAGAGTCCCATTCAGTTTTGGACATACCCAAAGCCGACGGCTTCGTTCGCCCGAGAGCCACCAACCTTTACAAACTCACTAAGGGCAGGGCCCCAAACACTAATCCACACTCCTACTGACCCACACTCTTCTATCTGTCGTTAATTCATCCCTCGTTCCTCCCATAGAGTCCCATTCATATTTTTGGACATACACAAAGCCAACTGTTCTATGCCCGAGAGCCACCAACCTTCATGGCCTCACTAAGGGCAGGGCCCCAAACACTAATCCACAGTCATACTGACCCACACTCTTCTATCTGTCATTAATTCATCCCTCGTTCCTCCCATAGAGTCCCATTCATTTTTTGGGACATACCCAAAGCCGACTGTTTTCTTCCCCGAGAGCCACCAAACATCACCAACTCACTAAGGGCAGGGCCCCAAACACTAATCCACACTCCTACTGACCCACACTTTTCTATCTGTTGTTTATTCATCCCTCGTTCCTCCCATAGAGTGCCATTCATTTTTTGGACATACCCAAAGCCGACAGTTTCCTTCACCCGAGAGCCACCAAACATCACGACCTCACTAAGGGCAGGGCCCCAAACACTAATCCGCAGTCAAACTGACCCACACTCTTTTATCTGTTGTTTATTCATCCCTCGTTCCTCCCATAGAGTCCTATTCGTTTTTGGACATACCCAAAGCCGACTGTTTCGTTCGCCCGAGAGCCACCAACCTTCACGACCTCACTAAGGGCAGGGCCCCAAACACTAATCCACACTCCTACTGACCCGCACTCGTCTATCTGTTGTTTATTCATCCCTCGTTCCTCCCATAGAGTCCCATTCATTTTTTGGGACATACCCAAAGGTGCAGGCCAAACACTAATCAGTTATCCTTCATCCGTCGCCCCATAGAGCCCTTCACCAACCTTTCCTTCACGACCTCACTAAGGGCAGGGCCCCAAACACTAATCCACACTCCTACTGACCCACACTCTTCTATCTGTCGTTTATTCATCCCTCGTTCCTCCCATAAAGTCCTATTCGTTTTTGGACATACCCAAAGCCGACTGTTTCCTTCGCCCGAGAGCCACCAACCTTCACGTACTCACTAAGGGCAGGACCCCAAACACTAATCCACACTCCTACTGACCCACACTCTTCTATCTGTCGTTCATTTATCCCTTGTTCCTCCCTTAGAGTGCCATTCATTTTTTGGACATACCCAAAGCCGACAGTTTCCTTTACCAGAGAGCCACCAAACATCACCAACTCACTAAGGGCAGGGCCCCAAACACTAATCCACACTGATACTGACCCACACTCGTTTACTCATCCCTCGTTTCTCACTTAACAAGCTTCAAACCATCCTGCATTTCCTTCAGGAAGTCCACTTTTCTGGTTATAGAAATCTCGTGGCTCCCAAGTTTTGGTGAAATGAGACCAAGCGGCTCTTCTTAGGATCTGGGTTTCTGGCCCCTGGACCCTGGGACCCCTGCTCTCAAAGTTTCCACCTTTATTAAATAACAGGGTCTGTAAAGTCATTTGCAAGAGTGGTCCTGAAGTCCCTCTGCTGGCTCCGGGTAAACGAACAGTCGAATGACTCTGACACAACGTTTGCTGAACAGTCCGTTCCGGAAAGACTTTTGTTTCCGAGGTCATGGGAAGCACCTCTCACCAATGGACACTCGAAACCGTTCCTATAACGTGACATTAGACCAACAAGGCTGAACTACAGCGGCGGCATATTCGCCACCATCCCGGGGAAACCAGCAAAGGTCGTGTAGGCGATTCCCAGCGATGTGTACGGCCCCATCACCGAGCACCATATTACAGACGCCTGGAGGCTCTCGGAGTCAATAAAGATTCCTCGCCAGAGGTGCCTCCAGTCAAATTGCTGAGGTGGAGGTTGCTAGGAGACCAAAGGTACCCAGCTGGAACTGTGACTAAGCCATCGGGGGAGTGTGCGAGTGCGCGAGCGAGTGTGTGTACACTGGGGGTGTAAGAACAATAGAGCTGGTCCCAGCTGTGCAGCAGTGGGAAGTGAGCGGGGTTCAAAAAGCTGAGGGGAGACAATTGGACGGGGGAGCCCGAGGGGCAACAATGGACGCGCTCTCATATTTGCTCTGGTCTCCTGAGGTCATAAATCCCTCTCTCTCGCTCTCCGCTCCAGCGCTCTCAATCATCGCCACGTCGGGAAAAGACGATGAGGGCGAGAAAGGCAAACTTCGCCTCCGGACAAACAAAACCCCTTTCCCTTTCAGCCCACGGAATTCACTGGGAAGGACAAACCCGGATCCGTCATCTCAGGTACCTTTGTACTGTGTGCTGGGCAACACTGGATTTGATGGAAGGTGCTGGTGCTGGCAGCAACCGTAACCAAGACCAGAACTTATTTTTCCTTAGCCACCCTAACTCTATAGACTGGAGATTAGCATTCGGCTAGCTACACAAGACCCCCAGCACGACCAAGGACCCCTTCCTCGATCCCCGAACTGCCCTATGTTGCTAGAAAGCCATGTCAACGTGGCTTCCAAATCCCTTCCATGATTCCATTAGGTCTATAAGATAAGCTTCTGGAAGCCCTACTAGAGCGGGATTACTCTAACCAGAGGAGGTGCAGGTTCACTCGGGATAGGGAAGCTCTTATATCCCCCAGATTAGCCCACACAGCCCAGAGCCAAACATCTACGTCACCACCGCACGCCAGGAGAGACCGGCACATAGCCTACCATGAGGCTGGCACAGCGGCCTGCCCTACCAGAGGGGCTCTCGAGATGCTCATATTCCCTGGCCTTGTAATTCCGCCCCCGCCAGCTTGAGGATTAAGGGTCGACTCCATGAGGGAAGTGACGGGAGCGTTTTCCAGGAAGCGTTTCAAGTCAGTTTCTCACTCGCCAGCTTCCTGTTCGAGCATCCACCTTAAAAAAGGTGGAGCTGTTACTCCCCAGGCCTGAGGTGCCTGAGTTTTAAGGTGGAACGGGGAAATTCGGAGAAGCTGCCGCCGAATCGGAAGCGCCTGAGATGGGGATTCGAGCAGGGCTGTTATTACCCAGGGCCAAGTAGTTTAAGAGGTCGCCGGTAAACCCTCAAACGACACCACGTCCATAGGTAACCATGAACAGGCCTCACCTGTCTCCTCTACCGCCCCCCACAGGAGGTTCTGTCAGTGTACTACCTGACCCAGCATTTCCCTACCAATGTCGTCCAGTATCCCAGTAAGGACCTCTAACGTGTCACTCGATCCAGGTGCTCATAAGACCACACTAGCTCTACCTACGAGACCTCACAGGCCTCCTGCCAAGTGCGCTACCCCGGCTGAGCCTGCGTTGCTGGCGCAACCGCACAAACAGCGGCTGTGTTGCTGGCGGAACCCCACGCTCGAAACAGGAGTTGTCCTCCGCCTACCCCGCGGTCTGACTCAACCGCTACCTGAACCCTCTCTCTCTGCCGCACACATAACAATCACCACATCTCCTCCTCCCCGCCTTCTGGCTAGGAATTCCAGAGTCAGGCGCTCTATAAAAAGGCAGCGCGAGTGATGAAAACTTCAAGCTGGGGAACCACTTTAAAGCGCGGCTCAGGAGCGACCCGTGCGCCGCCGAGGCAGGGCTAATTATGATTACCGTGGCAGTTTCAAAGCGCGAACGCATTCTTACCTGAGCCCTGCTGGCAGCCGGTCAAAGGCACGGCGGGCACACGTCGCTCTAACGCACCGCAGAGAGCGGGGGACCGTCGGCGGGGCCGCAGCGCAGACGTGGGCCCGCTGTTCTGCCTTAATTGACTGGTCCCCTCTGATCCCCCTCCCTTTCTCATTTTGGAGACCATTAGGCAGGTTCTCTCTTTTTCGGGAGCCGGGTGGAAATGGGAGGTGAGAGGAATGAGGGCTGTCACGGCTAATAAACTCCCGGGGCGACAGCGGCCGGAGGGGTAGTTCTCCAGCCACTTAGGGACGGAGGGGGCTCCGGCAGCCCCAGAGGCCCCAAACCCACAGTCTGGCCCTTCCAGACTCGGCCGGATCCATCAGGGGAGAGACGGGGGTAATGAAGCTTAGTGTCACACAGTGTGCTGTCTTCAGTCTACCAGCCACACACACGGCCGGGGTCTGCTGGGGGGGGGGGCCGATTTGTGCCAATCTCCATTTTTGTTGATTTTTACTTTTATCCCTCATTTGATCACATGACCTGCCGTCTACACTGTGTATGAATTTCATGAAGAATGGACCAACAGAAATGGCCCCCAAACGGCTCGGTAAGACGTTCGGTTCCATTGACTTCCATTCAAATTACAGGAGGTTTTTGGCCTCTCCTGTAAAGTTCCCCTTTTGGAGATGCCTGTTTTCCTCTGGACAGCGACAATACACATACCCTACTAACGAACCGCCTGGGAACGACATGCACCCGTACACTTGACAAAAAAGGACTAGGCCTACATCTAATCTCATTATTGATCAAAAGAATTGAAATTGGAGATGTGTCCCCATCATTCAGCTCTAGGGGTCACCCCTACCGCACAACCACACAGTCCACAAGGCACTAAGACAGAACCGGTGCCAAACCGGACCCAGACAGCCCCCCAGGTACGCCCGTGTTGGTCCCCCTCATTCACCAGCATCTCGTATTTAGCCCTGAAGCACTTAGATCGTCTGAACCACCGCTTCACCCGCACGTTCAAATCCACAGTTCCAGCCAAGAACATGCCGGAATGTCAGGAGAGCTTTGGGGCGGTGTAACCGTAATGGTTCCTGTGGATTACTGAACCTCACGAATCCAAACAATCTGGCCTCCCCTAGCTGTCAATCAGGCTGTGTTACTTTGAGGACGTTGAAAACACTACATATGAGACGATATGGGAATGGAGTGACCTCCCATGCCGCACACTTCCACACCCACCGAGCAACACCAAACCAAACGGCTCGATACAGCAGGGAGGGCGGTTATCAACCCCTCGCTGTTTCCTTCAGGGAGACGGTAGCGTACCCGACGCCGGCACCGCATGCGTCGGATTTCATCTAGGGGCAGTCCACTTCCCTGGAACAGACCAGCCAATCGAAAGCTCGGGGGCAGCGTGTGCCGCCGCACGGTGCGTGATGAGGCAGCCGGAGAGTTTTTGGAGTCCTTTGATTTAAGAGGTGGCGGGAGCTTTCATGTGGAACCAGCGAGGAACATGCAGGCGAGCTGGAAAGAGCTGGGGTGAGATTGGCGCCGTCGGTCGGCGAGCACCTCGTTAAAATTCGGTTCACCGTCACCGGTGGACACGCGCTCTGCCGTAACGCTTAGGGCTGTGTTGGTGAGGCTGCATGACGCCTACATACGCTCAACACGACTTAACATCTTCCTCCATCAGGTCAGCGCCATGGCGATCGAACGTGGCGTCACGGTGATGATGCGACACCGCTTAAACACTCGTACTGCTTGCTTGCTTCCACTCAGCCGGCTTGATTCGCCAATCCACATGCCCCTACACTAGAACGTCTACGGGACATCGCCCAGTCCGCCCGACAGATGTTAGGCCAGCTTGCCACCACATCTGCCACGCATTCCCTTCACGACACACGACTGGTATCTGAACAGCCGGATACGAGGGGTCCTCGTGCTTGATGCCCGACAGTAAAGGGTTACCCACGTTTACCCATCAAGCCCGTTCCCTGTCCCGGATCTGTCTGCATCCCGAGTTTTCCAGGGGGTCCTCTGACACACACGGACTTCGAATCTAAAAGAAGCATCCGTCTGCCAACCAGTACACCCCGGCGCAAGTCTCCCGCGCCCCCGTCCTGTAAATAGACCAATCAGCCGGTGACATTTTGTGTCTGTCAGCTGCATGTGGGCGGGTGCGCATAAATTTCTCTTAAGTGTGTGCGTGTGGGCCGGGTGGAGGTAATGCAGCTCATTTTATGCCCGGACGACTTAATTGGATGCCAACGCCGTACAGCTCGGGGCAGCACGGAGGCTCTCGGGAGTCGTGTGTCACGCCGTGCGAGGCTGGCACTCGCAGGGGCACCGACTGCCAGAGCGGGGGGGCATGAAATTAAAGCCCACAGCCCGGGAGGGGGTGAGTGGGTGGTGGTGGTGGGGGTTGCGAGAGACAAAGACTAATAAAGACACGAGGTTCAGAACCGCAGGAGGCCACGGAGGCGCAGGCCTGTGAAAGGAGGCATCACCCAGGCATCGCTACTCACTGAGCCCTAACCCGGAAAGGGTGACGGCTGCAGTGCGGGTAGGGATTTGGGAATAATCGGAGAACATGAGCCAAACGCGGACCGTACCGTACAGTCAGCTGTGTCCTCGCGGGGTGACCCCGTCGGCCTTTCGTGTGGAAGGATGAGCACTTCCTCCACGCTACCGACATTTGGTACGCGTTGTCTTTCAAGCTCTGCTCCCTGCCAGACTTCCAGACACCGTTTCCCAACTTCCCTATCTCCCAAAAACCGGCTGGCTTCCTAAATCTTCCAGGCGAGGTAGAGGGCCAACACGCGAGAGACCGTGCCAAGGGTGACCTCGGATTCAACCAGAGGCCGCGATGCACATGCCAGACAGGAAATGGCAAGTACCGGAAGCAGCAGCAGCTAGCCTCTGGGATGGGGAACGGTTTAGGGAGGAGGAGAACCAAAAGGTTAGGAGTTGACACTTAAAGGACACGTAGAGGGGGGCAGGGACAGGCGGACAATAAAGTCCGAGCTAATTGAACGTCCTCCGGCTGGAAGGCTCCGAGGCCTTGAGGGGAACATTTATTTTTCTAGCCCGACATTTACAACCCCACGGCTCAGTGAGTAAACCCATTCCTCCCCGGGAGAAGGGCTGTGAGGACGGGAGCGTTTACAGGGAAAACAGCGATGCCTAGGAGCCCTCGCGGTGGACGTCCTCTCCGTGCTCCCCCCTGCTTCAAACGCACACTGACCTCTCCACCTCCTGCCTTCCTCAGGCAAACAGATCTCCAGGCGGGCCCGGGACTGACCAATCCATCTGGAGGCCACTGACAAGGATGGGAATGACATTTCAACCAGGGGGCAAGAGGTGACGGATCCGAATGGAGATTTCCACCTCCCTTTTGCCACGGCTGTTTGCGCGGTTACGCCTCCACCGCACGGCGGGAATGCCGCCCGCGCGCTCCGGGGCGACAGTGTGCGGTCCTGCGAGCACCCACCCAAAGGACTGGGATTACCAGTCACAGGTGCCGACATGTCAGAAGGCAGCATGGAGTGGGAACGCTACTGTGGACACAAAGTGGAAGAGGAAACGGAGCTTAAGGAGAAATGTCAGGGAGGAGGGCGAGAGGGCTGGCGGAGGGGGTTTCAAGACGAGGCATTGAGCGCGAGTGACAAGCGAGTCAGGAATGCCTTTGTTTTCTTGGACTAATATTTGCGCACAGATTGTGCTTTTTCCCCCTTCGGCATTCCGTGTTTGCAAAGGGGAATGAAAAGACGGATAGTCGATGGGTTACCTAGCAGCATGGGGCCGCCAGGGAGGGAGGTCGGACGGGAGTGGGGGGGGCGGATAAGAAAGGAAGGAATGGCGGGAGTAGCTTTGAGAGTGCCTCTATCATCCCTACCTCCCTTTGACCAAAAAAAGTGAGGCAAGGAGCTCACTGACTCGCCGTAAGGGCCCTCGAGCAAGCATCTGCCTCAAACCCGAACGCATTGTGGAGCCCAAAGTAAATTCCGATTTGCCGGGCCAGATTCCTGGCGCACTTTCTCCTGTCCATGCTAATTTCGCCTCACAAAGAGCTTCCAGTTCTCCTCTGACCTCCCTCCCTTCCAACATCTAAGCCAGCCTTTGATGGAGCGCCGCGAGAGCGAAGGCAACAGCAGCGACGTCGTCTGTACGGCCACACAATTACACCCAATTACCGGCTGCCATGATCCAGGCTGGCCTTGGCACTTAGCGCCAACGTCTCAACTCACAATGCAACGGGGGCCGTGTGTTTTAAAGCCAATTACCTGAAGATCCAAGACGGTTCTGGGCTCCGGAGTGCAGCGGTGGTCATTAGACGCACCCACAAAGGCTAGCAACGGCTTTGTGTTCCAGAGCTGCTTTCTCTTTAATGAGGGGGAACAGGGTGGTGGTTAGGTTCCTCGCACTGGAACAATAAACACGCTGTTTATTTTCACTACGCCAGTCGAGGAACACCGCGGTGTTTACGCCGTAGTAAAACAAGCCACTAATTAAGAAGCCTGGGCTCATTTGCGACTTCCCTCCGATATTTCTCTCCTAGGCAAGTCGGTCGGGTTCAAACTTCCTCGGTTTGCGTTCAGCGAGGTCCTGCTCATCTGAAAGCACCGACCGAGAAGGAAGGAGCGGCCCTCCTGAGCAGCTGTCCGCCAGCTGTTCCAAATTAGCCCCAATGTAAACGGTTTCGGTTTGCACCAAAACCCAAACACCGCTCGAGCAGATAACTGCAATAAAAGTTATAAGCCACATGTGTTTCTGAATGAGGCGATTTCCTCGTCTCGAGGCAGACCTAGAAACCTAACAACCTCAAACAGCAAAGGCCGAGCGTCCTCGAGTCCAGCATCCTCGATAAGCGACGGAGCCAATCAGGAAGACACCCGACTGAAGCCAACAGGCCGCTCTCGCAACGCGCCTCGCTACCATCGCCTTC
The DNA here is from genome assembly GCA_024036415.1 of Prochilodus magdalenae. Taxonomy (NCBI): domain Eukaryota; kingdom Metazoa; phylum Chordata; class Actinopteri; order Characiformes; family Prochilodontidae; genus Prochilodus; species Prochilodus magdalenae. The sequence continues at coordinate 86,639 of JAMWET010004243.1, read as the reverse complement.
CTGGTGTGCCAGCTTGAGGAACACGGGCAGGGGCACGGAGCAGACACTGTGTCTCCGGGGGTCTCGTATTCACAGCGGGCCGCCAGTGCCCGCCCTGCCAGGGGGAAATGCGATACAGTAGATTTCCTTTCTCTCTTCGCTCCCGCTCGCTCTCCGCACCCAGCCCAAATTCCTCTGCCTCGTTACTCCAAACACACGGCTGATCCTGACTCTAAATATTTAAGGAGACCATCCTCCTGCCTGTAATTAAAAACGCCGCAGCACGCCGGCGCGTTTTTCCCAAGGCTAAAGCCGCCGGCTAAAGCACTCGGCGCGGAGGGAGGGGAAGCAGGATCACAGGAACAATGGGCCATCGGAACTTGCGCTCGCTCTCTCCAAGTCCTTGCCCTCTCTTTGACACCCGAAAGAAAGACGGCATCAACCCAGGCAAAGGTTTGTGGAGGACAGGGAGGTTTACCAGCCCGGCAGCTCCGAATCTTTACCCAACACGCTCCCTGAGATTCATAACGATGCCTCAGCTAGAGTAAATACGGCAGCCGCGGCTCAAAGGGATAAACAGCTTTATGCGTACACAAAGCCCCCGTGTTCCAGACGTGCCGGGACACGGAGGGAAATCCTCGCCACGCCGCGGCTTGCCCCAGTCCCTGCGCTTCCTTCTGCTGAGCCTGCCGATTCCTCCCGCCACAGCGGAGGGCACAGGCGGAACCGAGAACCGGGGCTGCGATCCCGGTTCCTTAAAAGACGGCGCTCGCTTGCTGCGACTCGCAGGCCAATCCTACCGAGAGCTGCTCCGATTTCAAACATCATTTATTTATTCGCAAAGAAGCTTCGGCAGCCCCCGCCGCCCCCGCCGCCCCCCTTCCCTGCGCAGATGAGCTCTTGAGTGACAGAAACTCCGGTGTTTATTTTGCCATGCCCCAGCGATCAACCTCATTCCAATCTCTCTGTTCCCTTGCCCCCTCTGTGGCGGGATCAATGATGTGCTTTGTCACACCATGTGCAGCCTGTGGAAAACAAAGGCAGGAACAAAAGAAGTGATGGCGCCTGAATTTCGGTAAACCGACTGCCAGGAACAAACGACGGAGTCCCCCCTTAAACAGGCGAGACGTGACAGAAGCCCATTTACGGAGGATGAGATTGGATTGGTTTCAATAGCAGTCGCCCGAGTCTGAACCGTGAAGCCATCCGGCATGCGTGTGACTGATGAGCAGTTCGCATGTTTGGACTTCGCGGCGAATCCAAACACATCTCCCAATCCGGCTAACCTCGGAGTTAATTCAGGCTCCGTAATGGACGGCTAATCACGGGACGGGGAGGTAAACATGACCGGCGCTACGCCACCAGCCCGCACGTTAGCCTGATGGCACCCGATGAGACATGCTCCATCCAGAGCAACGAAAGCCCTGGACCTCTTAGCGGTGACGGAGCTGAAACTGCGAGGTTAGGCATGAGGCCTCCAGGCAGCCGCAACCGAAGTATGAATCACGGAGACGAGGTAAACCACTGATTCACAGCTACCCACGCGCTACAAGCTCTAACGCCTTTATTAGGAAACGATTACATCTCAATCAGGAGCCATATGGAGCCGAGACAGCTTTATTGGGCAATGGCAACTGAGACGGCGATGAGCTCCCAGCATCCAGAGTAATGGACTTCCCCGCACCTAGAGGCCGCCCCGATAGAAACCCGTCTGTTCTTGTTGTTCCTGATGAAGCGTGTGTACAGGCATGGTTATGAAGCACCAGAGGAAGCACTAACGGGGGCGCTTACTTTTGAGCAGGGTGAGCGAGACGACTACAGGTAGGCATTTTCAGTCTGACGAACAGCAACTCTGAATCCGAGCCCGATGCAAGTCCACCACTCCCCCACATTTCCTCCCAGTGCCCGCCCGCCCGCTCCCCGCGTGCTTGACGCTCTGGCAACAATGGACAGATTCTGAAAACCACTCCAGGACCCTCCAAGCCCGGCATGGGCGGCCTTACGATCGCGGATCGGAATTCGGCCGCATTCACAAAGAGGCTCAGCCCTCCCGGCATGGGCCCGAGCGCCGCCGGGCGAAGGGGGCCACAGACTCGGGATGCAGGAACTTTCTGCAGGGCCCTGTGACGTGCGGGGCTGCGGAGAGAGGCCGCAGCGGCCTAGCTATGGAGTCTTCCCCTAGGCTGAGAGGTCTCGCTGTGGCATCGCCCGCGGGAGACGGGCGGACGCTGGATAAGGCTAATAAACGAGCGAGGAGGTTCTGGACACGCCCTGTCCCATTGTGCCATCTTTATCGCGCCTGACCCAAAACCAAATACCCAGGGCCCCCCCATCTCCTTGACGACGTAAGCGAGGCCGGTGCCGTCGCCTAGCGACTAAGAACAATGAGCCCCTGGGAAAGCACATTACTTGTGCAAAGGGCAGTCTTTTCACTCTGCCGGGAGGAGAGGTGGCAGGGCCACGGAGGGGAGCGAGCGAGGAGGGGAGTCAGGAGGAGTGAGGTGGTCAGCCAATGCGAGGGTTTCTGGGGCACATTCATTCCGCAAAACAACAGCAGCAGCAGCAGCAGCAACGAGATGCGCGCTACACCCAGTCGTTACGCTTTTAGGGTGACCTGACGTAGTTCCAGAGTACCAGCACAACTTCTCAAACGGTTGGAAAATGGTCAAGGCTACCGCACACCAGGCTACCGCACACCACTAAAGAACGTCGGCATCACTCATCACACTTAATCAGTTTCGACCTCTTCATAAACAACACATTATGAGCTGGTCTAGAACCGCTATCTACACTTAACACCGTACAGTGGTTCAGTCCTTCTGTGCAAGCTGCCCATCCTGTGCACTCTGATGTGGAGCTACTGCCCATCCTGTGCTCTCTGATGTTTAGCTACTGCCCATCCTGTGCACTCTGATACTACTGCCCATCCTGTGCGCTGATGAGGAGCTACTGCCCATCCTGTGCACTCTGATACTACTGCCCATCCTGTGCGCTGATGAGGAGCTACTGCCCATCCTGTGCACTCTGATGTGGAGCTACTGCCCATCCTGTGCACTCTGATGAGGAGCTACTGCCCATCCTGTGCACTCTGATGTGGAGCTACTGCCCATCCTGTGCACTCTGATACTACTGCCCATCCTGTGCTCTCTGATGAGGAGCTACTGCCCATCCTGTGCTCTCTGATAAGGAGCTACTGCCCACCCTGTGCACTCTGATGTGGAGCTACTGCCCATCCTGTGCACTCTGATACTACTGCCCATCCTGTGCACTCTGATGAGGAGCTACTGCCCATCCTGTGCACTCTGATGAGGAGCTACTGCCCATCCTGTGCACTCTGATGTGGAGCTACTGCCCATCCTGTGCTCTCTGATGTTTAGCTACTGCCCACCCTGTGCACTCTGATGTGGAGCTACTGCCCATCCTGTGCACTCTGATACTACTGCCCATCCTGTGCTCTCTGATGAGGAGCTACTGCCCATCCTGTGCTCTCTGATAAGGAGCTACTGCCCACCCTGTGCACTCTGATGTGGAGCTACTGCCCACCCTGTGCACTCTGATACTACTGCCCATCCTGTGCTCTCTCATGCGGAGCTACTGCCCATCCTGTGCTTTCTGATGCGGAGCTACTGCCCATCCTGTGCTCTCTCATGCGGAGCTACTGCCCATCCTGTGCTTTCTGATGCGGAGCTACTGCCCATCCTGTGCGCTCTGATGCTAAGCTACAGCAGGATGGCAACCTTATCAAGCCAGCAGACCCCTGGGTAGCTGCCCGTCATAACCTTCCTGTGTAGTCATATTCCACCATCAGCCTGGTCTGCTTGGGAGATGGCTTTGGAACCCCATACCCTACAAGACCCAGCCCAGAGCAATGCTCCAGGGTGGCTGCACATCCACACCACTTCATTCTGCAGATGCCACTCCTATCACTGGAACCCCATGACTAAAGGAGGATGATGTCTAGAACCTCACCTGCACATTTAAAGGCTCAGCCATGCTTTAATAAACCCCCCAATCCAAATACAGCAAAACCATCCTAACATACCAGAGCAGAGGAAAGGAAACAGAACGGACCGTGCGGAGCGGTGGGGGAGCAGGAGATCAATGCACCCATGGGCCATTGCCAAATAAACTGTATTGTCCATAGTTTCCATGGCAACCCCCGGTTATCTACACATATCGTGCCAAGTGATTACAATTTGTGAGAGACAAAAGGTGAGCCAGATACTTCAGAGAGCACAAAAGGAAAACGCAGATCCCTGAGATTCCGGCTATGCTTACAGGAATAGCGGAATTCCAGGGGCCAGGTTAGAAGTGGGGGTGAGACTGGGATTTCAGCAGTGGGTAAGCCCTATTTCCTGACGAGTGTGAACACTGTGGGAGCATGGTGCTCATCTTTATCTGGAGTTAAATTCCTGCATCTTCAGACGCGTGTCTCTCTGCTGGCCTACTTTCAGAGCTACGGGTTTCATCAGTTCGCCACCAAACTGATCCACAAACTTCCCTGAGAGCGGCTCAAACCAGCCAAGTGACCTGCTCCACATACGGAGCCGCTCCTGTCCCGTCTGTGTGACTGCAGCAGCCGTGTCCTGTTAGCATCCACACAGTTTAACCTCCACACTGGAGGACCGAACTCCGATCAACTGATGGAAATATTAAACTAGCAATACTAATAATGCCTAACCTCCTAGCCTCTTAGCTCCTAACCTCCTAGCCTCTTAGCTCCTAACCTCCTAGCCTCCTAGCTCCTAACCCCCTAGCCTCTTAGCTCCTAACCTCCTAGCCTCTTAGCTCCTAACCTCCTAGCTTCCTAGCTTCCTAACCTCCTAGCCTCTTAGCTCCTAACCTCCTAACCTCCTAGCTCCTAACCCCCTAGCCTCTTAGCTCCTAACCTCCTAGCCTCTTAGCTCCTAACCTCCTAGCCTCTTAGCTCCTAACCTCCTAGCCTCTTAGCTCCTAACCTCCTAGCCTCTTAGCTCCTAACCTCCTAGCCTCTTAGCTCCTAACCTCCTAGCCTCTTAGCTCCTAACCTCCTAGCTTCCTAGCCTCCTAGCTTCCTAGCCTCTTAGCTCCTAACCCCCTAACCTCTTAGCTCCTAACCTCCTAGCCTCTTAGCTCCTAACCCCCTAACCTCTTAGCTCCTAACCTCCTAGCCTCTTAGCTCCTAACCTCCTAGCCTCTTAGCTCCTAACCTCCTAGCCTCTTAGCTCCTAACCTCCTAGCTTCCTAGCTCCTAACCTCCTAGCTTCCTAGCCTCTTAGCTCCTAACCTCCTAGCCTCTTAGCTCCTAACCTCCTAGCCTCTTAGCTCCTAGCCTCCTAATGTCCTAGCTTCCTAACCTCCTAGCTTCCTAGCTCCTAACCTCCTAGCCTCTTAGCTCCTAGCCTCCTAATGTCCTAGCTTCCTAACCTCCTAGCTTCCTAGCTCCTAACCTCCTAGCCTCTTAGCTCCTAACCTCCTAGCCTCTTAGCTCCTAACCTCCTAGCCTCTTAGCTCCTAACCTCCTAGCTTCCTAGCCTCTTAGCTCCTAACCCCCTAACCTCTTAGCTCCTAACCTCCTAGCCTCTTAGCTCCTAACCCCCTAACCTCTTAGCTCCTAACCTCCTAGCCTCTTAGCTCCTAACCTCCTAGCCTCTTAGCTCCTAACCTCCTAGCCTCTTAGCTCCTAACCTCCTAGCTTCCTAGCCTCCTAGCTCCTAACCCCCTAACCTCTTAGCTCCTAACCTCCTAGCCTCTTAGCTCCTAGCCTCCTAACCCTCTAGCTTCCTAACCTCCTAGCAACTTAGCTCGTAGCCTCCTAACTTCTAACCTCCTAGCTTCCTAGCTCCTAACCTCTTAGCTTCCTAATGTCCTAGCTTCCTAGCTCCTAACCTCCTAGCTTCCTAACCTCCTAGCAACTTAGCTCGTAGCCTCCTAACTTCTAACCTCCTAACCTCCTAGCTTCCTAATGTCCTAGCTTCCTAGCTCCTAACCTCCTAGCTTCCTAATGTCCTAGCTTCCTAGCTCCTAACCTCCTAGCTCCTAACCTCCTAGCTTCCTAACCTCCTAGCTTCCTAGCTCCTAACCTCTTAGCTCCTAACCTCCTAGCCTCCTAACCTCCTAGCTTCCTAACCTCCTAGCAACTTAGCTCCTAGCCTCCTAACTTCTAATCTCCTAACCTCCTAGCTTCCTAGCTCCTAAGCTCCTAGCTTCCTAATGTCCTAGCTTCCTAGCTCCTAACCTCCTAGCTCCTAACCTCCTAGCTTCCTAACCTCCTAGCTTCCTAGCTCCTAACCTCATAGCTTCCTAATGTCCTAGCTTCCTAGCTCCTAACCTCCTAGCTCCTAACCTCCTAGCTTCCTAATGTCCTAGCTTCCTAGCTTCCTAACCTCCTAGCTTCCTAGCTCCTAACCTCCTAGCTCCTAACCTCCTAGCTTCCTAATGTCCTAGCTTCCTAGCTCCTAACCTCCTAGCTCCTAACCTCCTAGCTTCCTAATGTCCTAGCTTCCTAGCTTCCTAACCTCCTAGCTTCCTAGCTTCCTAACCTCCTAGCTTCCTAGCTCCTAACCTCCTAGCCTCTAACCTCCTAGCTTCCTAACGTCCTAGCTACCTAGCTCCTAACCTCCTAGCCTACTACCTCCTAGCTTCCTAACCTCCGAGCAAATGAGCTCCTAGCCTCCTAGCCTCTAACCTCCTAGCTTCCTAATGTACTAGCTTCCTAGCTCCTAACCTCCTAGCTCCTAGCTTCCTAACGTCCTAGCTTCCTAGCTCCTAACCACCTAGCCTCCTTAGCTCCTAGCTCCTACCACTTAAAAGTCCCTTCTAAAAGCGAAACCGTATACTGGAGATCTGAGCGCTAACGGTGGAAGGAGCTTAGCAAGTAGACGCCAGGGAAGTGGCGTGGTCTGCCGCTGTGGAGTATTAGCGGCTTTGTGTGAACAGGCTTTGTCGAGGCGGACAAAGGTTCTCCTTTCTTTCAGCGGGAGACTTTATTGACTGTAACAGCGTGTTCCCTCTCACTAAAACACACACTCATCAGCGGTCACCCGGTGAGAAAAGCCAGGACTAGGTGGTGGTGGAGGGGGCAGACGCGCTGCCTTACATGGGAAAGACTCGGCAGAGGCGGACGCTAGCACTTTCTCAATGTTTCTGTTTCATATCCGATCATGCGAGAGGCCCTCCCCGGATAACTAGCGATGCTCCTCTCCAGAAATAACACCGCCGGTGGAGCGGTCCGGCCTCTGAGGTGCTCCTCCACAGAAGCTGTCGACTCCGTTTCGCTGGGTCCTCCGGAGGATGAAACTCATCTGAGCTCTGAGGAATGGCCACTGGCCAGACAGGACCGTCTCTATGTAGAACAGTAGAACAGCACTGTCCTACCTTATAGGGACGCTACACCTATGCACCAATCAGTCACAGCATCCACCTCTTTGTTTCTACAGTCTCCTTCCATGTGGTTAGCTCTATTGATTATATAGGAGTGCTTACACACTGTGTCCACTCACTGTCCACTCTATTAGACACTCCTACCTTGCTGGTCCACCTTGTAGATGGACAGTCAGAGTCGATAGCTCATCTGCTGCTGCACAGTGCAGTGTTGGTCATCCTCTAGTCCTTCATCAGTGGACCCTGCCCACTGGACGCTGCTCCCAGGACGCTGCCCCCAGGACACCAAACCCTGGACACTGCCCCCAGGGCACTACTCCCAGGATGCTGAACCCTGGATACTGCCCTTAGTACCCTGCCCACGGGACACTGAACACTGGATGCTACCCTCAGGACACTGAACCCCAGACGCTGCCCCCAGGACATCACTCCCAGGATGCTGAACCCTGGATGCTGCCTGTAGGAGGCTGCCCATAGGAGGCTGACCACAGGACGCTGCCCTCAGGACATTGTTGGCTGGACAGTTTGGTTGATGGACGATTCTCAGTCCAGCAGTGAGTGCAGTGCTGAGAATGATCCACCACCCACATCATACCTGCTCTGTGGTGGTCCTGTGGGGGTCCTGACCATTGAAGAACAGGGTATAGAGAGAAACAGATGGATTCTAGTCTGGACCTGTACACCTACAGAGTGTCCTGTATGGTCAGTGGAGCTGATGGAGTGGACAGGAAGTGTATACGCACATGCTTTCTTGCAGACATTAATAAAGGTCTCTTATAAAAAGGTACACGACTGAATCTGAAGGACACCTTTACCTCTGGGTCTGGGAAGGGCCCACCTGTACAGGACTCCTCCTGGGCAGTGCACTGTACACCCAGAGCATTTCTCAGAGGTCCCGAATGAGCCGTCCTGCTTTTATCCAGCAGACATCTCGGCGTCGGGACGGTAGCGTCCAACAGCTCTCTCAACTCAGGCCAGGCGAAACCGGTCCAGTAATCCCTACCAGCTCCAAGTCATTAAGGTATCAAGAGACAGCTAAATTGTCCATGGCTGGGCGCACAGGGATTACAAAGCATGCCCACTTGGGCATAAAAGGGTGGGGGTGAGAAGGGGGCTTAAAAACACCCCCCCCAGCTTCTGGAGGAAACCCCCAATACATGAGTCCGTATAGTAGACAAAACAATAGAGATATAACTGGAGCTCTTTCCAACATACCTCGACCCGTCACCCTACCAGAACCTCCCCGAGTCATGGTTCCGTTCATCTACCAGCTATCTGGGTTTCACTGAATCCCCAACAATCCGTAACAAGTACCAGGGTGCTATAGCTAGGATCCTAAGGCGACCCCATGCAAAAGAATCAATGGGCCCTCCTATATGAAAAGGACAAAAGTATTGGGACACCTACATATTACACCTTCAGGAACGCTCTGAGCTGCTACGGTTGATCACAGAATATCTAGAAACGAAGAAATCCCATTAACTGACTTGTTCCTATGGTAGCACCCCAGTGTAGCACCACGCCGGAATTCGTTAAGCTCTTAAGGATGACCCTATGTCTGTAAAGACAGACCGCATGGCTAGGTGCTAGATTTATGTGCACCTGTCGTAATGGAGTCCAACGATCCCAAAGACGGAGTGTAGATATGTGGCACTGCCATGTGTTTTACTTTGTTGTGTCTTGGTGACGTGGTTAACACCACTCCACCACACAACTGGTGTTACGGGCCTGCCATCCTCAAAGCCAGGCTTCTACAAGGGCAAAATCAATGGGTGCCCACATTTCCACATTAAAAGGGGGCTAAGCCATGAGCCCACGCCCACAGCCCCCCGTCAGGACCAATTAAAGGCCCGGGGCCTGAAGCCTGCCACTGGTACTTTACTGGCTCTGACTGTGGAGGGAGGGAGGGAGATGGAGAGAGTGTGAGGAGATAGATTTAGGTGAGGCGAGGTGAGCTCGTGTCTTTTCTGTTTCATCCTCACAAAGCCCCCGTGTCACTCTGGCATCCCACCGTTCCCACTGTTTGAAGTGCAAATCCAGGTGCTCCTGCTTGCACGGGGGAGGCAGATGGAAATGTACCAATGACCCACCCCCATACCCATCCACCCGCCCCCCCAGCCTCCACCCAAAGTTCACCCACTCCATATCTATCTATCCATCTACCTTCCTACCTACCTATCACCGGTCTGCACAGCAAGCAAAAGCAGAGGCATGCCTGTACAGTCATCCAATAGGCCATCCTATTCAATAGGTTAGCCCCGCCCACTCATGCTTAAACTAGCAAATCAGACCACAGAGGGACCCTGTATATAATATCTGACAGATTTGTCCGAACGCATCACGGCGACGCAATCCCGAGCTCTGAGTCTGGGACTCGTCGCCCCACGGAGTGTCCAATCCCAGCTTCCCTGGCTCCTTCTCGCTGACCTGAAGGGGCCCGAGTAAGAGCCAGAGAGAAAACTTTACTCTGGAGTGTCTCCCAGCCTCCATGAAGAGGGCTGTGTCTGCCTCCGTAGCGCTGACCCACGGAGACAGTCTCTCCGACAGGATTAACTGCCTGTAACATTAAAGGCAGACGTGCTAGCGTCTACTGTAGGTCGGAGCGCCGTCTCCTCCCAGTCGGAGGGCGAGGAAATCGATTCCTTCCCTCCCAGTGTTATCTCTTCTTCCTCGACAAAGAAAGCGGGAGGGTCAAGACTCGGGCCTCCCAGGCTGCAGGCTAGCTTGTGGAAGCCTGCCTGCGGCTTCTCTCTCCTACTGAGAGGAAAATGAGATCAGAACCCTGCGCCGCAGCCCTGCAGGGGGCACATACATCGTCAGCCTCCACGCTTTGAACTGATAAGCAAGACAGCCAGGCTTGGCGGAGGGGGTTGTTTTGCAATCAGTGCAGCAGCGGCTTCGGGGACAGAAGCTCAGGTAATCAATATCACGCCGCCTCGGTTCGGAGAGGCGGAGGACGGTGCGGAGACAGAGAGGCGTGTCGTTCGAGCCCAGAGATGAAATGGATGTGGATGAGGCAGGCGGCGTTAACGGAGAGGCAGCTGCTGCGAGAGAATCAAAGCGGTCTTGGGAAAGACGAGTCACCATACTCATCCCACGGTGCAGCGTTACTCCTAACACCTCAACCACAGCGGCACATTAGAGCCATTATCGGCGGGCCTACTGACTCACGGGAATGACAAAACTTCGGAAACTGAATGTGTGTCCACTGCAGGACGAACAAGCTCTTCCACTGGTTAGGTCTTCAAGGACTCAACCTACACAGTAACTGCAAATTCCATAAAGAGGCTAGCAGAAATTAGCATCATCATACAGGGGATGCTTAGCCTAGCCTAGCCTAGCCTAGCCTGGCCCCAATAACCCAAGATTTGAGCCATACAGTATAGACGTCCTCCTAGACATGTAACCTCGTAGGAGTGCTCCCCCGAGTTCCGCAGGCAGCATCACAAAGGACTCTTGTGCCCTCGCAGCCAGCACACTTATTCTTCATACTCGCTCGTGCGTATTTGGCAGGAAGATGTAAACCAGCCCAATAAGTAAAAGGCATCTCAGTCCTAGCTGATTGGGCCCAGAACAAGGCTCCGGTTATTCCGACTGGGCTGGAACCCACCGCTGCAGGGTTCACCTGCACTCCCTGCCAGCCTCCCACATAGCCCTTGCACAGAGTGGTGGTTAAAAGAATGTGAGTGGTAGGTGCAGTCAGCTGAATGCACACCCTTAAGAGAGGGTGGTAGGAGCAGCAGGGACTTCCCCTCCAGTCCCTTATTTCCCCCTAATGAGGAGTAAAGAGATCTCCCAGCTCCTGGGCCAGCGACCTCCACCCAAAACTCCACTCAAATAGGCAGTGGGAGGTAAGGATCAGGCACATAGGATTAGGGCTAGCGCTTAACCCTGCAGGGTGGTGGGTCTCCAGGAGCACAGTTGGGCAAATTCATGAACCCGGCATACACAAACAGGGTGGCCGTGGCGAACGGTGGGAGGGCTGGGTGGCGGCAAACGTGGATCCGCAGACGTCCTTTAGAACGGGGAGCGGTCACAAAAGAGCCTGCGGCTTCAGGGAGGGCCTGCCGAACAAAAGGAGGACCTCAGGTGTGCTAGGAGGAGATTCCAAACAACAAAACAGAGGAGCAACCAGAGAGTAAACCAGGAGAAGGAATTCAGATACGCTCCCCAGGGGGCCTCCAGGAAGCCCAATCACGGAGCCCGAGTCCGAGGCATAGTGTCCATCTCAAGGCACCGCAGATCTCCTGGAGTTTGGGGTTGTGTATTTCGGTCGTCTGGGAATGAAGGCGGTGGTTAGCCATAGGCTGCGTGATGGCGGGACTGTGTGTGGGCTTCCTTCGCCCCTCACCGTTTGCTTGTTTACACATGCAGAGGGACGAGAGACAAAACAGGGACTGGGAGAAGCGGTTTCCTCGATACTTTGTTTACACCAGGGGCTCGGACGCGTCGCTGGAGGACGAGTCAGAGTCTTGTTGCCTGGGGAGACCCTAGCTCGACTCCGGAAGCAGATCAGTAGAGCCGTCACCTTCAGGCTTTACCCGTTAACATTTCTAGGATTGTTCAAACGCCGGGGGTCCGAGGATTCCCAGCAGGCATGTGAAGGGGCGTGGCCCTTTAATTAAGGAATCGGTCATACGACAGAGTGTCTCCAGTTACGGACACCTCCAGTTAATACTCATTACAGAGCTCCAGCAGCAGAAGCGACCGGCAGGAGATGGAAGAGCATTCCGCTGGAAGTGTGTCCCAGTGTACCCTGAACAAACCAGCCACTATGGAAGCTGTTATTGCTGGCTGCTTCCTAGGAATTCCAATCCTGGTCAGCAGGGGAGCGAGGCGGGTGGGAGATGGGGGGGGTGTTGGTGCTAAGAAGCAGCGCTGCATCCCATGCATCACCAAACACACCTCCGCCACTCCCCTCGGCACAAGCGCACAAATTCCTCAGCTTGTTTACTTTTGAACCAGACTGCGATAACTTATGCATGCCCTATCAATTCATAATAGCCGGCCTAATTCCCAAAACACACATGTTAAATAAAGCAGTTATGATGAGCCGGGGGGCCGGGGGGGCGGGGGCGGGGAGCGGAGCCATTCATTAAAGATATCCCAGCGCTCGCTAGGCTCGAGACTGATCCAGCTCGTGGGGGTCCTGTGGGAGCAGGCGCTTTACAGAGGCCTTCGTCGGCGCTTTGAAAGACTGCTCCTGATACCCGCTGATTGAAAGGCTTGATGTTGGAGCCCTTTATCGTGAATATTTAACGGGCCCGATCCATCGCATGCATTATTGATGAAGGAGAAACACAGAACTGCTAGTACATACAAACAGAACTCGCCTGCTGTCGTCCCGTCCTCCCCCCACCACTCGCTCCGCTCATTCTGAATATTTCAGACGATGGAGTGGTTTCTAAATTACCCCTTTGGCTTCCGCTTCCTTCAGATGGTTTTACGGCATTTCTGTTTCTCTCACACGCCGGCGCGGCCCATAAAAAGCCAGCGACAACTCATAAAACCCACTTTTACCACCTGAGAAGGCCATAGGCCAGAGATCTGACCGACTGCTGCAGGCTAATGGTTAGTCGGATGACCCCACTGCTGACCACTGTGCTTCTCTTTCCATCCAGCTTCCCCAAACAGAACAAATACAACCTATTCTCAACTTCGTGCATGAGCGTCGAGAGCTATCCCGCACTGTATACCTATTAGCTCCACTCCTGAATCACGGGGGTCATTACGAAGGAGGCCAGATCCACCCAAAGCGCTCCACCACAGACCACATTTAAATCTAATTAACCCGTCAAGAAGGAGACAGCCTTACACTCGGCAGGTCTTTGGAAGAAGGATGCATATGTACTGCAGCTATTGGCCGCATTCAAAGGCAAATGGATTCTCCACATGACGTTTGGTACTCCCTTTATGGGAACCGAGGACACGGGACGCTCGGATCCTTTCACTCTCCTCCACAGATCCTTTAAGTTTGCGCATGAGAACTGGCTATACCTAACCCATCGACGCTAGCGCGACACAAAACGCCAAGCAACGCGTGACAGACAGACAGACAAACACAGACGCACCCCCACAAGAAGTCACTGGAAAGTTACCCACCAAAGGAGAGAGACCTCCATTAGCGTGCAAGCGCTCTTTGGCATGCCTTTATTGGGTATTCATCTGGTCGGACAAAAAGGAGGAAACGACAAGCCAGTCGGAGCTATTAACAGTCTGCCAGGGGCACTGAGCAGAACAGGACAGGGGAGCAGAGGGCAGGGAGCCGAGGAGGGGTGGGGGTTGGGACAGAATCCTGTGATGTGAGGACAGACGGTTAACACCAGCACGACAAAAAAACGCCTTCACACAGGAGGAAGCAGGTTTACCTTCAGGGGCTGCACCGGCAGCTAGCTCTTAAGTCTGGCCACCAAGGCATGAAATACAATGTACTCAGAGCAGCGCCCAAGAACTTCGTTTACATGCGGAGCGGAGAAAGCAGCTTTAGGCATTCCAGCACTAAAATTCCATCACGCTCTCGCGGCCGCTACGCCGGAATCCGTAAGGAGCCCATCTGAACGAAAACCTAGAAACGGCTAAGGGCAGGAGGCAAGCGCAGAAACTCTTGGTGAAGATTCCTCCGGTGGAATTCCCAGTTTCCACAGACCTAGCGCCGGAAGCATGATCCCCTAAGGGGATCCCCGAAGGCCCCATTGTGAGAGACGGGCGGAAGGGAATTAGGAAGGGAAGGCAGACGGAGTGTGGGTGGTGGAGCTCAACACAAGTGAAAACAAGGCCCGAAGGCCCCATTGTGAGAGACGGAGAGACAGACGGGTGTGGGTGGTGGAGAACGTCTTGCATGGAAAGGTAAAAAAGGGGAACCGTGCTTTTGAAAGGATGGCATCGTCCAGACACATCTCAGGCTTTTCCGTCATCAGGCAGCTGAGGATAAATCGTCCTAGGTAAAGAGCACCGCTATTAAGAGAACGCCCACTCCTTTTCAAACGCAGTACCAACGTATCACGTTCCTCTGGAACGTTCCGCAAGTGAGACCAACGCTCCTGGCACGCAACTGCCTCAACGTTGAATACGCTCGCACGTCTGCCATCCCAGAATACGTGTCCTTGATTGGGAATACCGATATTCCTTCCTTGCATCACCACGGAAACTATAATGGCTCTTAGGTTATGCTTATTCACAGTCGAGTCACATTGTTATGACCACCAGCTAATATCCAGAGTAACGCCGTGTGCAGCAGGGACAGCCGCAGTAGGCCGTCCTAGGTATCTGGAGCCATGCTGACTGCAGTGCATCCCACAGCTGCTGGAGGGAACGTTGAGGGAAGGATCCACAGAGCCGTACGACGCTCAAGGTGGTCCCACAGATGCTCAAATGCATTCAAGTCTTGGGAATTAGGGGTCCCAGGGAAGGACTTGGAAGTCCAGAGATCCAGAGAGCGAGATTCTGAGCTAGGCACTGCCGCCGCCGAAAGCAGGAAGTGGTCATAGTCATGTGACCTGACTGTGTGGAATTGGTTGAAAATGCAGATGTTAAAAGATCACCACAGACACTTCCACGTATTGCACTGGTTGTTACTGTTGTTACTATGGTAACGGCGTGGCATGGCATAAACGACATTGTGTCCGATTTCATTTCCAGAGCTAACAAACCAACACTGCCACCCCTCATGCATGCCCGCGGTCCGCACATCCAGAGAGAGAGAGGGTGTAATTAGAGTTCGTCTCTCTCTGTGTTTGTGTACCTGGCTCCTGCGGTCGCCAGGCAGTAGCACGGAAGCTGCCACCCACCCGGCGCTCCACAAAGCGTGTTATGGTTTAGCATAGAAAGGTATGCGTGGAGGGGGAAACAAGGAAGGGGGCGGGGTGAAAGAAACAAAAAGAAAGTCCTGCTTTCATTTCCATGGCGATACGAAAGGGTGTCTGCTGGCCTGCATCCTAAGTGCCGCTGCCGCCTTTAGCGCCAGGTAGCGGCACTCCTATCAGCCGGGCATCCTTGGCGCGAAGCCTTTGTAGTTCGCGTTCCACCGGCCTAGAGGAGGTTCCCTCACTGGGCTAAACCCGCCCCTGATGCCATGGCGCATAGCTTTCTCCAAACCAGATGCCGTCCCCCGAAGGCACCCATCAGGCCTGCTTTAACCCCTCCTCGCCAAATTCCCTCGCCCCTTGCCTCGTCTGCGCTCACAGTATGAGTACGCTAATTACAGGCATGGCCGAGGCAGATTACAGGGACCGGAGTCGTTCGGTCTTGACGTGGGGTTAGTGATGAGAGGCTACAGAGGTTGGGGTCCGGGGGGGACAACAGGTCGTTAACCGTGATGAATGCCACCCTTTCTTGCTTGTTATTGTTCCACCAAGTCAGTCCTCACTCTCACCACGTTCCCTAGGTCTTGCTACAAACACCACCACCACCGCGCAGCTCCACCCGCCCCCAGGTCGAGGAAATCCATCACCCGGCTCTAATAACCTGTAATTGGTGCTGTGTTACATTCCACTGCATTTCATTTTTCACCCAACAGCAGCGTAGCGAGAGTTACGACGCCAGATAACCATCTCGCTTCCTCCC
The DNA here is from genome assembly GCA_024036415.1 of Prochilodus magdalenae. Taxonomy (NCBI): domain Eukaryota; kingdom Metazoa; phylum Chordata; class Actinopteri; order Characiformes; family Prochilodontidae; genus Prochilodus; species Prochilodus magdalenae. Next base: position 70,736 of record JAMWET010004243.1, on the reverse strand, counting down.
GTCCTACTCGGCTGCACTCCGGGCTTAAGCACCCTAATTCATTTCCCAAACTGCAGTGCGACTCTTAATTGCGGCAAGAGCACAGGAATTCTGACTTATCAGATTCGCTTGCACTGAACTCACAGAGGAAGTTTCAAAGTTAGCCATTAGGCTACAACGTAAGCAACCAACATAAGGGGGCGCCGCTAACGTTAGCATTAGCACGCCTATTCATATGATGGTGCGTTTTAATACTGGCTAATTACAATTTTGAAGAATTGCGCTACATGAGTTTGCTTCCAGTGTCGCAGTACACCGCAGTATTGAATCGGAACCCACGTACCACGATATCGGCACAGCCCTACCGAGGAATCCTTCCCACCGTAACGGCCGAAACCAACATTCTAGCCCAGGAATCCCAACACCTCTGAGTGCCCTGTACTACAACGACTCATGCACTTGGTTCTCACACATGGAACCCTCGAGAACAGGACATTTCTAAAAAGTGGAACAACCGCACACCTTTGGAACGAATGAGTCTCGACCAACGTCCGTGCCTAACCTCGCGAACGCTCTTTCGACTGAATGGACACAAATCCTTACGGACACGGGAGGGAGCTCAAGTCTTGAGGTAGCGAGGAGTGCCCTGCCTCCATGCAGTTCTATCACGGATGTGGCTGTCGGTTTTGGAAGCTCATATTATAAACGCATCTTCATCCCGAGAATTCCCAGCCATTTCAGACACTGTGGCTGTCCGTCCCTCCATTTAGATGGCAGGGGGTCTGTCCAGTATGTCCAGGACCTCTCAAGGACAGGGCACTTCCTGAGTAGAGAATGAGTATACTAGAGTATTCCCCGCACCTTAGTAAGCCTACTCAGATCCTAGCGGCATACCCTGAAACTACTTAGCGTGGTTACAGGCGAGCAAGAGACGCCGCTAGCCTCTAGAACTCGGGAAGGAAGTTTCCGGAAAGAGTTTCAGGAAGTCGCTGGCCACCTCTTCATACAAATAGCATCGTCAGCCACTTGGCCAAGGCCGTCCTCACACCAAGCGGTCAGCGCTGGCCGGTGCTCACCCCCCCTCGACAACACAGGGACACCTTTCACCGATGAACAACACCGTGACGGATTAGAGAGAGGGAGAAAAAGAAGGAGGCGAGATCCCAATTAATCCTCCACGCAAGAGAAAACATCTGGGGTAACATTCCAGCCCAGGGGCGGCGGGCTTTCACATTAAGCCCACTCGTTACGGGCACCGACGGAAAAGAGCAGGCACCTTAACAAGGCCCAGCGAGCGCTCGGAGCGACGCCGAGCCAAGCCTTCCTGTGGGAACAGCCTTAAAATCCCAACACTTAGGTGAGACAATGCTGTAACCGAACCAGTCCCGACTCTTTGGCAGAGATGAGGCTGTCTCCCAGATGTCGGACAACTTAGAGGCTTCCTGTCGCAGACCCCGTTAAACTCGCTAAGCGCTAACCTCACTTCGGAACCTGTGGCGGAGGATCCTCCTTACGGCGTCCAGATGAAACGGTTTTGCCGAGTGATCCTACGCCAGTATCCAACCTCTTGCCTCCACCCACGCTACACGGCCCGTCTCGTTACTGAGGTCACGCATCAAGGCCTCGTCCGTGCTTACAGGTGTCAGACACACGGTCATGCAACCTCCAGAGACCAACTCTGACAGCAGAACGGGTCGACCAAGGAGGGCAGTGACGCTACACGTTACCGTCAAAGCATTTCTGCCCTGCTAGAGCTGCCCCGGGGCTATAACCTGCCCTGGGAGCACATGGGCACAGGAACAGCGACTTAGGAGCTACAGGAAGCGAGTGTCCGTGCCCCAGCAGCTGCACACGAGCTCCCTGTGTTCCCTGGAGAGATGGACCATGCTTCACTATCCGGCAGTCTGATGGAGGAAGCTGGGTTTGGTGGATGAATCCAGGAGACCGCTCCCTACTGGAGTGGCAACAGTGACGTTTGGTGGAGGGGGGATAATGGTCTGGGGGGATTCGGGGTTTGGGCTCTAGCTCCAGCGAAGGGGGGTGTTAATGGGACAGCACACTGTACACAGCTTTGACTGTGTCCCACGGAAAAACACTTTTCGGGTGAGCTGGAATGTCAACTGTGAGTCTCGTTCAACATCAGTGCCTGAATGCCCCTTTTCCTGAATGGGTACAAATCCCCACCGGACATGGGAGGGAGCTCAGGCCGGCTACGAGTGTCCTGCCTCCGCGGCTGTTGGGTTTGGAAGCTGGTATTGAGCAGCTATCTTCATCACGAGAATTCCCAGCCATTTCAGACACTGTGGCTGTCCATGCCTCCATAGAAGGAGGTGAGGTGCAGTCTGTCTATGACACGTCCCACGGTGAAGAAGCTTATGAATCAGGGTTGGTAAATTGGTGTCTGGTAAACTGCTCAAACAGCTGGCTCTATCTCAGAGGGCTCAAAGGTGTGCCTATGTTTCCAGACGTGCCTGGCTGGAAGGATGTGAACGGGGTACTTAAGGGAAGGTCTGGCCTTGGAGGGTCCACTTGTGTGCGCGAGTAGCGTTCTGGAGAGGGAAATGGTTTTTCCGTGTCTCCGTAATTGAGCATTCCCAGCACTGGCTACAGGTAACATGAACCGAAATGATCGGGAGAGAGGTCAGAGCCTACACCAATTATCTGCGGAAACGGAACGGGCTGGCAGACATAAATAAAAGTTTAGCATGGCTGCGGTTCGCCGGCCTCAACGGGGGGTGCCGTTTCTGGACCGCTAGTCTTCCTCCCGAACGAACGGAATAAAAGCCCGCCCAGCCCACCAGGGAGAACGTTTATTCTCGGGGAGGCTTTTGGCCGCCCACGCCACTGAAAGAAACCCCGAATGTTTCCCATCAATGAAAACATTCATAACCACGAAGAATGAAGTGCCCTCAAACTTTACGACCTTCTCCGGCAGCTCCACGGTTGCCATGGCACAGCACCGGACCCCCAGACGCACACCCGCACGGTTTGGCAGAATCGGATCCGTGTAGGGAAAACGAAGCACTCCACGCCTCTTAAAATTCTACTCAGCCATACCTATCCAAACATCACGGCGAAACCAACACCGGCTTACGATTCACGCGCCCCCCGTAACGAGTCAAGCCCCAGCGATTCAGCGCCGGGACGGAGCACACGGTCTAAGAGGAAAGACAGGGACTTACAGTCGCGACAGTGCAGCGTTCTTCTGGAACAGGAGCTCCGGGAGCTGGTGCAGTTGGTTCCGGTTTAGCCGCCTGTCAGACAAACAAGGGAAACAGCAGAATGAAAGTCAGACAGTGAACATGGAGCGAGTAAACAAACCTGATCGGAGGTGCGTCCGGCACATCCACATGGGTGCAACGCGGAGCGAGGTGCTTCGGGAACCCGGGCACAGATTGGGACTAATTACCGAATGAGGCCGCATCTGGAACTTGAAGGGCTATCGATTCGGAGAACCACTGACGGGGGCAGATAGCACGAGGGGGATCCCGTCACATGTTGCACATTAAAGCCAGCAGCTGCGGGCTTACGGCCTTTCTCCCGACTTGAATGGCTCACCACGCGACAGGAGCGCGCTTCTGATGTGGCTCCTTCGTTTCAACAGCGGGCGCACGCCTGGGCGCACGCCTGGGCCCAACTTGCGGCCGCGACTGCAAATTCCTTTTCGCAGCCTCCAGCCCAGAGAGCCGGGCGAGCGTGTGATTAGCGTCTTGTCTGTGGGGCACTTGTAATGACCCTAAGCCCAAGGCTTCCCACCGCGTACGTTCCTGGTCGGGTTCCTGGAGGGCTCCGTTTGCTCGCCCGTGTGTGCCTTGTTTGTAGGGTGCTCGTGACACCACCCAAGGCCGGAACCTTACGGCATACGAGCACGTGGTCCCGTTAGCCAGCATTCGTTATAAATCTCACGGGTCGAGAAGATACCCATCAACAGTGGCGGGTTTTAACCGGCCTACTCGGTGCAGCAGTGCACACGTTGCTCGGGGCTATCAAATCATTGAAATGGTACGAAAATAATTTCTCAATTTTTTGCTCAATTTCAATTTTCAATAAAGGACAATTAGCACAGAATAGCATAGTGGACAACTCTTGGCTAGCTACCACCAAAGCTGATGCTCCATTGGCCTTTGGCTCAGCCTTTTATGGTTGGACCACCAGCTGTTAAGGAGCATCAGGGAAAATCCCAGTTTCTGTTTATTCTCCAAAATAAAAGTCACTGTGCATTCAAAATCCAGCAGTGGCAAACTTAGCAAGCCAGCTGGCTGATACATACGGTATCCTATATATCATCACTGTCCAATGACGAGCAAGAATCTCCAGAATGGCAACTTTACCGGGGAGGCCAGAAACCTCCTTTAACTTGAATAGAAGTCAATGGAACCAGACGTCAAACTGTTCTGACTTCAAACGAGCAATAAAGTAAATATCAACAAAAATGGAGGTACTTGTCTTTCATTGGACAGCGGCGATGTCATAGTGGGTATCGAGTTGATTGATCCATAGGTGTCTCGCCTTACTACACAGGTACTGTATACGGGAGGCCTACGACTCTGGGTTCTATTATAGCAACATGCCCCTCATGAGCAGCCAGGCATCAGCCTGCTCCACAGCAGGGGTCAAAGGTCGAAATGAAAGAGGGAATCTGAGAGGAAAACCGGAGCAGGGCTAAAAGGACACAGCAAACTCGGAGCACTTACAGCCTCTCCAGCTCTTTCATGTCGTCGAAGGCCCCGCGCTCAATGGCTCCAATCTGGTTCTCCATCAGCTGTCTGTGGAGGAGAGGGGAGAAGATAGGGTGAGGAGGTGCAGGGGTGGAGGTCTCAGTATAGAGTGCTGTGGTTAAACATATTCTCGTTATGGAGCTGATGCAATTGGAATTCTGTGGACGCAGCTTGTCCTCATCCTCAGCTGGACCCTGTTGCCCCACAGGACACTCTCCACAGGACACTGTTGGCTGATGGACACTGAGGTGTCTAGCCACACTGTTCCACCACTCACACCAGCGTCAGTGTCCCTGCAGTGCTGAGAATGACCCACCACCCACATCGTCCCTGCTCTGTGGTGGTCCTGTGGGGGTCCTGACCATTGAAGAACAGGGTAATACAGTACACAGAGAAACAGATGGACTACAGAGTGTCCTGTATGGACAGTGGAGCTGATAGGATGGACGGGTGGCTTGGTCCCTGGTGGTGGCGCTGTTTAAGGGCTGACAGAGCCATTCTGTGGTCCGTAGAAGCCAGCGGAATCTTGGCAAACGGGGTGTCGGTGCCGAGGGAGCCTGGCCAGGAAAGTGGGCAGGGAAAAGTGCTGGGGAGGCAGCGAGACTGTGGCGGTAGTGTGCGGCCAGCGAGGAGGCTGGTGTGGTCTGGGATGGCGTTAGGTTAGGTCTGGGGTGCGAACCGTGGAGGCTAGCACGCTGCGAGGTGTTTAGGCCACTGGCGGACAGAAGCGGGGGTTAGCTCTGCGGCCGGCGGCCCCACACTGAAGTTACTTATTCAAAGCCGTTTAGGCGAGAGGTCCGAACCGCAGACTAGAACACGGGCCCGAGTACAAACAGGTTCATCACACGGACTGCCAAAGCAAACGGCGAGAGAAAAAACAAAACGGAGCCTTTGGAAGCGGTACAATCCGACACCTTGGGAGACATGCGTCCCGGCTTTGAGGGAAAACAAGAGAGGCCTTCATTAAAATCAGCTTTCATGGAACAGCGCGTCCCCTTTGAGGACTCCAAATGAGAACCAGCGATTGTGATTTTATTTCCCGGGGATGAAATGCAAATGCAAATCACAGATCAGAGGCCGTAAATAAGCGCGGGAATAAATCCATATCAGACGCCGCGTTTCTCCAAAGGTGACTGTTGATGGAGGGCGCCGTCTCTCTGGGAACGCTTCTCATTATTTTCCCCCCAAAATTATTATAATCAGGTGAATTATTAAAGCCTGAGCCGAGCTGTGGTCCCGGTCCGCCTGCCTCCCCGTCAGCTTCCAGCCACAGCGGCCTCCACAGCTAAACGGAACGTCAGGGGTGTTCAGTGTGTCCACTCTTCAGCTCCCACTCCTCTCAGGTCCTCACAGAGACACGCCTCCTACGCTTAGCATCCAGATAACCCCAAACCCGTTGAGTGGTGTTGAGGTTCTGGACTCTGCCGTGCTCAGTCCACTGAGAACACCTGTAGCTTCTTTGTTGGGCTTCTTGAGCAGCTACACCTCCTTCCAGACCTCCATAGTGTTGAGGAGGTGTCTTCTCACACTGGAAGAAGGATGGACAGAGACACCTGTGGAGGTTCTCAGATCTGAAGCAGGAGTGGAGCTTGATGGGGCAGTGTTGGTGGGTCTACCAGGTCTTCCAGGTGGTTATTAGGAGTCCCACTTTACAAACACTTCTCAGGAATGTCTTGCTAAAGGTCATGTTGATGGGATATGGGATAATTGAGGGGTGGTCTCTGACTTTTGCAGTCCTATTAAATATACATGTATGGCATTTAGCTGAGGCTCTTATCCAGAGCGACATGCATGGTTATCCGTATTCCAGGTAGGCCAGTGCAGCGTTAGGAGTCTTGCCCATAGACTCTTATTGGTGTGGCACAGCCTAACCACTCAGATCGGGAACTGAACCCCAGTCTCCCACGTGGGGAGCAAATAAAGCCCAACATCTTTGGATGTTACCGGGCATGTAGGTCAGCCAGACATACTCCCTGGCAGACTCGGCCACACGAACCGGATCAAATAACAATGACCTGCGCGAATCTGGAGTGGAGACAACCGCACAGTGCCTGTGACTGTAAGCATAAACCGCCTTTCCTGTAAACGCCTTCCCTGTCGAGGGCAAAGGTTCACAGCCCCCGCTTCTTCAGGGAGCCGGCCTACTGGCAGGGGTCAGTAATGTGAGAGACCCATCCCCCCCACCCATTCCCTTTGCCTCCATGTTAATCATGTTAACAACCCGCCTGGAACTGCAGAGGCCAGAGGGAGACCTCTGGAGCTCCTTAGGGAAGCCGAAGAGTGCTCGTGTCCGTGTGTGCGGTGGGGGGTTAACAGGCTGGCAGGAAACCTCAAGCTCCTGCTTTCGGGTCGCATGAAGGCAGCCGGGAAAAGCTGTTTACCATCGAGACTCGGGTTTCTTTACAGTGGGGGGGATGGGACCCGGGGGGCGCTATGTGTAGCTACATCTGGGTAATATGACAACATTTACTTCCAATGCCACAACATGTTCGGGGCCTATCGCCCGGCGTTCAGAAAGGGCTCTCCGGTTGAGCGTCTGAGTAGAGAGAATCAGGGCTGGACGACCTGGAAGTATTTACCGTAAAAACATAAAAGTAAATATATAATCCGAACATTATTTCATCACTACAATCCTAAAAAGAAGGTTCTTCAAGGGTTCTTTAGTAAAGGGAATGGTTCTATGTAGGTTGGCATAATTAAATGATCCCATAAAGCACCAAAACATCGTTACACTCCCAGACTTACCGCGATATAGGAGAAGCTATCTAGAACCATATACTGTACAATACAATCTCCATTCCCCCTAAGAACCAACTCTTCAGGATTTCACCACACCTCTCATTCCTTTATAGAACCCATAATTACAAGAACCTATAAACTTCATCACATGTTAAACAGATTTCTCAGGAATCTGCATGTGTCAATCATGGAAATGTAAACAAGGTCATTCGGTCTGAGAAATGATTGGTAGAGAAACTCAGACTGCATTACAGTGATGGTGATGGGAACCAGGGGGTCGTCATGGACAAAGAAAAGCAGAAGCTTAAGAAAAAGAAGAAGAAGAAGAAGAAGAAGAAGAAGAAGAAGAAGAATCAGATAGTGAAAAAGAAGAAGTAGAAGTAGAAGAAGAGGAAGACAAAGAGAAATCAGAAGAGGCTGACGACGCCAGAAGAAGAAAAAGAAAAAGCAGACAGTGAAGAAGAAGAGGAAGAAGCAGTAGAAGAACAGAAGAAGAAGACAGTGAAGATGATAAGAAAGAGGCAGAAGAAGAAGAAGCAGATGGTGAAGAAAAAGAGGAAAAAGAAGAAGAAGCAGTAGAAGGTGAAGCAGTAGAAGATGAAGCAGTAGGTGAAGTAGGAGATGAAGCAGTAAAAGATGAAGCAGTAGAGGATGAAGCAGTAGATAAAGTAGAAGAAGAAAAAGAGGAAGAAGAAGCAGAAGATGAAGCAGTAGAAGAAGAGGAGGAAGAAGAAGCAGAAGAAGAAGATGAAGCAGTAGAAGATGAAGTAGAAGATGAAAAAGAGGAAGATGAAGCAGAGGAAGCAGTAGCAGATGAAGCAGCAGAAGAAGAAGAAACAGGAGAGGATGAAGCAGTAGAAGAAGTAGAGGACAATGAAGTAGAAGAAGAAAAATAGGAAGAAAAAGCAGAAGCAGAAGATGAAGCAGTAGAAGAAGAGGAGGAAGAAGAAGCAGAAGAAGATGAAGCAGTAAAAGATGAAGCAGTAGAAGATTAAGCAGTAGAAGAAGAAGAAGATGAAGCAGTAGAGGATGAAGCAGTAAAAGATGAAGCAGTAGAAGAAGAAGAAGAAGATGAAGCAGTAGAGGATGAAGCAGTAGAAAAAGAAGATGAAGCAGTAGAGGATGAAGTAGAAGATGAAGCAGCAGAAGAAGAAGAAGCAGTAGAAGATGTAGAAGCAGTAGAGGATGAAGCAGTAGAAGAAGAAGCAGTAGAGGAGGAAGCAGTAGAGGATGAAGCAGTAGAGAATGAAGCAGTAGAGAATGAAGCAGTAGAAGAAGTAGAGGAAGATGACGCAGTAGAGGATGAAGCAGTAGAAGCAGTAGAGGATGAAGCAGTAGAAGATGAAGCAGTAGAGAATGGAGCAGTAGAAGATGAAGCAGTAGAGGATGAAGCAGTAGAGGATGAAGCAGTAGAGGATGAAGCAGTAGAGGATGGAGCAGTAGAGGATGAAGCAGAAGCAGAAGATGAAGCAGTAGAGTATGAAGCAGTAGAGGATGGAGCAGTAGAGGATGGAGCAGTAGAGGATGGAGCAGTAGAGGATGGAGCAGTAGAGGATGGAGCAGTAGAGGATGAAGCAGTAGAGGATGGAGCAGTAGAGGATGGAGCAGTAGAGGATGGAGCAGTAGAGGATGAAGCAGTAGAAGATGAAGCAGTAGAGGATGAAGCAGTAAAAGATGAAGCAGTAGAGGATGAGGCAGTAGAGGATGAAGCAGTAGAGGATGAAGCAGTAGAGGATGAAGCAGTAGAAGATGAAGCAGTAGAGGATGAAGCAGTAGAGGAGGAAAGGAGGAAGCAGTAGAGGATGGAGCAGTAGAGGATGGAGCAGTAGAGGATGAAGCAGTAGAAGATGAAGCAGTAGAGGATGAAGCAGTAAAAGATGAAGCAGTAGAGGATGAGGCAGTAGAGGATGAAGCAGTAGAGGATGAAGCAGTAGAGGATGAAGCAGTAGAAGATGAAGCAGTAGAGCAGAAGCAGTAGAGGATGAAGCAGTAGAGGATGGAGCAGTAGAGGATGAAGCAGTGGAGGATGAAGCAGTAGAAGATGAAGCAGTAGAGGAGGAAGCAGTAGAGGAGGAAAGGAGGAAGCAGTAGAGGATGAAGCAGTAGAGGATGAAGCAGTAGAGGATGAAGCAGTAGAGGATGAAGCAGTAGAGGATGAAGCAGTAGAGGATGGAGCAGTAGAGGATGAAGCAGTAGAGGATGAAGCAGTAGAAGATGAAGCAGTAGAGGAGGAAGCAGTAGAGGAGGAAAGGAGGAAGCAGTAGAGGATGAAGCAGTAGAGGATGAAGCAGTAGAGGAGGAAGCAGTAGAGGATGAAGCAGTAGAGGACGGAGCAGTAGAGGACGGAGCAGTAGAGGACGGAGCAGTAGAGGATGAAGAAGTAGAGGAGGAAGCAGTAGAGGAGGAAGCAGTAGAAGATGAAGCAGTAGAGGATGAAGCAGTAGAAGAGGAAGCAGTAGAGGATGGAGCAGTAGAGGATGAAGCAGTAGAGGAGGAAGCAGTAGAAGATGAAGCAGTAGAGGAGGAAGCAGTAGAAGATGAAGAGGAAGAGGAAGCAGTAGAGGATGAAGCAGTACAGGATGGAGCAGTAGAGGATGGAGCAGTAGAGGATGGAGCAGTAGAGGAGGAAGCAGTAGAAGATGAAGCAGTAGAGGATGAAGCAGTAGAAGAGGAAGCAGTAGAGGATGGAGCAGTAGAGGATGAAGCAGTAGAGGAGGAAGCAGTAGAAGATGAAGCAGTAGAGGAGGAAGCAGTAGAGGATGGAGCAGTACAGGATGAAGCAGTAGAGGATGGAGCAGTAGAGGAGGAAGCAGTAGAAGATGAAGCAGTAGAGGATGAAGCAGTAGAAGAGGAAGCAGTAGAAGATGAAGCAGTAGAGGAGGAAGCAGTAGAAGATGAAGAGGAAGAGGAAGCAGTAGAGGATGAAGCAGTACAGGATGGAGCAGTAGAGGATGGAGCAGTAGAGGAGGAAGCAGTAGAGGAGGAAGCAGTAGAGGATGAAGCAGTAGAGGATGAAGCAGTACAGGATGAAGCAGTAGAGGATGAAGCAGTAGAAGATGAAGCAGTAGAGGATGAAGCAGTAGAGGAGGAAGCAGTAGAGGATGAAGCAGTAGAGGAGGAAGCAGTAGAGGATGAAGCAGTAGAGGATGAAGCAGTAGAGGAGGAAGCAGTAGAGGAGGAAGCAGTAGAGGAGGAAGCAGTAGAGGATGAAGCAGTAGAGGATGAAGCAGTAGAGGATGAAGCAGTAGAAGATGAAGCAGTAGAGGATAAAGCAGTAGAGGATGAAGCAGTAGAGGATGGAGCAGTGGAGGATAAAGCAGTAAAAGATGAAGCAGTAAAAGATGAAGCAGTAGAGGATGAAGCAGTAGAAGATGGAGCAGTAGACGAAGTAGAGGATGGAGCAGTAGAGGATGAAGCAGTAGAAGAGGAAGCAGTAGAAGATGAAGCAGTAGAAGAAGTAGAGGATGGAGCAGTAGAGGATGAAGCAGTAGAAGAGGAAGCAGTAGAAGATGAAGCAGTAGAAGAAGTAGAGGATGGAGCAGTAGAGGATGAAGCAGTAGAGGATGAAGCAGTAGAGGATGGAGCAGTAGAGGATGAAGCAGTAGAGGATGGAGCAGTAGATGATTAAGCAGTAGAGGATGGAGCAGTAGAGGATGAAGCAGTAGAGGATGAAGCAGTAGAGGATGAAGCAGTAGAGGATGAAGCAGTAGAGGAGGAAGCAGTAGAAGATGAAGCAGTAGAGGATGAAGCAGTAGAGGATGAAGCATTAGAAGATGAAGCAGTAGAGGAGGAAGCAGTAGAGGATGGAGCATTAGAAGATGAAGCAGTAGAGGAGGAAGCAGTAGAGGATGGAGCAGTAGAGGATGGAGCAGTAGAGGATGAAGCAGTAGAGGATGAAGAAGAATGAACCTACAGTAGAACAGGTTGCATGATGAAGTACGTTCGACGTGTGGGAGCGTTAAAGCTTCAGACGTCTGGTTTCCATAACAACCACTGTGAACATTTACACCCAACCTGAACGACCTTGTTTACATCTTAACAGCCCAATCCTGCAGACCTTGGGGAAGAGTTCCCCTTTGGAATTCCCCTGTGTAAGCAAGCATGCAGGAATGCCAAGCATGTATTCCCATCATATTTTCCAGGCTGTGGAAATCTAAACACCGGGACGGCACTTACAGGACGCGGAGGTATTTGAGTCCGGCGAAGTCGTTCTTGTTGATGCGGGTGAAGTTATTTCCATTCAGTTCCCTGCAAGAGAAACATCAAAGATTAATGAAGCCCTGCTCCGTCGGGAGATCTCCACCCAAGCAGGATTACATGACGGACGCACGTGCTTCCCGATTCCAGGATCCGGTTACATGACAATCAAACGTTCCTCTGGCACACGAAGCGTTCCGGAACTGACACAAACCTCCGTGTACCTAACATATAACGGCCTCCAGCATGTGCAGTCTAGATCCCAAACTCAAAATCCCACGGTAAATAATCAAGCACCTATGTGACCACATGTCCGGGTACCTCTATAGGTCGGTCAGTTCTAGGTACATGTGAGGTACCAGATAATCGTTTAGGAGGTAGTGTTAGGAGTCCATTGGTAATGTGTAGGGCACTTGCCCTGGTAGGGTACCAAACCCCAGCCCCTTTATCTAAGCGTTACCCCCTACACCATGGCAACCACTATGTAGAACATTATAGTCATGGATGCTTGTTGGAGGACCCTATTCTCTAATATCTAGAACCTGTTGGGCATTTCAAAGTAATTTGAGTAGACTGCCCTGGAACTTCCCATCATATTATCCAAAATCATGACCTAGAACACTGGAAATCGCACCTCACATTTACTCAGCTAATATCTAGAACCTTTGGGGCATTTCCATGCAATTTAGGTAGAATGCCTTAGGACTGTCATATAACAACAAATTCGTAATCTAGAACTCTGGAAATCATACCTTACATTTTCTCTGGTAATATCTAGAGCCTTGTGGGTATTTCAGACTAATTCCGGTAGACTGCCTTGGAATGTACCGTCATATTAACCAAAACCATAACCTAGAACTCTGAAAAGTATACCTCACACTTACTCAAGTAATATCTAGAACCTTCCAATGTAATTAGGGTAGACTTCCTCAGAACGTACTGTCATATTACCTAAAACCATGACCTAGAACTCTGAAAAGTATACCTCACACTTACTCAAATAATATCTAGAACCTTCCAGTGTAATTTGGGTAGACTGCCTCAGAACGTACTGTCATATTACCTAAAACCATGACCTAGAACTCTGAAAAGTATACCTCACACTTACTCAAGTACTATCTAGAACCTTCCAGTGTAATTTGGGTAGACTGCCTTGGAACGTACAACCATATTACCTAAAACCATGACCTAGAACTCTGAAAAGTATACCTCACACTTAGAAAGTATACCTCACACTTACTCAATTAATATCTAGAACCTTCCAGTGTAATTTGGGTAGACTGCCTTGGAATGTACTACCGTATTATCCAAAACCATAACCTAGAACTCTGAAAAGTATACCGCACACTTACTCATAATATCTAGAACCTTCCATTGTAATTTGGGTAGACTGCCTTGGAACGTATCGTTATATTACCTAAAACCATGACCTAGAACTCTGAAAAGTATACCTCACACTTACTCAAGTAATATCTAGAACCTTCCAGTGTAATTTGAATAGATTCCTTTGGAACGTACTGTAATATTACCTAAAACCATGACCTGGAACTCTGGAATTTGTACCTCACACCTGCCTGGTGGCTGTAAAAGTGCTACCTGTATTTCTCCCATTAATATTTCCACCAGGGGACAGAACCCGCTCCATCTATTCCTCAGGGTCATTTCCGGACCCCTTGACACCGGTCACCCAGTGGTCACCCAGTGGCCACCCAGTCCGTATACTGGGGGTTGGTTCTAATCCTGAAACACCGTCTCAAACTGGAGGCCTTGAACAAGCAACACGACCTGGACCGCACACACGAGCGGGAGCCTAACCCTGCGCCTGAGGCGGCCTTGGCCAGTCAAAGGCCACCCCGTTTGTACAGTCCGTGAATCGCCACTGGCCACATGTATGCCAAATGGAGAGCCCCCACCCCCCCGGTGCTCCGCACCGCTCCGGCGGTTGTGGTGATCTGAGGGTGTCTGGTTAAGTCCTTGAGCAGTACGGCCTCACTCCTATGAACACGTTCTCACAGGCCTCCACACAAAGAGCTGCGGGCCCAAAGCTGACCTCTCATGGTGCGGTTCTAATGACCACTCCTGGGACGGCGAGCGAGAGAGAGCGAGAGCGAGCGCGAGAGGTCATTGCAGACAGATGGTCTGTATACACAGGTGCATGGACAGAGGGAAATAAATAACGGGCTGGGATTCATTAGCCGCGGCCTGATATACACATGTGCTGTTTATGGCCGGGCACTTAATCCAGCCGTTCTCAGGGCTTTCTCAAGGACACGTCTACTGGGTGGCCCCCCTCTACTGGAGCCCAAGGGCCCGAGGGTCCCGGACATTCGGCAAGACAACCAATCGCGCTTAATTATGACAACATCTGCCATCAAATCGCGGTAAAGCGACGGAGCGACTGCATACGGCTTTAGAAGCGAACGGCTCTACGCGAAGCCCCGTCGCGTGTTTACGACAGCACCTCTGGAAAAAACAAAAACGGCCCCCAGGCTTCCGGTTCAGAGCCCACAGCTGTTCTGTCCATTACAGCGACCCGTTCTCTTCACAAAAGAGCCCAGCCGTTACCAACCACCAGCCACGCCTCGTTAAACAGTGCCCTCGAAATGCTAACATGGCTCCAGAGCGAGGGAGCGCTAGTGTGGATCAGCTGCCATCAACTCCTGCACCATGCTGACTGGCCAGCCCTCGTACAGCGGCGACGTGCAGCGTCAGCACGGCTCGCTACTTCAACCTGCCGGCGCTATCGCGAGGTCTCTGATATACGCACGTCTGCCATGTTGCGGTAGTATGATTGTGTGGAGGCTGAGTTAGCCCAGCCATCACTCAGCCGAGGATGGGGGTCAAAGGTTGCTGCATGGCATCGGAAGAAAAATACACTAGCTCCTCTGAGCCATGCCGTAGCTGGGATACTGCGGACATAGCAGAATACGAGCTCCAGCTTCATCATCACCGGGCCTTTCGTTCCGCTGGGGAACTCTTGATCCCACCACTCCACCCGCATTCCGGCTCTTTGACGTGGAAGTCCTCGTACTCCGAACTACATACAGCGCAGCATGGAGGCACCAGAGTTCGTTATATCGGCACCTTCCGGTACTATACTCGGACCCCCTGACCCCGGTATATGCCGCTTGGCTGCCTGAATGCCCTGCCCATTCACAACGTCACCATGCTAGACAGCAGGTCGTGCCAGGGTGGCTGTAAACAGTGCCCCACCATGCTGGACCTTGACCAGAACCGCAACGCACCTCAACTTAGACCACCTCCCTGAAGTGCTGGTCAACCCCGCCACACACCGTGCTCCCCCAGCCCATCGCGAAGCTGCACCACGAGTGCCAATATAGAGAAGTCAATTACCGGCAAATCCCTGGAAGCGCTGGGGCGGCACTAGTCCTGCGTTATTTTGACGGGATGGGTTGGGAACCGGACCGGAAGGCCTTACACCGGGGGTGCACAATCCCGGTCCTAGAGATCCGGTGTTCAGCACCGTCCGGTAATTCACCTGCTCAGGCACACATCTGTTAACCGTGAGCGCTAGTGGGAGCGTTAGCTCAGGAGGGAACCACCATACTGCGCCGGATACCGGGACTTTAGGAATTGTGCACCGTCGCCAACTACCATCATAAGGTAGTGACCTCTGACTGCAGTTCCCCCAGCCTGGTTCCAGGTGGTTGTTAGGAAAGGAAACCACAGCTCTGTGCCGGTTATAAGCCTGGCTGTCTCCGGGGTGTACGTCCACCAAATCTTTTAGGCCCTCGAGCATAAATTAGACCACTGCATTGTCAGAGGGGGATGACAGACATTTGTGGGGGAGGGGGTCTTTGACTTTTGTGGCCTGACCTGATGGCAGTCACGGCTCACCACTGATTTATCCCGACGTTCCGCCACCACCCCCTACTCTACAGAGGACGAACGACGGTGTGGGAGCCAAAAGGAGCGTCAGCGTCCATTTCCGGTCACCTCGTCGCATTGTGGCGGCGAGCTCGGGACCTAGATGCTTCGCGTTGAGCCAGGGGGCCCGATTTCTCAATAGTACAGAGGGCTACGGCGGAGCCCAGCGCTCAGGTCGTTACGTTTATTCCTGCCATCTGTTGGAAATCCCGCCGTGACGGGGAGACCTGGTTTGAATTGAGCAATAGAACATGAAATGGAATCCAGAGAGCGCGCACACACCCGCACACGCTACCCCCTGCCAGCTACACACACACAACACACTCAAACATACATACGCGCTACAAAGGCGGAGCGCGGCGCAGCGTGTTTTGCTTGGTAACGCTCCAAAGAAAATAAGCCCCCGATTCCAGAGCCATTTGTTGGGAACAGCTTTGGGCTGGCAGGAGTAGAGGAAACAAAGGAAGATCTGGGGTCAGCGCGACTGTGCGGACGGCGCACCTTGCTGGGCCAACAAGCTGCTGACCACTGGCCACAGGAGCAAGCCCGCTGAGCATTACATCACACCCTAGCGGACTGCATCGGGAATGGAGGAATGCCAAGCTCCAAAGAAGATGTTACGGTTGGCGTGGGGAACGCGAGCGCTCAGCTCCGCTCCACTGCTTCCTGCAGCCATATGCTAAGAGCTTCAATAAGCAACACGCCGACTGAGCTTGTTGACTTAGTCCCGAGGTAAGAACGAGCCCCGGGCCTCGGTCTGGCGTCCGAAGAGAACAGCCTGACCAAAAACAACTTCTCCCCCTTATTCTCAAACACAACCGAACGTCAACACATCCATCTGTGGCCATGAGAGGAAAGTCTTTCTACTCTTTCGCCTGATGAATTAATGCAACAGTGTGCTGGTTTCCTCACTCGCCCCGTCCCCGTGACAGATGGAGGTGCCAGCCATGAGATCTTCAGCCAGGCAGGGAGCATCTGGACCCTCTGAAGACTAGTTGGTGGGGGAGAGGAGCGTCCACTAATGACCGAACACAGACTGAAATGAACTACGGCGGCAGTATACGGCACCGCAGTCCCCCGCCACTTCGCTAATCGGAATTAAATTAGCTAATTAAACTTCAAATGTGAAAACTCGACAGAAAGCAGATGCTTCTCTTCTTCCGGCATGCGTGAAACAGCGAGAACAGAAACAACGCAAGGGGCCCTAATATGGAGCCTGGTGGCACGCCGCTCCAAGTCTTCAGCCGCAAGCTCTTCTACGACCCGCTACGGCCCTGTCGCTGGCGGGGAGAGAAGCCAGTGGACCAGAACAGACTTCAGAGACCTGAAGCTCAATGACGGAGAGGGGCTTTGACCTACATAGCAGACCAGTATAGACCAAACCAGACCAGCAGGACTCGGATAACCTCCTGGAACCTCCGAGGTAGGGGACTCGTTTCATTAGGCAGCTCATACAGTTCCTGAGAGATACGCCAGAGATCCAGCAACTGGGGCGGCTGAGTGGGTATTCCTAAGGCCAAGTAGAGCTTTGACTAAATGGAGGTACACTTCACGCTATCGGGCACTCTATCTGCTCCCTCGCCGAGGAGATTTACATACGTCTAAACATTCGCTGCCTTACTCGGCACGGCTTCACCCGGCATCACTTGAGGCACCGAAAAAGAAAAGAGTGAAAATAAGAAAAAAGAAAAAAGCTATTCCGAGTAGGAGGACATCGGAATCTTCTAGAACCGATTCCCCTCCTTTTCCTAACTAATCGAACGCATTCCACCAATTAGCTCGGCCACGTGACGGAGCACGGGAACCGAGAAGGGTGCCTTCCACCCACAGCTTCCTCCATCCCGGAGGAGCACCTGGTAAAACGTGCTGTAAGGTAATCTGTCGTGTCAACATTGACCGGCGAACGGCTTGCTCAAATTATCCGGGGGAAAGAATGGGGGCGCAGACTCAATCAGCAGCCAGACAGCCGGTGGGGGAACCGGGGCTGTTGTCAGATCAGTCTAGACAAGCTTGCAGTGGAGCTGTGCTCATAACAAGGTCATAGGGACCGCACTCAGCCACGTGTGAAATGAACCCGACGTTCTAGGCGTGGAACGCCCCGTCACGGTGAAGGAGGACCAGCGAAGGGCCGCAAGCACTCCCTCCCGTTCCCCCTTAACAAAGAGCCATTAGCGCGCTCATATGGTTCCGATAACGGCACGGCGTACTCGCTGGATCTAATTGCGGTAATGTCGTTTAGCTCACGCTGTACAAACATGCGGGTGCCCCACACCGCGTCTGCTAAACCCATCAGAGCCGAGTCGCGAGCGGCTAGGTGCCTTAACCACATGTGGGGCTCCGGCGGCGAACCCCGCTCACGAGGTGCTCCTAGGAGCTTGAAGTTAGCGGCTGTGGACGGCTGGTCTACTTAACCAGCTGAACATCTGGGCCTGTTACTTGATCTGTCAGACGGCGCAGCCAGAAAGTTGGCGCTCTGGGGACGCAGAACATCTGAGCACATGGGAAGTGAGCATGCACACGCTCCTGTCTACGGCGCGCCTGTCTACCGTGTACCCTTTCATCATCTGACGTCTTTCTATGAGCGCGGTGACAAGCGCTGGGGCATCGAGGCCTTTGGCAACACCGCGAGAGAGAGAGGGAAGCTCCTTCCGAGCAGATGCAAGGACGCCTCGGTGCTTTGATTAGTGTTGATGCCGCGTTAAACGCAGAGAGGCCCGTCTCGCTCTCCTGCCGGGCCCAGTCATTTCCATATGGTACTCTGACACACTCTCGTCCCATGCGATCACCCGCTCTCTCCGCCCACCAGTTCCCTTTCCTCTACACTCTCCACAGCGTCCGGATGATCCCGCGTTTGAGACTGCGTCGTTCAGTCAGCTTTGTGGTGACTGCTTCCTGTCAGGTGTCATGTCCTGATCACGGCTCACCAGGATTAAAACCACAACAACAACAACAACAACAACAACAACAACAACAACAACGGCATCCAGGGAAAGCACGGAAACAGCCCGGCTGTAGGGATCCCATTCCTACGGATATTCGGGAAACAGGAGAATGTTTTGACGTTGGGTTTTGCCGTACAGGTCCACCAGAACCACGAGAGTTCAGTGCCGGCACATCGCACAAAATCAACATCCAGTTTATCCCGGAAAAAGCTCAACTCTCGACGGAACGTTCCGCCGACTGCTGAACCGTTGTCGCCGGGGGAACTTCCCGTCACTGCCCTATTCGAAGACACGGTGGGCTGCTGTCCGTCTGATAACGTTACCGCGGCATCAGGGGGAAATTAAGATATCACCACCTCCAAGCCTGTCGCTAGCGAGGCATGTTCAACCGTTCCGTTTGGACCTTCCTGCACCAAACGCCACAAAGAAGGAGCATACGGATAAGGATGAGTTTAAGCTGCCGCGACCCTTTCGCTTCACCGCCAGGCTTGGCAAAGGCTTGGAGAATGCTGGAGGAGGCACGGAGCCGCTCCACACCGCTCCACACAACCTGCAATTTAGCGGCGTCTTCATCATCAGCACCAACATTCCCTGAACGATCCTCATTCCCGACGTTAAGACATCTGTGCGGAAAAGCGGGAGGTCATATCTGGTGGAGGAAATAAAAGTCGCGGGGAATTACTTAGCGCCGGTAAACCAGGTTAACTTATTCATTAGCTCGCGGCGAAGGAACCCGTTTCTGTCCTCTCTCCAAAAGTGTGCTAATCCCTTCGTAGCTTATTAGCACCTTGCGCCCGTGCCAAGATCCCCGTCAGGAAAACCTCTCCCTCTCTCTCCGGATTCGCCCCGTCCTGTCCAGAGTTAAATTATGGATCTGGTAAGCACAGCGCTGTCAGTTATTCCAACATAGATCCACCGTGCCAGAAGCGCCCGAGGCAAAGCCTGGCACGGTAACGGCCCCTCAAAGCACAAAGGCGAAGCTTGTTCCCAAACTTCCAACCCCTCAGTCATTTATGGATTTCTTCCTTCATCCATCCACTCCCCTGAAGGGCATCATCTGGCGGCAGGCCTCCTCGGCTCTTCCCTGGAGCGGATCCAGGCGAAGCCTTCTGTATCTAACGCAGGCGGCTAGGCTAGCTCTGAACCTTTCCCTCAGAAAAGCGGAAGCTTGCACAAACACACACTTTGCGGGTTCTAGACGGCCCTGCTCTCCCTAAGAGCTTTAAAAGCCATAGTCATAACTAATCTCGGGATAATCTAAACAGATTAATCCCAGTTAGGAACTACAAAGCACCATCACGGCTAATAAAGCCATATAGGCCTCGTCCATTGCTGTGTCATGCCCCTATTAGGAACTGCGGGTCCCAGTAGTTGCCTGTTTGGGTTCCATGTACTCTTTCCCCTTCTAAAGTCCCTGAACGCAGCGGATTACGCGGTTCTGTAGCGGCTGAAATGTGAAAACTGCTACATACATGCTACATGCAAGCGCTACAACATGCCTACCAATACCATATACCACAACCGTAGGCTACCACTGGCAAAGCAACACACCCACCACGCTGACAAAGCCTTCTCGCTTGTGCCAGGTGTTTTGTCATGGATCCCAGGCCAGTACAACGCACATCAGAGTTAGTTTGCATTTAGCAACATTCGGCATTCCATGCTTTAACAAGATCCGGCAATATTCAGGTTGAAAATTAATACGTGAAGTCGCACGTTAAAATGACGTTCTATAAAAGCTAGCAAGTCCTAATGGACTCTACCGCTGGCCGAGCAATTTAGACCATCGCACTCCACCAAATTTCCCCATGAGTAGTGATCTTGTGAATCAGAGGGTCCGGCAAAATTCCAAGGAAAAATGTACCATGCTGTTAAGCACTCGACAGGGATACTGAAACTCTCATTCATTTTCCTATAGAGAAAACCAGCAGAGTTCCAATATGGCCGCGATGCCCCCTACAGAATTAACACTGACCTGTTCATGGCTAACCCCAAAGTCCTGGACCAGGAGCTGGTAACCGGAAAACTAGGCCCTTGTACTCTCCTCACCTTCAACAGCTTCCCCCCACCGCCTCCGTACTCCGCGCCCCCTCGAAAAACCCTCGGCGAATCAATAAACAATGGTCGGAAAGCCAGCAAGGACATTTGGCCGGCGTGCGGAATACTTGAGCGGGCCCGTGGAAGACTACACAGCGTGAGCAGTCCCATGCCCCGAGTTCAGCCATCCCGCTACAAAGAGAATCCCGAATCAGATGGCTCGCGCTCGGCACATCCGACCGCGTTTGATCTCGGCAGCGCCGCGTCCTAAGTGTATATAAATAGATGCATTAGCACAAATAAAATAGGAGAGGGTGGATCTCTGGACATCTGGTTCCGGAGAAGTACGGCACAGTTAGCGGGGCTAGTCAGGCCACGGAACACGGGGGGGCCACGGGGGGGTATAAAGAGACTTCCAGAACAGAGGCTGCACGAAACAGGCAGACATCAGCACCAGGAACCAACGCACAGCTCCCGCGTCTTTCATGAGCCCATCTCCCAGCCTCGGTGAGGGCTTTGTGAGGGGATTGTTGGGGGGGGGGGCTCATTGTCTTTGAGCAGCATGTTTTCACAGGCCTTGCACAGCAGGTTAATGGAGAAACCTCGTGGGGGGTGGGCTTGGAGAAACTGGGGGAGGGATGCGGTTCCTGCGCTCAATGTTGCCGAGCCCATGGCCATTAAAGAACGCCAGTCAAAAGGTCAGGTCTGATCGAAACAACCTCAGACAAGTGCAAATGGGATTCCACACCACCAGCACCTTCACACCTCCGCCCCACCACCACCACCGCTAGCACATGTTTGCTGAGGCTTGTCAGCGTGGATAACGCTTATCTGGGGCTACCTTCAGAGGCCTGGCTGCTCCCGACAGCCTGTCTGCAGCAATCGACTTTAGCGGAGCCGCGCTGTCCTGACCGGTTAAGGCTGAGAGAGAGGCCGTGCCGTCCTGCTCTGGAGCTGCACAGCTGGGGGTGTAAGCCCACCCCAACAGATATCTCCCTGCCTCCAGACTAATACGACCGTACGGGTCCCTGTGCTTTCCGGTTCCTTTCCCGAGATGTTGAAAGATTCCAGGTTTATCACATGCAAGCTGGAACTTTTCCCTCCTGGAACGCCGGATAATAATTACTTCCGCCACTGATATAAGCGAGGTTAAATATTTATCGAGGGCCCTCATAAAAGTGCCAAAAACCTCTGGAAAGGACAAACGCCGTTCCGTGCGGTCTTATCAACTCAGGAAACACGCTTCCAGGGACGTGCGGAAGGGAAACAACAAAAAAAAAAAGTCCTACGGAAAAGACCAAAAGCAATTACGGCCACATTCGGGGTACCGTCCATTTGTCATACGAGTCGGCGCAAACCACCGGGGACTGGAGCGTGGTGTATTTGACTTGAGCAATCACCTTGACAAACGACCCCACGTAATGGGCCGGTAGGAGGGGAATATTTCTCATGTTAAGTAATCTATCCACAGAGACCGCCTCACTTCTACATGACCTACACATGAAAAACTTGAGGCAGCCCAAATCGGACTGATCCGTGCAGCAGCCGGGGGGGGATGCTTTGTGCAACTTCCCCTGGACTAGATGCCTGAACTCTACGAGGTGTTCTTAGAAATTAACTTTCACACGCATGAAATATGCAGCGCTCTCTCTGAAGGAGCCGGGACTGACACGCGCTCCCGCCCCGCCATGTATAATTAATCGGAGATATTCCAAACCTGAAATAGAACAATCTATGCCCTCCCTCTCCCAACACTTCTCCCAGGCCTCGGAACTGATTCGGAAACCAACATTCCGAAGAACTGCCCCCCAAAAACGGAAGAGGAGACGCGGGAGAAAGCGAGGGACAGCTAGGGACAGCGAGGGACAGCGAGGGACAGCGAGGGAGTGAAGTCCGGAGTGGGCTGGTGATTACTTTCGCCCTCACAGGCCACGCACTCGAGCACCCGATCTTCTACACGGTCTCAGAGATGGAGACGGACTCGGAGGCAGTCTTGTCTAGATGCTAGTCTCTGTGCCCTGCACCCAGCTGCCCATGCGGGGATGGGAGGTCTTCAGATGCTGCAGACAAGCCTCACAACCCCACATGCGTCACAATACCCCTACAGTGGTTCCAGTAACAAGAGAGCGCATATCAGTGTTGGGCCGCTATCAGCAGAGAACCCGAGATCTGAAAGTCGATACAGGTTGATCCAACCTGTAATAACGCCCTGACACGATGTTATGCCATGTTGCCAGGCGTGTGTGCCGTCCGGTGGGCAGTATTTGGGTGGTACGCGGACAGTTTAAATGTAATAGCCTACCTTACGGCGTAGTGAAGGGCTCCGGTTAACAAGAGCTCAGTAGAACTCGATAAAGAGAACACGGATCAGTCCCGTATGGGCCGGTACTCGAGGATACAATGTTGCGCCTGAAGGAAACCGCAATAACCGGAACGATAACACACCGAGAAACGTTACGGCAAATCCTGCATGGTTCGGAATGAGCATCTTATTCCCAAAGCTCTGCAGCCGGCCACCTGAGCAAGCAACACGAGCGTAAAGCCCTTCCAGCACCTGGTGCGACCAAGCTACCCCAACACGCCCACATTCGGGGTACACGCCGATTTCACCTACACCTATCTGTCCAACCCCGGGGGTCACCAGCCACTCATCCAGAGCTCTACTACCTCACCACGACAGACCTAGTGTCCTCAGAAGTGTGCCTGGACACTTGATGAAGTGAGCCGGGTCTGTGCCGGTTGGTGGAACCTGCACGAATCAAGCCCAACACCTTCTGAGAATCTATTCTAGTGTGTTCGGAACTAGGTGGACCCCACGTAAAGTGTGGTGTTCAGTAACCCAACTCTAAACTCTCCCCTTGGCTTAGTGCGGCACAGAAGGCGTCTCTACTCACAGTCTCTCCGTGTTCCGGGGTATATTCCTGGGAACGCTCTTGAGCCCGAGCCCGTGGCAGTCCACGGTGGTGCCACTGCAGGTGCACAGCGCGGGACAGGCGCTGGAACAGCCGCAGATCAGGGCGCAGAACAGCAGGTACAGCGGCGCCCACTTCCAGACGTCCCCGGAGTAGTCTCTCCTGGCCATGATCCGCACGTGTGGCGCTCCCTCGCGCTCCGACGCTTTCCCCAGCCTTCTGTTCTCCCGAGCTTCCTCCCAGACCTCTCACAAAGCCGACACACCACTCTCTACCGCCGCCGCTGCCGCCGCTCCGACCAGCAGAAGTCCCGGCCGCTGCAGGCTGAGCAAACAAACCACAGCGTGTGGTAGAGAGACAGATTTGACTGTGTGTGGAGGGGGGAGGAAAAAAAAGAGAGAGAGAAGAAGTGTGGTTTTGTCCTCCTCAAGTAAGGGGAAGGGGAATGGACAGCAAGTCAGACCAGTCCTCTCCTGTTCTCCTGTTTGGTGGGTCCTGGGCAGGGGGACGGGGGGAGAAGAGAACGAGTGTGTCCTCTTCTTGCCGTGGTAGACTTCCCAAAGAAAACTCTCTCTCTCTCCTTTCTCTTTGTGGAGTTGCTCCTCTCTCAGCGTCTGTGTGCGTCTGGCTCCCTCCCTCTCCACTCCACCACTGGCTGTCTACAGAGCGAGGAACAGGGGAATGGCAAAAAGGAAAAAAAAAAAAAAAAAACACACGCTCTCTCTCTCTCTCTCTCTCTTACACTCACACACAGCAGTCATCCATCACAAGGATCTACAAATAGCAGCCTCCAGGCTCCTCCCAACTCCCCCCCCCCCCTCCACCCACTACCCCTCCTTCCCCAAACCCAAACGCACCTCCCCACACCCCCGCCCCCCATGGCCACCTCTCTCTCTCTCTCTCTCAGAACCCTGCCTGAACTCCCCCACTTCCCTCCCCGCTCCAGTCCCTCAGGCGTCCCATCCCTGCAGCTACAGAGCAGCTACCGCACCCCCCACCACCAAATCAACAAAACCCACAGACGACTACAATGCAGTGCCCCATCCTGAGACTCCAGACCCCCCACAAAAGAGGTCCACAGCAGGGGTGACGGCACGCACCGGTACGTGGTGTTGGGTGGATCCGAAGGCGGTTATTGAACTGCATGAGCCCGCCGCCGTATTGATCCTGATAATAAACGAATATGAAGATGGATATGCTTTATTAATAGACTACAGTCCAGCGCTGTACGTACCGCAGTCAGCGAAGGGCTGGGGCGCTCAAGTAGTATCTCAAGCGGATCGGTAATCCAGTCATCTGTCCACAGATCAATCAGATGATCAACCTTCCCTATAAACTTACATTGTCAGAATTACACTCGTCCTCAACAGAACAGCTCACCCAGAAGGAGGTGTGGGGGTGCGGGTGTGTGGGGAAGGAGGATAAAGGTGACCAGGATCAATAACTGATGATAAATTTAGACTGATATGATCAATATTTATTGAGCTACACATACAGAAGTCTGTCTCTCAGTATGGCGTCGGGCCGCCGTGTTCGCTAACCCAACACGCCAGACGTCTCGGTATGGAGCTGTAGAGGTTCCTAATGGTGTCCTGTGATAATCCATCCCATGCAGCTTGAACATCCTCACACAGTTCCTGCAGATGGTGCGGTAGGGGTGGAGGTGGAGGGACACCAGGCCTTCTGGACGTGTGACGACAGACCGTCCGTCTCGGTGCTGTCCACGGTGCCTCCACACACGGATTCGTTGGGCGTCTCCACCAAGACTAAAGCGGGACTCGTCACTGAAGATGACCCGCTGCCATTCTGAGTCACTCCATGACAGTCTGGTACGACACCACTGCAGTCTTTGGTGACGGTGACGTGGTGTTAAGGACAGTCGTGGTAACGGTCTGTGTGCATGTAGTCCTGCGTGGTGCAGCCGTCTGCCGATGGTGCTGCACTAACAGGAGGACTCATGGAGGACACCACTGCTCGCTGGGTGTCAGAGATAGAGCTCTTGGGCTCCCCCTACAGTTGCATAGTAGAAGTCACCTCATGTTCAGCTGTGCATTTGCTGAGAAGCTGAAGGTATAGAATCCGATCTCCCGTCCCCTGCACGGGTGCCCCGCAGGCATAGGGGCGCTACAGATTACACCTGCCTGTACATATGGATGCTACAGATTACATATACCTGCATGATGGGGGTCTAGGCAGAGGAGAGTCTGATTCTGCCAGAGGGTCAGATACGGCACAGCACCACCCACAGACAACGTCAGAAGAGAAGGACGCAGACGGTCCCACAAGGTGGAGTAACGTTCCCGGATTCTTTTCCAGGAGCTTCAAACCCTCAGGGCTTACTAGCGGAGAGTGGGACGTAGACTGACCAATCCTCTTGCTGGAGAGGCCTAGGTGTTTTTGCGTGCAGCCTGAACCGGGACTGAGCTCCTTTCGGATTCCGGAAAAGCTACAAAACCCGGAAAAACAGGGACACAGACGAGATTCCAGCTCACAGTCTTCCATAAACACCATCATCAGGGATGAACACTCCGCCGTGGGTGTATTCCCGCTAGCTGTGAGCCCTCGCCAACCAGTCCCAGATTCACTCCGTCCAGTCTCTCTTTTTCCCGTCCTTGGACAGCATCTTGTTCCTTCCCCCGTCAGCCTTTCCCATGATGTCCATACTGGGAATACCGGGCTAGCTTCTTCTGAGAGCTGGTGAAGATCCGTAGCTGTTGGCGTGTGACGTGGTGCCGTAAAGTGTTACGGAGTTCTGGTGAGAGGTCTTGTACGTGCTCCTCCGGAGCAACATCCAGCTATAGCAGGCGTTCCGGACCCGGAGCGGGAATGACCGGGACGGCATTCACTCCATCGTAAATCAGAGTACCAGAGTACCAAAGCTCTTCATAATGTCGCTTCAGCAACTTCTCCGTTTAAGAGCTTCCAAAAATAGAAACATCATGATTAATAATCGCGGATGAATCCCCCTAGTTCTGGGAATTCCGATAATTCCAATAAACAGATAAGCCTAAATAGACCGGCCCTTACAAAACGCGGAGCGGGGCGATCTATCCCCGGCGGCGTTTGTGTGGAACAAATACTGAGGGAGCCGCACATTAATCACCGGGATCGAGCGGCTAATTCCTCGAAGCTCTTATTTTTGGACATTCCTGCGCATTACTAAATCAGGCCGGTGATGGGAATCTGGATCCGGCTTTATGGAGCCAACTCTTTCGAGCGTCCGAATCAGTGATTCATTGATTCACAAGTCGACTTTCCTGGCTCAGTTGTTCTTGGAGCGAACTCCCACGGACGCGTCCAAAACGTCTGCATAACTCGACGTTATGAAAACACAAGGGGGCAGCCGTTTGATCTACGACATGACCAGCGAACCGGGGGTCTTCAAGCAGAAGGGGGGCAAACCAGAGGTAACTCTGTAGCAAACCATTTCCCTTACACGCCCGTCAGTTTGGAGGGTTAGATTTCAGCAGGGTCGCTCCTAACGCTTTGGTGGGACACGGTGGATTGATTGTCGGGCATCCGGGCATGGACGTCTCGGTATGGAGCTGTAGAGGTTCCTAATGGAGTCCTGTGATAATCCATCCCATGGCCATCCTCACACAGTTCCTGCAGATGGTGCGGTAGGGGTGGAGGTGGAGGGACACCAGGTCTTCTGGACGTGTGAGCGAACCGTTCATCTCGGTGCTGACCACAGTGTCTCCACACACGGATTCGTTGGGCGTCTCCACCAAGACTAAAGCGGGACTCGTCACTGAAGATGACCCGCTGCCATTCTGAGTCACTCCATGACAGTCTGGTACGACACCACTGCAGTCTTTGGTGACGGTGACGTGTAAGCTGTAGCCACCGTTGCCGTCCTTGGCCTACAGGAGTGGCACCCAGTGTGGTCTTCTGCTGCTGACGGTGCAGCCCCTCTGCTGTCGTGCTCGAACCATTCTGGCCAATGTCCTGCGACCTCTGGCATTAACAGGGCGTTGTCGCCCATAGAACTGCCCTCACTGGGTATCTCGGTGAACCCAGGAGATGGCTGTGCATGAAAACCCCAGCTGGTCTAGCACCAACAACCCCCACTTTGATGCTGGGTTGTTCAGCAGGTGGTCTCCACCACGCCTACATGCCTGAATGCCTAAAGGAACCGAGGTGCCACCGTGTGATTGGCTCATCAGACGGATTCAGTTCCGCTTGACTCGTGAATCGGTTCATCCGGTTCAAAAGAATCGAGTCCGGGCTCGGTACGCTCTCCGGCACCAGGAGACACCTCCACATTGGTTCCATGCAGGACAGCGCCGGGACGATTTGACAAGGCCAGGACAGTTTTACGAGCCCACGCTCAAACGATCCTCACATGAATACCCGTCTATCTTCTTCACCTCCGGTTTTGGCAGGAGGTCGGTTATGGAGAGCCGGCGTTTCCGACTGACGTGAAGACAGATTTCATCCTGCGGAGCTTGAAAAGGAGACGGAGCATGGGAAAGAAGGTCCGGGAGCAGAACCGAGGCATCGTCCCTTGTTTACAGACACTCAGGAATCCGCAGTGCACACCTAGAACCCCTGGTGAGTACGGGAATGATGGTGTCCCACAGTCCAATGGGAGACAGAAACGGTGGGTCAATGTGAGTGGAGCCCAAATCTGTCTAACAGCCTGTGGAAGTCTCCAGAGTGCAGCCGGGTACGCGGTACCACGGTTCATCACGTCCTGCTAGTCGAGGTAAACGGGGTAGCATCCTGATATCATGTGTGCTAGCCTGCAGAACCCAAACCAGACCAATGACCTGACTAATGGCTGCACCTAACGGACTAACAGGGAACGTCCACCTCAGCTGA